>MU223762.1:3735565-3774549 GCA_018584345.1 Thuja plicata
AGAATGGGGGCCCATAGTCTAGGCGACCATTTTAGGGTGCATACATTTGCCCCTCTTTGACTAATGTGTGATCTTTATGGGAACACATGTAGTCAAAAAATGCAGTTGAAGTGTGAGATCGATTTGGTATCACAAAACAACCTAGACGTGTGATCGACAGATGGGAACACATCAGGACAAAGATAAGTTGATTGAAAAAGACAAGGTCAACACCCCTGTAAATAGGTATTTGACATGTCCAAGATAAGAATCTCAAGCAAGGTTGCCCCAAGTGGAGCAAATGATAGGATTTAATAAATCTGAATCAAGGATTGAAGTTTGATAGGTACTACCCCCTCGTGATCTAAATCGAAATGAGATAGAGGAGAAACAACAATTTGATAAATTAGATCAAATCAAACTAAAGATAAGGTTCTTGATGTAAGATGAAAGATATAAGGATCACAGCACCAAGGTAGATCATCAAACATGAAAGATTATGCCCCAAGGTTGAATTAGAAGAAAAGAAATGGGGTGAAAGTGAATGGAAGATAGAAGTTTGGAAGAGATGGAAAGAAATGGAGAGAAGAAAGAGAATTTACATTAAGAGAGAGAATGCCCCAAAATCAATCAACTGTTTAAGATAGAAAATTTTGATTGAGATCACGAAAGAAGATAAGGAAATGAAGATCAAACATGACCATAGTTGATTAAAAGTCCACAAGAAAGATGAAGGAAACCCTCTCAAACTCATAATGCAGCCTAAAATGTAAACTAACATGAGATCTAACAATGCAGGCTACATGAAAATGCAAAGGTGTACTTGCAATAGAGCAACTATAACATAGGACTTTGTGTCCATAATTCATTGGAGAATGTTAAGGAATTTATTTTCATCATTGGGCCATTATTAACGGACATCGAAAAATCACACAATCATCACTAGTCACAAGCGCAACTATGAAGATATGAATGTGATTTATATTGGATTGGAATGTGGAAATATTCTAACATAAGAATCAAAGACATAAAGGTCAAGATGACTTTGATGTTATCTTACCCAATTTAATGTAGCAAAACCATGCTCGCATCAAGGCATAGATGCCAGGATGACCATAAGAATAGTTGTGCAAAAATAGTCAAGGATGATGCCTCAAATATCCTAAGTGTGTCAAGGGGACAACAAGAGACACTCTAGAGTTTCAAGACCACACCCACAATAAGAAAGCAAATAAAAACATGCCCCATGCCCCAAGTACTCAGCTAGCTATGCATCCCAGAGAGACTTATTAGACAAGGACACTCAACAAAAATTAACAACACTCAACACACAAAGAAAAGATCATGACATAGTTCAAGCATTTAGTGTTGTGTTTAAAAATTTAAGTGTGTTAACTGATACTAAGTTCCGAAGATAAGGATCGAATGATTGCAAGCAGGTAAGATCACATGACAAAACTGGGTAAGACCAAACCGATAAGTGTTGAAAAACACTCGATGTCAGGGGTTGTATTGAAAAATATAGTTGGGGTGGTGTTGAAAAAAACTGTTTGTGAGATTTCCTAGAGACTAACGCATCCAAGAGACCAAAGCTAACACAGTTATGCCCCCTAGACAAAGACAAAGACCAACTCCAAACAAAGGAAACAAGGACAAGGCATGATGGAGAAAGGCTAAGTGTCGAGGACATGTGCTAAGAAATAGGGGTGCAAAGGCCTCAAGTAGTGCCCTTTTCTAAGTTTTCACCACTTGGATTTTATTAGAATTTTTTGCCATCAAGGTGCCTATTTCCAGGTTTTCACCAAGGCACTTTTTCTATTTTTTTGAATTTTTGAATTTTTTGAATTTTTTGAATTTTTTTGGTATTATTGGAATATATAATTTTTTTGGAGATACATCAAAGTGCCTATTGCTTGGTTTTCACTAAGATGATCATTTTTTTAGGACATTTTCTAATTTTTAGAATTTTTGACAATATATCATTTTTTTTGGATTTTTTCAGGATCAATAAGTATGTACAAAGGATGCCCCCAGATAGAATGGGCATCATGGATAGAACTTCTTCAGGTGAAAGACATTGATAGGATCAGAGAGATTCTCTCCCTCTGCTATAGACAGTAAATGAGCACCTAACCCAAAAGTTGTTGTAATGATGTAAGGTTCAAACCAATTAGGTTCAAATTTGCCCTTTTGATCTCTATGCTGTTGATTCTTAGGATTTTCATGTAGGACAAGATCTCCCACTTGGAATTCTCTAGGGAGAACCTTTTGTTGAAGGATTTGGACATGCGCTTTTGATAAACCCTCATATGGTTAAATGATGCTTGACATTTCTCATCTAGAATTTCTAACTCTTGAAGTCTCATGGCGCGGTAGTCTTCATATGTAACTAGACCTTTGAGGGAAACTCAAAGTGAAGGAATCTCAAACTCCAAAGGTAACACTGCTTCAACGCCATATGCAAGGGAAAAAGGAGTAGCCCCAGTAGGAGTACAAATACTTGTTCTATAGGCCCACAAAGCCAAATTTATCTTTAAGTGCCAATCTCTACCATTCTTATAGACTGTTCTATGTAAGATTTTAAGAATGGTTTTGTTTGATGCTTCTTCTTGACCATTTCCTTGCGGGAAGTAAATGGAGGACCAATGTTGTTTAATCTTGAATTTCTTGCAGAGTTGTTTAAGGTCCTTATTTTTGAACTGGCCCACGGTGGGTGCCAAAAATGTGTGTTGAAAATGTGACACACTTCTATGAGTCATTATATTCAAGATTTCTCAAGAAGGAGGTCTCAAATGGTGACTCATAGCTCCCTATTCATGGAGTGCAAGGGTTTGTGATGAAACTCTAGAGTTAGGACCCCTTAGCACTATGACGGGTTCTTTATCAAAGATAGGAGGAGAGTCCACATCTAGATCATAACCATAGGGATATTTAACCCTCATCATATTGACATTTTCTTCTACAGATTCAAGCATGTTGATAGTATTCTCTGCATTTGTGTAAGTGTAATTGATCTCAGCTTTGTCATTCTTAGCTTTAGAGGTTTCCCCCTTTTCATACTTGGGCAATGGTTCTTTGAATGCCTTATGATCGACGTTGGTGTTCAATCCATCTATCTTAAGTTTTCCACTCTCAATGAGATCTTGAATAATATGCTTGAGTTTCCTGTAGTTTTCAATGTCATGTCCAATACCATTGTGAAACTTGAAAAAGGCCTTCTCATCCCACCAATGTGGCTTAACATCAAGTATATAATGTTTCATGGGATCTTGAGGATGTGCCAGGTTGTTGGAAATGAGTGTTTTCAAGACATCCTCATATGAGTCACCAAGTATTGAAAATTGACATCTTTCTTTCTTAGGCCTATCTTGGTATCTTTGCTTGTTCTCTTGTTGATTAGATGTATTGAGCTTCATGTCTTGAACAAAACTAGACAAGTGGAGCACAGTTTGATCTTTAGGTTGGGAGGAGTCGAAAAATCCATCATTGACCACTTGTTTGTTCCCATTCCAGTGTGAGTTCTTCCCTTTATCCTTGTTAGAGTTGTTTTTTTGACCATTGTTGTTTTTGTTTCCATGTTTGGTCAAAATTCCTTGTTCTTTCAAAACATCCTCAATACTACATGCGGTTTTGACCATGGTGTCAAAGGAATAAAAAATCATCTTCCTAACTTCATACTGCATTTTAGGAACCAAATTGCTAACAAGGATGTCAATATTTTCATTTTTAGGTATGGTTCTAGAGTAGTGAGAGCATTATCATCTCCACCTTTGCAAGAAAGTGACAAAGGATTCCCCTTGATTTTGCTTTAAGTTACATAAGTCCAACATGGTGATAGATCTTGAAAGGTTGTATGCAAAGTGTTGCACAAATGTGTGGACAAGCTCTTTGAAAGTCTTGATGGGAGGAGTTATGTTGATGAACCATTCCATCACTTGACCCTTAAGACTCCTTGGGAACAACCTCATGAGGTATGAGTCATCTTGATGGAACTCAAAACTTGTGGTATACAATTGGTGTACGTGATCATGTGGATCTCCATTCCCATAATACTTGTCATATTGATTGATCTCAACCTTTCTAGGGAAGTCTTTCATGTTAACACTTTTGTTAAAAGGATTAGGACAAATTGAATCAAGTGAGAACAAGTTCTTGGGTGCTAAATTTTTTTCCATCATGCTCTTAAGTTTTTTTATCTCCTCTTCTCTGAGATGGACCTTGCTTCTTAATCTTTTTGTCCACATCAAAGTTATAGGGGATTCTAGCACCCTTGTTGATTAAAATCTCTAGGAACTTGTTTTTTCTTTTGCTCTAAATATTTCTCCACATACTGCTAGAAGAGTGGTTCTTGTTGCATTTTCATGAAGTCTTGGGAGGTGAGGTCAAAACTTGAGATACTACCTCCATATTATGAACCATGATGAGCACGCTGTGAAGGTTGTTTTGAGTTCCTACGAGGTGTTTGTCTCCTATAATGATAATGTCTTGAAGCCCTTATTAATCTAGGGATAGGAGATCATGATGGCATCCTTGAACTTCCTCCACTATTTGGAGTATTAGGAGGAGTGGATGGAGAAGAGTTATTTCCACCACTAACATGCATGTTATTAAATTGGTCATTGAGTTGCTGAGCCAAGATTCTATCTTTCTCCTCCTGGAGGGATTTATTTTCTATTTCCAACAAGGTTTTTTTGGAAAGTTGACTATACTGAAGTATATGAATCTATTTAGTGTTTTCATTATGGCAACAAAGTCATATGAAGTTTTGGAGTCAGCACACATTATCAGAAGATCAGAAATTGGCTAAGTACAAAAAATAGGACAGAGCAAGGAATAGTCTGTTATAGTTTTGATTAGCGTGTGTTCATTTGTTATCAAAATGATATGTGCCTTTGAAGATAATATTATGAGTATCTTTACATGATAATTATAAGAGATCATGATCATATCTGAAAGTATGAAGAAGATACAGCCAGTTGAAGAGGTACAACAAGTGAATGCCAGAACAGGACAAAGATCATGGAAAGAGCTGACAAAGATTGTTTTGGCGTAGAAGTTTCACTTATCCTTAGGACTTGAACCTTTAGATTAGTCATTTTTAGTGACCTAAAAATATATGGTTAAAAGTGCATGACTTGATTCATCCAGGATAATTAGTTAGAGCTATTTTGGTGAAGCAGACTGTGTGAAAAGACGTGTTTGTTCAGTTTGAGTAAAGCAGTTATAATTAATGTTAAGCTGACTTAATGAAGGTTTGCATGGTTATGTAAGTGATAAATATAGATGGTAAAAGGTTTCATAAAGCTGAAATGTTCATTTCCTTTGAGGAAGTACTTATAGAGGGTCATTTGTGATGGGAAAAGTTGCGGAAGCCAGAGATAAGAAAAGAAGAGCAGAGTGTAAAAGTAGCAAAGATATATCTATCATATGTTGATGATATAGATATTGAAGTAGAAGATTTCAAAGTGAAGATAAGATTTTTGTAGTTCTTTACAAGAGGTTAAAGCATCAGCACACAAAAGGAATTGATCAGACAAGCAGTGTCACAGCAGCAGTTCACCTTGCAGATACAGTGTGTATCGAAGATCTAGAAGGTTGTAGCCTTCACCACTTGAGCAGTGTGCTCTTCGACAGTGAGTCCTTGGAAAGTGAGTCCACCACCCCTAACAGGGTTATTGTAAAAGACTCCTAACAGGGTCTGACCCTTAACAAGGTCACTGTACTTCATGTATTGTAAAGACAACTCCTAATAGGGTTAAGGATCTTCTAACAAGGATCATAAGACACTAGTACAAAATATTTGTGGGTACTAATTCCCACCAGGGTTTTCACCTACATTGGGTTTCCCTGTAATCATATATGGTGTTATGTATTGTGTATATTTATCTTACTTTCATTGATATTCAAGTTTAGTACATAAGCATTTAAGTAAAGATTTAGATAAGAAGAAAAAATATTAATTGATAGATCACTAATTCACCCCCCCCTCTCAGTGATCCTAATCCTAACAGGTTTGTCTCTCCAACTTTAGGATTCTAAATTGCTCTTCCTTTTTATCTTGTTAATCTAGGAAGGCTTTATTTTCATGCTCAATTCTCTTAAGTCTTTCACTCGTGTATCTTGAAGATGTTTTGAGTGGTGAACTTGGTCTTGAATGTCTAAATAAATTATTGGTGTATGCTGCATTTATTCGAGTGTCATAAATTTCCTCATCTTGGTTTTCATGTTTTGATTTATCATCTTAATAGGCTTGCCTCTTACCTCTCTTAGCCCTTTGGTGTGCATCTAGATATCTAGTTGAGATAAGGGGTGAAGCTGGTTGACTGTCATGAGAGGAACCGCCAAACAAAATGGTATCTCTATGTTTTACAAATATGTCATCAAGGCATTTATCCATATCTTCCCTCTCTCATTGAGTCATTATATAACTCATATCCATATCCAAGCGAGAAGATGCTAAGGGTGTACCCAACTCACTAAGGCAATTCTTGGAATCAAACCAAACTTCTGAGTTGTTCCTAGGTGATTGATCAAATATGGGCTCTTTTTCCTTATGTTTTTGGCGAGTTTGAACTAAAGGTAATTGGTTAAAGACTACTTGAGGTCATTTTACTTGATCTACTTGATATATTGTTGTAATTGGCATGAAAAAAGGTACTAGTTGATAGGATGACCCTAAGAAAAATTGGTACCAAACTAGGATAGTAAAGGCATTCACTTGTCCAAAAGAGAGGTGTTAAGATAGAATTTTTGCAAGGGGTGTAAACCAATACTGCCACAGAGGTGCCCAATGAACGGGTGAATACCCTAACACATATAGATTAGGAGGATGATTTACCCAATTTATATTGATTGAATTTGAATTTGTATGAAAGTGAATGGACAAGAGATTACCAAAACTGTCCAAGTGTGTTATCAAAGAATCTAAATGTTTATCTTCTCAACAAGGACGATTTCTAGCTTACCAAATCCAAGAAAGGTCACTTGTGAAATCAAAGGTTACTAGTTCAAGAGGTCAAAATCCAAGAATCCAAAGTGTAAACAAGCTTCTAACAGTGGGGTAAGTGACCTAATTTGATCTGGATCAACCAAGGAAGACTAAAAATGATAGGATAACAAATTGGGCAAGTAAATAGTTTGACACTTAAGAATGAAGATTTGTTGAGCATTTTGATTTTTGTCTTGATATTTGGTGTATGTTTTGATGTTTCACTCATGCAAGACATATTAAGCAGATTGTTTGCTAGAAATAGAACAGTCACTCCACAACCTAGGTAAGCCAGGGAAATATCTGTTGAATTCCCACTTGAACCGAAGTTTAGCCACATCTACTCATAGTGGACAACTTAGAAGCTTGGAAGCACGGGCTCCTCCTTACAGTGCACTCACTTCTCAGGCACACCAAACTTCGAATCCCAAAGGAATCACTTCCCAAAGGATTGTTGTCTCTACTAAGAGCCGTGAAAATGTGGGACGTCTTAGTTGGTCTTTGACCTTCTGCATCAACAAATAGAGGGTTTTTTGGTCACTAAAACAAAGTTTGTAGTCAAGGCATCCATTCAGGTGGTTGTGATCAAGTCATTTTCCCAATTAAGGGGGCTCTCCCAATCCTTTCAAAGCAAGGTTTTCACCTTAACAATGTAGGGAATTTAACACACCACTAGGGTACTAGAGGAGATTTTGGTTGCCACAACGAATTCACACTTGTCCACTGTGAGATTAATCACAATGGAATTTTTTATATACCAGTTTGGAAGGGCTTGGCTTTAGCCTGTTATCAATTGGGAAATCCACTCTCACTGGCTCTATTAAAGCACTTGGGAGGTAGCCACACTAGAAGAATTATATGAGTTTCTCTTGCACCCAAGATCCCCAAAGGTAAGGGAAGAGGATACGTTCATATAATTCTTATAATTACAATCTAAAAGACACTTCAAACACATAATTAAATGACAACAATGCTTCTATATTTTTGATCATCCCAAAAGGGCGAGGGCATAGTTTCCTAACATCATTTTCATTCCTAAAATACCAAAATAGAAGTTCATTTTAGAAGTCTTACATGTGGGTTTTATTGTAATAAAAAAAAATGAAATGCAAGCACAATGTTTAGCATGCTATCGATCAAGGCAACCTACAAGATGATTTTTTAGTAGTCTTTATTTGAGTCTTCTTTTCAACTTCCCGCAAACCACATGTTAAGCTGGTTTAGAAATAAAAATCTGAAAAACACAGCAAACAACAAACAACAAACAAGATATGCAATGTATACTCAATTTATGCAAACCCTAGGGTTAGATCTGAAAATCAATTGTTAGGAGCAATAATAACCAGAAAATAATCTAAATGACAACTCATATCATGCATTGAATCATGTGAAAAATAAGTGCAAGCTAATCATTAAATGCCCTTTTTTTAATTTTGATTTTTTTTGACCTAGTCAACAAGATTGGACCTATATGACACGAATTCAGATCCCAAACCCTAAATGCAGAAAAGAGACCCCTGTTAAAAAATAGAGAGCTTTCCAAAAATGTCATAATTTTAAAAAGATATTTTCATTTTTTCCTTAGGGAGCCGTTTTCCCAAAATAGACTAGTTTTCATAAATCGACCAAATGAGCTATGATATTGCATCCAAATTTAAAACATAAAGAATGGACCCCCTGTATAATTTAAATACCTTTCCAAAAATGTAAAAATTTCCTCAAAATATGCTGATTTGTGCAAAAATTAAATTTTTATGAAAAATAAAGAAAAAATTGTAAAAACTTCATGATACCTCAGAAAATTCTAAATTTTTTACTGAAGCTTCTCTGATATGTCGCTAAATTGCAAAAAAAAAATTCAGACCAAAAATATAAGCCGCTTGGGAGATATGATCAAATATTTGAAAATCTAGGGTTTTCGTCTCCAAACAAATCTACATAAGGGGGTTAGCTCCAAAAATAATCAAAACCAACATGTAAAGGTGGGTTACCCCACGGTGGGTGCCAAAAATATGTGCTAAAAATGTGACACACTTCTATGAGTCATTATATCTAAGATTGCTCAAGAATGAGGTCTCAAATGGCGATTCATAACTCCCTATTCATGGAGTGCAAGGGTTTGTAATGGAGGCCCTCAGTTTTAGACCTAGTTATGCCCATGCAAGTACACCATGAAATGAGAGATTCAAAGAGGAAGAGCAAGAATGATAGTCTCCATGATCACCAAATATGCATTGCAAATGATAATGAAAGCTATTCTATATGATAACAATGCATGAAAAGAAACTAATCTATATGATAACAATGCATGAAAGGAAATAAGAAAACTATTCTATGAAGGAAATATGCAAGATTAATCTATGAAAGGAAATATGCAAGATTAATCTCTTAAAGAAAATATGAATCTAAATTAACATGAATCTACTCTAAATGGATTGCCATGGATGCATGAGAGAAGAAGACAAGAAGAAGAAGTTGCATGGTTCAAGCTCAAATGCTCAAAATCTCCTCCAAAATTTCTCTCCAAACCTGCAACATAACAATAGCATAAAAGTGCATCTTCAAATGAGAAGGAGAGGTTTCATTTTAAAGAGCAATGGACGATAGAGATTAAGAGGTAAAAAGAAATGAGCAATGGTGGAGATTAAATCTTGGTTGATCCATGTGTTCATATCTTGCCTGGTTAGACAAAATTAATGGTGGGGGAGTCCATTTGGCAGGGTATGTGGTGAAACTTCTTTTATATGCCGATGATCTTATCTTAATATAAAAAACAACCCAGGGATTAAGAGAACAGTTAGCAGCACTAAAATGCTTTTGTCAAGAAGCAGGGATGCAAGTGAACATTACCAAGACTAAAATTATGACTTTTTCATGGAAGAGAAAGGAGTCACATAGGGTTTTTCTTTTCGAGGGCAGCCCGTAGGAGATTGTGAAAGAATACAAATATTTGGGGATCAAAATCCATTATAGGCTCAGTTGGGAGACATGTAGGACAAAGAGGATACAAGGAGGTTTGAAAGTGTTATATCTATTTCAAAATAGATGCAGGAATGTAGAGTTGTGGGACTGGAAAAATAAGAAGACTCTCTTCGATTTGCTGGTCACACCGGCTGTTTTTTATGGTTGCAAATTTCTGGGGGCAGCATGACTAGATGTGGGTGGAGAAAGTTAGAGAGGATTTAGAAGCACTTAATCACTAGCAATATCAAGGTCAAGGCCTCAGTTCCTTATGAAATTTTATTAGTGGAAGCAATCCTTTTCCCATTGGAGGCAGTAGCGCTAACTCGGTTAATAAGTTATTTAAAGAAACTGGAAAACATGGACAATGAAAGATGGCCCAAAATCGCGATGAAAGAGGTTTTGGACCGTAGGAAGAAGACTTGGATGAAACAAAACATAAAGTGGTTGTGCAAGTGGAAAATCAAGCTGCATGATTGTCCAAATACTAATATGGAAATAAAAAAATTTGTCATGGGAAAATTTCAGGATGCCATGTGGTTTAATAATATGGGCCGGAAAAAGACACACTATATAGAAATGTTCAACCCTTCCTGTGAACATGGAGATAAATCATATCTAGGGGCTGCTATTAAAGGTAAGCCTAGAGTGTTGGTGGCTCAATTAAGGACAGGCTCACATCATCTTAGATGCGAGACCGGTAGATGGAAAATACCCAAAGAGGAATGGGAGGAGAGGACTTGCAAGTTCTGTGAAAAAGGTGCAATTGAAACTGAATGACACTTTCTCTTTGAGTGCATGACATATGATGACATTCGAGTTCAATACAATGACATCCTAGAAGAGGGAAACATGTACAGTCTGTTTGAGGAGGATAAGATAAAGAAGACAACTAGTATGATTATCAAGATTCACAGCAGGAGATCAGATATGGAGAAGTCTATGGAGTTAGTTTAGGGTTGTGATCCGTGGTCCCTTAGACTGTTGGTCTCGTAGACGTCATTAAAACTCTTCATTCATTCAAAGGCAAAATCAAAGGCTATGATTAAGAGGCAAAAAGCCTACCACTTAGGAATATGTGTGAAGAAAAAGGAGCTTAATGTATTTTTATTTAATTTATTTCCTTTTTTTAACACAAAGAGGGATTTAAGTGGGGATTTTATTTAATTGAAAGAGGGATTTTCTTTTAATTAAATAAGATTATTTTATTTAATTAAAAAGAGAGATTTTAATTAAATAAGATAATATTATTTAATTAAGAGAGATTTTAATTAAATAAGATAAGATTATTTAATTAAAATAGATATTAATTAAATAAGATAAGATAATTTAGCTAAAAGAGATTTTAATTAAATAAGATTATTTTATTTAATAGAAAGGGATTTTTTTTCTTTTAATTAAATAAGATAATTGATGAAATGATCAAACCTTAGGAAATATTGAAATAATTGAATTAATTACGATTTGATCAAGGAAATTGATTGAATTAAAATGTTGTAAAGCATTGATTCAGGAATTTGATAAATTGATTCTGTCATTTGACAAATTGAAGAATGGGGGCCCATGGTCTAGGCGACCATTTTAGGGTGCATACACCAATTACTTTTCTCTTCAAGGAGACCAAAGAAGATAATACACACCTTCAAGGAAAATCTGTTGAGGGTGTAAGTTAAAAGTTAGGAATGTAAAAAAATCAAATGGTTCAAACATTGTATATAAAGTAAAAGAAAAAACACCACAAACAAGTTCTCCCCCTCCTAAAATGGACAATAAGAAATCAAAGAAAGAAGAGCCAACTCTAGCCATTCAAGTTGAGGATGGTAATCTTGGTATTGAGAAGCAAGAATTCTCTGATGTAAATACACCCATGTTGATAAGGGGCAGTTGTTATCACAGATCACCGTTAAGGTTCCATTTTTTGAAATGATAAGGATTGAGGAACATAAGGAGAAGGTCCTCACATTGGTAAATGGTGTTTCTTCCACAAGAATTCATAAACTAGAAGGTGTTGAAAGGGTGAAAAATGTACAAGATAAATTAGAAAGCAAGGGAAAAGAGTCTGAAGAAATGAATTCAAATATACCTCATATTTATTTGAATATAAAACATGTAAATACTCCCTTAGGAGCTGTGGATCCCTTTTTCTTGACTCTAGTTATCAATGGTAAGATGCTAAAAATTACATGATAGACTCACGAGCATCTAACACTGCTATGCCTACAGAGATAATGAAGTCAATGGGATTACAAGATGATACTCCTCATGGAAGGTGTCAAGAAATGGATTCAAGATAAATCCCTGTCATTGGTACTATTAAGGCTTTTCCTTATAGGTTGGTTGCTTATCTTGACAAAGTGTTGAAAATGAACGTCTTAATGGTTGATATTCCTCCCCAGTATGGAATGTTGTTATCTAGAAAATGGAGTGCTTCAATGGGAGGAAGTATTCAATATTATCTATCTTTAACAATGTCAGGGTATCCCAGGAAAATAGAACTCCTCACATGATTGAGGAAAATGAAGATGATAATATGAATTGTTTCTTGGATACTTATATTGGACCATTTCAAGTACAAGATATAGGGGTTGAAGGAAGAGTTCAACCTATGATTTTATCTAATGACAAGGACAATTTAATGGACCAATATGATCTGTGGACCATGTACTTTGATGGATCAAGTTCTAAGGAAGGAGCTAGTGCATGAATCTTATTGATAGCTCCTAGTGTTAAGACCTTCAAGTTTTCTTTTACATTATTGTTTACATGCACAAATAATGTTGCACAATATAAGGCTTTGTTAATAGGATTCAGATTAGCCTCAAAATGTGGAATAAAAAGTCTCAGAGTGATTGGAGACTCTGGATTGATAATATCTCAGATTAAATCCAAATATATTTCAAAAAATTAGAGACTCAAGCAGTATAGGAATGTTGTTTGGGATGAATTGGAAAATTTTTATGCATTTGGTATTGATTGGATAGATAGAGGTCAGAACAAAATGACAGATTTTCTAGCAAACATTGCTTTGAGACCTGAGGATTTCACATTTGCTGGAATTTCTAAAATAGAGATTCAATATATTAGGAATAACAGTCCACAAGACAAGTGAGAGGGAGGCGGGGGGGTGAATCAATTGTAATATAGACTACTAAACTTTAAAATTTATAAACCAAGTACGCAAATGTAAAAGATAACACAATAAATGCCAACACCATAACACAATATTTGTTGTCAAGGAAACCCTGTTAAAGGTAAAAACCCGATGGGAATTAACGCCATAAATAACGTACTAAGAGTGTAGTATCCTTGTTAAAAGATATTAGCCCTATTAGGAGATTGTTACAACATTACAGTACATAGTCCCTGTTAGGAGACAGACCCTATTAGGAGTCAAAGAAAATAGTAGGCTTATTGCCAAGGCACACTTCCCAAAGAAGGTTAAAGCCACCCTCAAGGATTTACAATCTAAATCAAGTGTATAAAGAAAATACACATTCCAGTGAACTTTCTGATAGCAACTATCTTTTCTTGGTCAGTTCCAATAAAGTATGAAATCTACTTTGTATCCAGCAGTCAACAAGCTTCACAACTTCCACACATCTCTATCCTTTTTATCTCTATTACACTTCTCCATAAGAAATTATCATTCATATATACCCTCTTACAATAATTCATTAGGTCATCCAGTTAAGCTTTCCTAATACATAATTAACTAGGTCGGCCAATTAAGGCTTACCATCATACAAATAATTACATAACCCCTTGCTAAGATACACATGGTATCTATAACAAGTATACATCATTTACAATCCATCACATATACTTCCAAATCTGTAATTTATTTTTACAAATAATTTCACACGCTACATGTCTGAAGTCGGCTAGGAAATAGGTCTTCTCCAGAATACACGCCACAACTGACATCATTAGTATCCAAACAACAATCAAAATCAACCCATTAATCTACCATATGTTGACAATCCATCAGTAAACTTGAAATTTCTTAAATATCTTCATCAGAAAGATATACCCGAAACACAGAGACCTACTCTGTCCAGTATCACAGTTACAGTCCAGAAAACCAGTCTTCACCAAATCAACTATAACATCCACAATATGTAACATAGAGCCAAGAGACCTTAGGAATAAGGTCAACACACATCATTCTACATAAATCCAACTTTGATCATTTTGAATCATCCATACAATGTCTGTAGATGCCTTCCAGTTAAGTAGCCAGTATGTCTTCTCTATAGAAATATATGTTGACATCAGGGACAAAACATGAATATCAACATCATGATTAGTAACCAAAACTGATATCATCCAAAAATCTCCCCCTTTGGCATTGATGGAGACATATGGGAAAATCCATATGCATCAAATAAAAAGTACTCTCTCTCAATATAATATTCTTAATATCCTCAACACAAATCTCCCCAAAACAGTAGGGATTTTCACATAGATTTCTTCCCCCTTTGGCAACAATGGAAAAGGGTGCCATAAATCATCTGTAGTCTTCTGTAGTCCTTTTCAAATTTTCATGTCTAATCATCTAGGTGCAAGATCACCCAAATGTAATCCATAGTATTCTCCTACGATCACCTCCCCTAAGGAGTAGATCCATACATTAAGTCCAGAGAATGATATAACTCTGAGATCCACTGGACTGATGCATATCTGCATCATTTTAGTCTTCACTGGGAGGGGCCATCACCCCAAGCATGCCTCTGAGATATTAAAAATCATCTTTTGGCAAAGGTTTAGTAAATATATCTGCTATCTATTCCTTGGTTCTAATATACTCTAGTTTAATCTCTTTAACTGCTACCTTCTCCCTCAAGAAATGATACTTTATAGAAATATGTTTATCTTTTTATTGCATTACATGATTCTTTGACATATTCACTGTGCTGGTGTTATCACAATGGATAATCACTGGTTCTTTGAAAATTATTCCAATGTCCTTCAGCATTTGTTTCATCCAAATGACTTGTTTATAGTTTATTGCAGCAACAACATACTCCGACTCAACAGTAGATTGAACAATATAGTTTTGCTTCTTGCTCAACCAAGAAACTAACCTTTTTCCAAGGAAAAATGCACCACCACTTGTACTCTTCTTGTCATCCACTTTACCTGCCCAATTAGCATCAGTATAAGCCTGCAATGTAAAATCATCTAATTTTTCATACCATAATCCATGTTCTATTGTTCCTTTCAAATATCTAAAAATTCTTTTCACAGCAGCAAAATGTGTCTCTTTAGGATCTGCCTGATATCTAGCCACAATTCCAACTGCATTGGTAATATTTGGTCTAGTGTGTGTTAGATATTGTAGACCTCCAATCATTGATCTGTACTTATTCTGCACAACACTTTGAGTCTCATCACTTTTAGTCAGTTTGTTCCCTATCACCATGGGTGTACCAACAGGTTTACAATCTTCCATTCCAAATTTCTTCAACATTTCCTTAAGATACTTGGTATGAGATATAAAGATGCCATTCTTCCTCTGATTAACTTGCAAATGAAGAAAAAATTTCATCTCACCAATCATTGACATTTTAAACTCATTCTCCATTTCTTTAGCAAACTTCTTACTCATTTTGTCATTGCCTCCAAAAATGATATCATCAACAAAAACTTCTATAATTAAGATTCTATCTGCATCAGTTCTCAAATACAGACTACTGTCTGTATTAACTTTTCTGAAACCAAGATGAAGTAGATGTTTATCCAGTCTTGCATACCATGACCTTGGTGCTTGTTTCAGTCCATATAGTGCCTTCTTTAGTCTGCAAACCATGTTTTCATCATCTATCAAAGGAATACCATCAGGTTGTTCAATGTGTACTTCTTCTTCTAAACCACCATTCAAGAATGCTGACTTCACATCCATCTGATACACTTTAAAGTCTTTATATGCAGCATAAGCAAGGAATAGTCTTACAAAATCCAATCTAGCAGCAGGTGCAAATGTTTCTTCATAGTCTATACCTTCTTGTTGTGAGTATCCTTTACATACCAGTCTAGCTTTGTTTCTTACCACTGTACCTTTCTCATCCATCTTGTTTCTAAAAACCCATTTAGTGCCAATCATATTTTTGTTCTTAGGTCTTGGAACCAATTCCCAAGTGTTTTTTTTTCTTTATTTATTCCATTTATTCTTTGATGGCCTTAGTCCAAGATTCATCTCTACATGCTTCATCAGTAGTATTTGGTTCAACTTGAAAAATCAAACAAATTTCATCTCTAGCTTTGGATCTAGGCATCATGCCTTTGCTTGCATCACCAATAATTTGATCTTCAGGATGATTCTTCTTAACATACCTTATGTTGGTGCTCAAATCAATAGATTGGATTTCCTATGGACTTGCCAATCTAATGCTGGGAAACCCAAGTGATTTGGCCAACTAACAAGTTACAACCAAGGCAAGGTTGGAACTTCTGCAATTTTGGCTTTGCAAAACCAAGGCTGGTAGGCCTATACCTTGACTTATCCTTCAATTTACAAGACTTTTTATAGCAGATAAGTAACACTTCAACCTTCTCTCTTAAGTATGGCAAGGCACTTGAAATAAATTTAACTAAAAGTAATATATCATGAACTATAAATTGAAATACTTTAAGTAATTGAAAGAATTTTTGGTAAATGTGTATGTAATTTGAAATGAACAGATAGATAAGATATCACAAAACTATAAACAATGAACTAAATAACTATAATCCAAATAAACAATAAAGAACAGTGCCTTAATCAACCATGGGCAATAGAGTCACTATCATTCCAATCTTATGTTCAACCTCAGAGATAGTTTTACAAGAAAACTTATCACTTCAAAGGTGTTATGGAATGTACATGCAACCTAAAACAAATTCAGAGATATTTCAAAAGGGTAATACTTCTCAGATGACAGCCCAATTAACTGAGGCCTCAATCAACATAATTTAACCATGCAAAATGAGAAAATCAATTGAAAATATAGAGTATGAATCAAATCAAGAAGCATGCACATCCAAATATCACTTTAAAGAAGTTCTATTGGTTTATCCGAGGGACTAATTGTAAAATGATTAATGAAACAATTGCATATATGAAGAAAAAGGACTTATCTTTATTGATTTTAAAAAAAATAGTACATCTAGGTCCATGTTATAGTTGTTGATCCAAAACTATCCAAATATGTGAAATTGTATTATATTGTATTCCTCACATTTTACATTATGTATATATATGTGTTTTAGTGGCTTTCACACCTCTTTAAGGTGAAAAGACACAACCCTTATTACAAATTATTTTAAAAAAACAAATAACTAACTAAAAAATAACTACCTAATTTTTGGATTTGGCTTTGGTCGAAAATCCAAAACACATCATGAAAAGATAATATTTTTGCTGGAGATAGGAAATTTGATTTCCCAAACTGGGTCAGTTTTAGATTTTTAAAATTAGACCATCTTTATCCTCTGTCAAAATCATCTTTGTAGCAGGTCTAAATTCCAGCATTTTCTAAAGGCTTCGATTAGTTAGTTCTATTTATTTGTGTCATAAAGCTTCCTTCCTTTGATATTTTTTTATGGAGAAACATAATTCTTGATAATAGATTGGGACTTCTAAATTATCAAAATTTAGGGTACCGCCACCTTGGTGTCTTAAATGTCTCAGCACCTTCAATATGTTCATCTTCAATCTCATCATCAATCATCAAGGATTCTTCAGGTTCAACAACAACCTCTCTTGTTTCTATTATCTGACCACAATCATATATTCTTTCCTGAATTTTAAACTTTTCATCTATCCTCACATTGGCGCTTTCAATTAGTTTCCTTAGTCTCAGATTGAAACATTTATATGCTTTACTCTTAGTGGAATAACCAAGAAAGATTCCTTCATCACTTCTAGCATCAAACTTGCCTATTTCATCATCTCTCTTGATATAACATTTACTACCAAATATTCTAAAATATTTCACAGTAGGTATATGATCAAACCATAATTCATAGGGAGTTTTATTTGAACTTTCTTTGATTTGAATTCTATTTAATGTGTACACAATAGTTCCAACTACTTCTCTCCAATGAACATGTGATACATTTCCTTCCAAAAACATAGTTCTTGCAGCATCTAATATGGTTTTGTTTCTTCACTCTGCTATCCCATTTTGTTGTGGAGTTCTAGGGGCTGAAGTCTGTCTATGTATTCCATTTTCTTCACAATATGTATTAAACATCTTTGATGTAAACTCTCCTCCTCTATCTGATCTCAAACACTTTATCTTTAAACCAGATTCATTCTCAACTTTTTCCTTGAATAACCCACATCATTCTAGAAAAGTCATCAACAAAAAGTATAAAGTACCTTTCACCAAAAAGTATAAAGTACCTTTCACCATAGTATGATCTTGTTCTTGTAGGACTACACAAATTTGTATGCACTAGATCCAACTTCCCTTTTGCTGAATAAGCTTTTCTCTTGAAAGTGCTTCTAGTCTATTTCCCCATAACACATTCTCTACACATAGTGTTAGATGGATTTACAATTCTAGGTAGATCTCTTACTACTTTTTTCATACTTGCCTTCATAATGTTATCAAAATTAACATGACAAAATCTTCTATGTCATAACCAACTATCATCAACCTTCACAATAAAACAAGAAGCCTTAGATGTGTTTAGTTCAAATATATTACCTCTAGATTTAGTACCAGATGCTATCAAGTCTCGTATTTTACTCTTGATAGAATATTTCCCATTGATGAAGTTCAGTTGATAACCCTTGTCCACTAGCTGTCCAACACTCAACAAATTGTGCTTAAGTCCATCAATAAGTAATACATTGTCAGTGTTAGTCTTTCCATCCAAAGAAATAGATCCAATTCCAATAATAAGTTTAAGAGTATTGTCACCAAATCTAACAACACCACCATCATGTCTTTTCAAACTCACAAAATTGTTTTTATCTCCAGTCATATGATGTGAACAACCACTATCTATGACCCATTCAAATTTCTTTTCAATTCAGGATACTAAGGATTTTTCTTCATGCATAGGTTCATCATCCTTAATAGCAATAAATCCAATTTCATCTTTACATTTGCACTTTCAACAATTTTGTTAGAAGCCTTGATGAGACATTTATATGCTTTTCTCTTGGTGGAATACCCCAGAAAAATACCTTCATCACCCTTGGCATCAAGCCTTCCATTTCTATCATCCTTTAAGACATAACATTGACTACCAAAGATTTTGAAGTAACTTACATTGGGTGTTTTACCATACCATAGCTCATAAGGTGTCTTCTTTGTGTCTTTCTTCAATTGTACTCTGTTTAGTGTGTAGATAACAGTACTAATAGATTCCCTCTAGAAGATTTAGGTGATGCCTTTCTCTATCATCAGTGTTCTAGCACAATCAACTATTGAATTGTTCCTTCTCTCAGCAATCCCATTTTGCTGTGGTGTTCTTGGTGCAGAAACCTATCTTTTTATACCATGCTTATTACATAAATTAGTGAATTCATCTGCTATAAATTCTCCTCCTGAATCTAACCTCAAACATTTCAAATCCTTACCACTTTGTTTTTCTACCATAGCCTTATACCATTTAAACATCTTGAATGCTTCAGATTTATCTTTTAGAAACATGACTGTCATCATTCTAGAGTAATCATCAACAGAGAGAATAAAATATCTATCTCCATAATAAATCTTTGTCCTCATTGGTCTACATAAATCAGTATGGACTAATTCTAGAATGTCATTAGATGTATGGGTTTTACTTTTGAAACTAAACTTAGTCATTTTACCTTTTTGACAATTCTTGCACATGATGTTGTCGGGCTTTGTCACCGTTGGTAAGTCTCTTACATTTCTCCTTTTGCTTATTTTCATCATATGTCAAAATTCACATGACTCCAATATTTTTTTCCACAACCATATGTCTTCATTTCTAGTAATTAAGAAAGTGGTGTTAGTATCATTCAGATAGAATAAGTTACCTTTAGTCTGTTCACCGGTACCAATCAGTTTTCCTGATTCATTGAAGATCTTTGCCTTCTTATTCTCAAATGCTACTTTGTGACTTGAATTATTTAGCTAAGAAACACTCAACATATTATAATTCAATCCTTTTACCCAATAAGCATTTTCACATTTAATCAGGTTATTCAGCATTATAGTTCCTTTACCTTCAACTGGACAAGGTGTATCATTACCCATTCCTACTGTTCCACCATTATAATACTCAAAAGTGTTAAAATTTTCTTTATCACCAGTCATGTGGTGAGTGCATTCACTATCTATAATCTAGATTTCATTCTTTCTAACCTTAGATATGAGTGTAGTTTCTACATACCTTTCATCTTCATCTGAACCATCCTTCATAGCTACAAATACCATCACAATGTCTTCATCAGGTTCGGTGTTAGTATCTTCATCTTTGCGAGCAAATATGTAGCTATCCTTCTTGCCTTTGTCCTTGTAGTCTTGGGTATCTCTTCTTTCTAATTTTTGGTAACCTCTGTAATCTTTTTTATCACCTCTGTCAGATTTATTCTCAAAAGATTTGTCATTACTTCTGTCATCTTTTCTTGTTTTAGGACATCTTGCAGCAAAGTGTCCAATCTCTTTACAATTAAAGCATACAAGTGGTAACGTGCCTTTGTATTTACCTTTTCCTCTTTGTATTCTTCTAGCCATAAGTGCTTCTATTTCATCTAGATCTTCTTCTTCACTTTCACTTTCACTATCTCTTCTAGATGTGTGTCTATGACTTGATTTGCTTATTCTCATAGAAAACTTAAATGCAGACTCTAAGTTTGGTAAGACACTATTATCAAAGTTATTCATCTCAAATGAAATCAGTCTACCAATTAAACTATCAAGAGCAAGTGAATCAGTGGCCTCAAAAATTAATCCTTAAATCAACCCAAAAACTTATTACCACATTTATAATCCTCTAGTTATCTTCATTCCTATAAGATGATGGCCTTGAAATATTAATAACAAAAAAGTACTTCTTAGATTACTCTTTCAAACCTTATTCTTACTTTTACTGATTAGCATTCTTTATATTTACCAAAATACAGTAAATAAATAGTGTATACCAATCAATCCAGATTTACTTATGTGAAATGCAAAACAATAAAGGAATGACTCATAAACACATTGACACATGGATTTTTAACATGGAAACCCTGTTAAGGGAAAAACCACTGGGACCAGTAACCCAAATTTTCACTCTTTTGAAGTGATCTCGGTGAAGAGCCAACCCTATTAAAGGTTAAAAACACACTGTTAGGTGTGACCTTGTTAGAGGATTTAAATGAATAGTTTGTCACTTAGTATCTAGCATCTAATGCTACCATCCTTGATCAAACACTCACTTGGCCTGTCAATAGGTATTGGGCATATCCAATGCTACTTTGTATGGTCAAAATTTTTTATACTCCTTGGGATGTATCTCAATTAGAAAAGACTTTTAAGTCCTGCTTGGTTAAGAGACTTGATGCTTCAATGGTTAAATTAAAACAGTAAATTGAACTGTTCACATATACAACTTGAATTGCAGATTTTTAGATCTATTGTAAGTACAATAGCTTTCTAATCAATGTTATCAATTTAGTACCTTTGCTCTACACTGTTATGCTCTGTGATGTTGTGTCATTGTTCATTGGTGTCTGCAAAATTTAGCTCTTTCCTCTGCTTAATTGATCAGGTCTAAATAAAGACTTTGTTCTCCTTCAG
Organism: Thuja plicata; assembly: GCA_018584345.1. Lineage (NCBI taxonomy): Eukaryota > Viridiplantae > Streptophyta > Pinopsida > Cupressales > Cupressaceae > Thuja > Thuja plicata. Next base: position 3,757,241 of record MU223762.1, read on the forward strand.
AATCTCTTCATCATCTATTCTCTTGTCACTCCCCTAATTCAAATTGAATTAACTTCTCTCTTATATAGACATGATTTCACTGTTTCATGGCTTTCTTGATCTTGGCATGATCCACAATTCTCGCCAATTAGATTTAAAGCAAAACTCCTGTTTTATCTCGTAGAGATCTTGTTGCCAACTGGACAAAACATCTTTAAATCCTTTACTTATCTATGGCTTTATCTTGTTGATTAAAATAATAAGTACCAGTTAAGTCTATATTTAGCTCTTGGCAGCTAAGCCTTTTATCATTTCTAAACTCTTTTTTCTGTCGGTCAATACTTCAGTTAGTCATCGGTGACAACTGACTATTCCATTGGTGAGACTTCAGTTGTCTTTGGGATCTCCATCCTATTGTCTATCCATCAGGCAACACTGTAAATCTATCTGTCAGATCACACTGTGCTTTTTCTCATTGGGTAACACTGTGACTTTTCTCATTGGTAATGCTGTGCTTTTTCTCACCAGGTAACACTGTGACTTTGCTCTCATTGATTTACTCTGTCCGTCCGTGTGCACTCTATCAGTGTATATAGTCACTTTGTGAATACTTAAATTTTATGCATTATTGATGGCATAACCTTTGATTCATTTGTTCTTTGAAGTCTTTAACAGTATGTACATGACCATACATATTATATCAAGTTGACATTAATGACAATACAATACATTAACTGATTTAATGTCTTGCATTAACTTTCTATGTCTTGGTGATCATCAAATTAACATATTCAAACATTCAATCAGTTATAGTTCATCAATAAGATGTTCCTTTTATCCTCAAATACACAAAGGAAGGATCCAAAATTTATTAACCCCAAAGGAAGGGTCAATGCATAAATTAATCAATAGATTGGAAATAAGAATAAAGAAGAAGATCTTAAATTCTATCTTATAGAAAAGAATGAGTGATAGTTTTAGAAAGATTAAGAAATTTAATTGAAATGAATAGGAGAAAAGTACTAAACTTGAAATGTTACAGATCTGAAGAATGCTATTTTCGGGGGTCTGCACTGAGTTTTTAGAAAATTTGCAACCGGATCTGGAATAGAAATACAGAGACAAACAAACCTAGAAATATTTTTCTGATCTGACACAGTTCTGATTTTGACCCTCAAGTCAATGTCACCATTGAACCAAAATTCCCGATTCTGACCTAGGGCTAAATCAACCTCTAAATTCCGTGATAGAGAATCTGTTTCTGGATCCCGATAGTTTGTTGAAAAGGGTATCCGAATCTGCACTCCATTTTGCTGTTCCAAACCTATCCCTGCAAGAAAAATAGTTTGTTTGTTGGGGGGAGGGGTTTTCCTTGGTCAAACCCTGGTTTTGAAATTAACCTCAAAGTATAATTGAAATTGCATAAGTAAAACAAAGTAAATGAACAAATTCACCTTGCTTGTATGGAAACCCTTGTGGCGGATTCAAATCCATGAATCCACAAGTATGCATGCACCAAATGGATGTAGAATGTAGATATATGCTAAATTGTTGACACACTTCTATGAGTCATTATATCCAAGATTTCTCAAGAATGAGGTCTCATATGGAAACTCATAGCTCTCTATTCATGGAGCGCAAGGGTTTATAATGGAGGCCCTCAGTTTAGACCTAGTTTTTGCCTATGCAAGTACACCATAAAATGAGAGATTCAAAGAGGAAAAGAAAGAGTGCTAGTCTCCATGATCATCAAATATGCATGTAAATAAAAATGGAAGCTATTCTATATGATAACAATGCATGAAAGCAAACTAATCTATGAAAGGAAATATGCATGCAAGATTATTCTATGAAATGAAATATGAATCTAATCCAACATGCAATTGCAATAGTAATCTAAATGGATTGCCATAGATGCATGAGAGAAGAAGACAAGAAAAGAGAAGTTGCAATGCTCAAGCTCAAGTGCTCAAACTCTCCTCTAAAATCACTTTCCAAACCTGTAGCACAACCATAACATAAAATCTAGATCCTAAATGAGAAGTAAAGGGCTCCTTATAAAGGAAAGTGTGGAGAGGAATGCATCCTCAAGAGCAATGTGGGATAAATCCCTTAAAAGGCAAGAGGAAAAAGCCCACCATTTAGGAATATGTGTAGAGAAAAATAGATTTTTATTTGATTTATTTAATTTATTTCCATTTTTCTATCAAAAAGAGAGATTTAAGTGATGATTTTATTTATTTAATTAAAAGAGGGATTTTATTTTAATTAAATAAGATTATTTTATTTAATTAAAAGGGATGTTTTCTTTTAATTAAATAAGATTATTTTATTTAATTAAAAGGGATGTTTTCTTTTAATTAAATAAGATTATTTTATTTAATTAAGAGGGATGTTTTCTTTTAATTAAATAAGATTATTTTATTTAATTAAAAGGGATGTTTTATTTTAATTAAATAAGAGATTATGGATAAAATGATCAAACCTTAGGAAATATCAAAATAAATGAATTAATTACGATTTGATCAAGGAAATTGATTTGAATTGAATATATTGCAAGGCATTGATTCAGGAAATTGATAAATTAATTATGTCATTTGATAAATTGAAGAATGGGGGCCCATACTCTAGGCGACCATTTTAGTGTGCATACATTTGCCCCTCTTTGACTAATGTGTGATCTTTATGGGAATACATGTAGTCAAGAATGCAGTTGAAGTGTGAGATCGATTTGGGATCACAAAACAACCTAGACGTGTGATCGACAGACGGGAACACATCAGGACAAAGATAAGCTGATTGAAAAAGACAAGGTCAACACCCCTATAAATAGGTAATTAATATGTCCAAGATAAGAATCTCAAGCAAGGTTTCTCCAAGAAGAGAAAATCATTGGATTGATAAAGCTGAATCAAGGATTGAAGTTTGATAGGTATTGCCCCCTTGTGATTGAAATCAAAATGAGATAGAGGAGAAACAACAATTTGATCAAATCAAACTAAAGATAAGGTTCTTGATGTAAGATGAAAGATATAAGGATCATAGAACTAAGGTAGATCATCAAGAATGAAAGATTATGCCCAAGTTTGAATTAGAAGAAAAGAAGTGGGGTGAAATTAAATGGAAGATAGAATTTTGGAAGAGGTGGAAAGAAATGGAGAGAAGAAAGAGAATTTGCCTTAAGAGAGAGAATGCCCCAAAATCAATCAACTGTTTAAGATGGAAAATTTTGATTGAGATCATGAAAGAAGATAAGTAAATGAAGATCAAAACATGACTACACTTGATTAAAATTCCACACACAAGATGAAGGAAAAAACCTCTCAAACTCATAATGCAACCTAAAAATGTAGTCTAACAATGCAAGCTACATGAAAATGCAAAGGTGTACTTGCAATAGAGAAACTGTAACATAGGACTTTGTGTTCATCATTCATTAGATAATGTTAAGGAACTTATTTTCATCATTGGGCGATTATTAACGGACATCAGAAAATCAAACAATCATTACTAGTCACAAGCACAACTATGAAGATATGAATGTGATTTACATCAGATTAGAATGTGGAAAGATTCTAACATAAGCATCAAAGACATAAAGGTCAAGATGAATTCGATGTTAGCTTACCCAATTTAATGTAGAGAAACCACACTCGCATCAATGTATAGATGCTGGGATGACCATAAGAATGGTTGTGCAAAAACAGTCAAGGATGATGCCTCAAATCTCCTAAGTGTTTCAAGGGGACAACAAGAAACACTCTAGAGTTTCAAGACCACACCCACAAGCAGAAAGAAAATAAAAACATGCCCCATGCCCCAAGTCCTCTAGCTATGCAGCCCAGAGAGACTTATTAGACAAGGACACTCAATGAAAATTAATAACAGTTAACACACAAAGAAAAGATCATGACATAGATCAAGCATTAAGTGTTATGTTTAAAAATTTAAGCATGTTAACTGATACTGAGTTCTGAGGATAAGGATCAAATGCTTGCAAGTAGGTAAGATAACATGAAAAAATTGGGTAAAACCAAACCGATAAGTGTTGAAAAACACTTAATGTCAGGGGTTGTGTTGAAAAACACAGTGGGGGCGGTGTCAAAAAACACCATTTGTGAGATGTACTAAAGACTAACACATCAAAGAGACCAAAGCTAACACAGTTATGCTCGCTAGACAAAGACAAAGACCAATTCCAAACCAAGGAAACAAGGACAAGGCATGATGGAGAAAGGCTAAGTGTCAAGGACACACGCTAAGAAATAGGGGTGCAAAGGCCTCAAGTAGCATCCATTTCCAAGTTTTCACCACTTGGATTTTATTGTAATTTTTTTTAAAATTTTTTTTCTACCAAGGCACATGTTGCCAGGTTTTCACCAAGGCACTTTTTCTATTTTTTTTTGAATTTTTGAATTTTTTGATTGTTTTTATATTTTTGGAATATATTATTTTTTTGGAGATACATCAAAGCATCTATCACTAGATTTTCACTAAGATGATCATTTTTTTAGGACATTTTTTGATTTTTATAATTTTTGACAATATATCATTTTTTTGTGATTTTTTCAGGATCAATAAGTATGTACAAAGGTGCCCCTAGATAGAAATGGCATCATAGATAGAACTTCTTCAGGTGCAAGACATTGATAGGATTAGGGAGCTGCTCTCCCTCTGCTATAGACAATAAATAAGCACCTGACCCAAAAGCTGCTATAATGATGTAAGGTTCAAGCTAATTAGGTTCAAATTTTCCCTTTTGATCTCTATTATGTTGATTCTTAGGATTTTCATGTAGGACAAGATCTCCCACTTGGAATTCTCTAGGGTGAACCTTTTTGTTTAAGGCTTTGGACATGTGCTTTTGATAAACCCTCATATGGTCAAATGATGCTTGACATTTATCATCTAGAAGTTCTAACTTTTGAAGTCTCATAGTGTGGTAGCCTTCATCTATAACTAGACCTTTGAGGGAAACTCTAAGTGAAGGAATATCAACCTCCAAAGGTAACACTACTTCAATGCCATATGTAAGGGAAAAGGAGTAGCCCTAGTAGGAGTATGAATACTCATTCTATAGGCCCACAAAGCTAGATTTATCTATAAGTGCCAATCTCTACCATTCTTACAGACTGTTCTATATAGGATTTTAAGAATGGTTTTGTTTGATGTCTTTGCTTGACCATTTCCTTGCGGGAAGAAAATGGAAGACCAATGTTGTTTAATATTGAATTTATTTCAGAGTTATGTAAGGTCATTATTTTTGAACTGGCCTCCGTTGTCAATGACAATCTCAGAAGGCACTCCATATCAACAGATGATATGGTTCAAAATGAATAGAGATACTGTCTTGCCCGAGGCAACATAAAGTACCCATTTAGTGAAGTAATCAATAGTAGTGATAATAAACTTATGTCCACCTAATGATTTGGGATGAATCTACCCAACAAGATTAAAGGCCCAACGCTGAAATGGCCAATGAGATATAGAAGGAATGAGCTCCCTGCCTGGAGCATGCATCAGGTTACCATGTTTTTGACATTTTTCACATGAATTTGCAAAAGCTACCACATCAATCTGCATCGTAGGCCAATAGTACCCTGCCCTAAGAAGCCTTCAGGCCATGGCAAGACCATTGGAATGTCCCCCATAGATTCCCTCATGGATTTCAAGTAACACTTGGTTGGATTCTTCCCTTTCTAAGCATCTAAGAAGTGTTCCATCTAGACCCCTTCTATACAAATCACCAGAGATAAGGGAATGATGAGAGGAATTTCAAGTAATGTTTCTGCATTTAGATCAGTTAAAGGTTTCATGTATAATGCCATCACAAAGGTATGAGTAAATGGCACCATAACAAGATGACTCATGACTAACAATGGTACAAATGACATGAATTTCTTGGGAGTCATAAATAGGGTGATGTAGCTCTTCCACCAGGAATTCAAATCTAGATTCATGTTGCCCTAACTGAAGGAGTGAAGCAAGTGTAGCCATAGGATCCAGTGCTTTGTTTTTTTCTCTAGGGATTTGCTGAAACATGAAAAATGTGAAGTATCATTTCAAGGAATCAACCATTTTCTTGTAAGGTACTATCTTCTCATTTTTTGTTTGATATTCATCATTGATTTGGTTGATTATCGGGTGTGAATCTCCATTGATGTGTAACTCTGTGATTCTCCATTCTATGGCCATCTTAATTCCATTTGTTAAAGATTCATACTCAGCAACGTTGTTTGTACATGGGAACAATAACTTGTAAGAATTAGGAATCATGTACCCATGAGGAGAAACAAACAACACACCAGCTCCTGAACTATTTTTCATAAAGGATCCATCAAAGAACATCTTCCATGTTCTTTCCATCATATACATGAGGTGTTCATCTGGGAAGTCAACTTGAGTAGGTGCATCATCTTGTATTGGGAAATCAGCCAATTGATCTTCTATGGCTTGTCCTTTGATTTATTTACGCTTAATGTACTCTATGTCAAACTCTGAAAGGATCATCATCCATTTAGAAAGTCTACATGTGAGGGCAGCCTTACCTAGTAAATACTTGAGTGGATATATTTTTTCTATGAGGTGTATAGTTTGCGCAAGCACGTAATGTAGCAACTTTTGGGAAGAAAACACAACTACAAGGCAAGCTTTCTCAATGCTAGTGTAGTTAACCTCATATGAAACAAGAGTGTGGCTAATGTAGTATATTGCTCTTTCTTTCCCATGTTCATCAAGTTGAGCTAGTAATGTCCCCAAGGAAGATTCTATCACTGAAATATATAGAATAAGTGGTTTCCCTGGGATAGGAGGCATTAAAATAGGAGGCATTAAAATAGGAGGATTTTCCAAGTATTTCTTGATTTGATTTATGCTCTTTTGACAATCCTCATTCCAAACATATTTGACTCCTTTGTGTAAGTTATTGTTGAAAGGTTGAGCTCTATCTGCCAACTGTGAAATGAATCTCCTTATGGATTGAAGACGTCCTAGAAGACTCCTCATTTGACTAATGTTTCTAGGAGGTGGAATATCTATGATGGCTTGGAATTTTTTAGGGTCTACCTCTATTCCTTTTTCTGAAATGATGAATCCTAGTAGTTTTCTAGAGGTGACTCCAAATGCACACTTTTGAAGATTTAACCTTAGTTGAAATTATTCCAAGCGATCTAGAATGACTTCTAAATCATCTAAGTGTGTGTCTCTTTTCTTAGACTTAGAAAAGGTGTCATCCACATAATATTCCATGTTTTTATGCATCATGTCATGAAAAATGGTTGTCATAGCTTGTTGATAGGTAGCTCCTGAATTTTTTTAATCCAAAAGGCATAACGTTCCAAAAATAGGTACCCCATGCACAAGTGAATGCAATATTTTCTTGAGCTTCAGGAGCTATCTTAATCTGATTGTATCTGTAAAAACCATCCATCAAGGAATAAATCTCATAACCCGCAGTCATTTCCACTATCATGTCTATATTGGGAAGTGGAAAGTCATCCTTTGGGCATGCTTTATTGACACCTCTAAAATCTGTGCACATTTGAATGGATTTGTCATGTTTGGAAACTTGTACAATGTTTGATATCCATTCAACATAGTCAATAGATCTTATGAATCTTGCACCAAGGAGTTTCTCTAGTTCTTCTTTGACTAGGAGAGCTATGTGAGGATGCATCTTTCTCAATTTCTGTTTAACCGATGTGACAGCCAGAGCTATGGACAAGTGATGCATGACAAGATTAGTGTCCAATCCTGGCATATCTGAATAAGTCCATGCAAAATTGATCTTCTTCTTCTTTAAAAAATTAGTGTAAGCTTATTTTTCTTGTGGTGACAAGGACTTAGCCAAGTGTACTATTTGTGGAGCCTCATCTGTACCCAAATTGACTGCTTGTGTTGGTTCAATAAGCACTGAAGATTAATCTTGAAAGTATCTAGGGAGATGATCAAGTACCTCATCCTTAGGCACCTTAGAGAGGTTTTCACCCTTGGATACATCATTTCTTTTTACTTTTTTTTTGGTTCTGACACCGCCACATAGTGGTTTTTTCCGTCATAACTCCTATTCTTTTGATTTTCTTTTCTTTTTATTTTGTGACTAAGGTACTTGATGTCTGGCTTTGTCATCCTGGTAGTCACTTCACTAGTGGAAGAGACTACGGGTTCAATGGCATTCAAGTAACATGCTATCTCATAATTATTTTGAAACATTAAGAGCTTAGGTTCTTGATAGTGTTGGGACCAATCAATGAGGTCAGGATGAACAAGGGGTAAGTCAATGACTGGTTCAAGGTTTTAAATGTGAATGATACCATCTCTGGTGACCAAAGAGTCAGAGTCCGTCAAGTATACTTCTAAGCTACCCAAATCATGATTCATCCTAACAAGTGAAGAATCGTCCATTAAGGCAACATGTCGGTTCAAATCCTCTAATCCTACATGTGACTCATTGGCTACCTTGGGTTGAGAACTATAAGTGTGGATGACATTAACATCCATGTCAACTATGGAAGACTCAGAGAAGGAGTCCCATTCATACTCATATGAAATTGTTTCTATACTTTGACTAGGATGTTTACACCATGAAGATTTGGGACGTCTTGATGTGGAAGTTCTAATTTCATCAAGGGTAACACCTTCTCTTTCTATCAAATGAACAAGATCATTTCATTGACATTCTCTAAAAGGATCTTCTACATCTGATTCATCTTGTTCTAAGGTTTGCAACTATCTCATGAGGGATTGGACTATCTAAATCTCCCCAAAGGAGATTAGTGGAAGGGACCCAATATTCACACATGTCTTGCTGATTTATCAAAATAGGTATGTATTTTGGTTCATCTTCACTATCCGGCTCATCAAGGACAAGATTAGTGTTCTTGTTGCAGTCCACAAATCCTAGGCCAACCATCTTCTTAGCCTTGTGGCCAAAAAGAGCATGATCAAGAGGTTTGGCTCTAGCATCCAATCTGTGACTAAGAGGGCCATATCAAGGATAGCCCATATGTTTGACAAAAGTATACCCTCTTCCATAAGCCTTAGGAGAGGGAAAGAAGTTCTCATTGTGCATGTATTTCTCTTCTCTATAAATCCAGTCTCTAACAACTATCTCTTCTTTCTCATCTTGAATAGGAATTGAGGACTCTACAAACATGCCAAATAAAGTCATAGATGAAGAGGAAGGTATCATTTCTTGTAAAGGCTTTTCATAAGACCTAGGTGAAACTGCAAGTACTGTGAGGGAGTTGAGTTGATACCCCCCCATGCCAAGGTCTATTAACTTGAACCGATCCTTACATTCAGCTAAGGTTGTATCAAAGTCTTTTTCTTCTCTTTTGAGGGGAACATGAGCACTCACTGAAACTGAGTTAATAGATAAAGTGTTATCCCTAGGTATACAAATATCTATTCTATTGTAAGGGAACTTAAAACACTGATGATAGGTAGATGACACTGCTTTCATATCATGAATCCATGGTATACCGAGTAAGATATTGTACACAAGGGGGCCAACGTCAACTATTTGGAATAAACCATATTTTTCAATAGGGCCAATACTAATAGGAAGGACGACCAACCCCTTGGAACTTCTTTCCACCTCATCATAGGATTTGATAGTGATCTTTTTTTTGGTATCTATGACTTGTTCAGAATAACCCAACTTCTTCAAAAGACTCAAGGAACAAATATTAATCCCTACACCCCCATCTATCAACACACACCTAACATGGGTTTTTTGGATCATGACCTCAATATGAAGAGTGAGATTGTGTGGGTGGCTCAAAGCTTTATCATCATCCTCGAAAAAGGTAAGGTAATGAGGGCTAGAAATATGGTTAACCATGTGTCAGAATTGATCAACGGTTAATTTTTTGGGGATGTTTTCTGCGCGCAAAGCATCAACAAGGACTTTCTTGTGTCTTAGAGACAACTCTAAGAGCTCAAAGATCAAAATCTGAGCTGGGGTTCTTTGCAACTGATCAACAAGATTATAGCTCGACTTAGGATTAACTACTGGTTTTGAGGTGACATTCTTGGATGTCACTTTCTTAGGTTTACTTGGTTGACTTGAATTGGGTACTCTAATGACAACGAGACCTTAAATTTGTGTGATAGAACTGAGAGTTGGAGATGACACTTTAGAGTTAGGACCCTTTAGCACTAGGATGGGTTCTTCATCAAAGATAGGAGGAGATTCCATGTCTAGATCATAACCATAGGGATCTATGTACCTCATCATGTTGACATTCTCTTCTACAAATTCAAGCATGTTGACAACATGCTTTGCATCTATGTAAGTGTAATTGACCTCAGCCTTTCCATTCTTAGTTTTAGAGGTTTCCCCCTTCTCATACTTGGGAAAAGGTTCTTTGAATGCCTTATGATAAGCATTGGTGTTCAATCCATCTACCTTAAGTTTTCCATTCTGAATGAGATCTTGGATGATATGTTTGAGTTTCCATCAAATTTCAATATCATGTCCAATTCCATTGTGAATCTTACGAAAGGCTTTCTCATCCCACCAATGTGGCTTAACATCTGGTATATAATGCTTTGCGGGATCTTGAGGATGTGCAAGGTTGTTGGCAATGAGTGTTTTCAAGACATCCTCATATGAATCACCAAGTTTTTAAAATTGACGTCTCTCTTTCTTAGGCTTATCTTGGTATCTTGGCTTGTTCTCTTATTGATTAGATACATTGAGTTTCATGGCTTGAACAACACTAGACAAGTGGAGAATATTTTGATCTTTGGGTTGGGAGGAGTCTACAACTCCATCATTGACCAATTGTTTGTTCCTATTCCAATGTGAGTTCTTTCCTTTATCCTTGTTAGGGTTGTTGTTATTTTGACCATTATTTTTTTTGTTGTTGTTGTTGTTTCCATTTTTGGTCCAAATTCCTTGTTCTTTCAAAACATCCTCAATCCTACATGCGGTTTCAACCATGGTGTCAAAGGAATAAAAAACCATCTTCCTAACTTCATACCACATTTTGGGAACCAAGTTGCTAATAAGGATGTCAATCTTCTCATTTTTAGGGATGGTCCTAGAGTAGTGAGAGCATTGTCATCTCCACCTTTCCAAGAAAGTGACAAAGGATTCCCCTTGATTTTTCTTTAAGTTGCATAAGTCCAACATGGTGATAGATCTTGAAAGGTTGTATGCAAAATTTTGGACAAATCTATGGAGGAGCTCTTTTAAAGTCTTAATAGGAGGAGTTATGTTAGTGAACCATTCCATCACTTGACCCTTAAGACTCCTTGGGAACAATCTCATGAGGTATGAGTCATCTTGAAGGAACTCAAAACCTGTGGTATAGAATTGATGCATGCGATCATGTGGATCTCCATTCCCATCATACTTGTCATATTGAGGGATGTCAACCTTTCTAGGTAAGTATTTCATGTTAACACTTTTTTCAAAAGGATTAGGACAAATTGAATCAAGTGAGAATGAACTCTTGGGTGCCAACATATTTTCCATCATACTCTTAATTTGTTTGATCTCTTGAGATGGACCTTGCTTCTTAATCTTCTTGTCTACATCAAAGTTGTATGGGACCCTAGCACCCTTGTTGATTAAACTCTCTAGGAACCTGTCTTTGTTTTTCTCTAAGTATCTCTCCACATACTACTGGAAGAGTGGTTCTTTTTGTATCTTCATAAAGTCAAAACTTGAGCTACTACCCCCATATTGTGAACCATGGTGAGAATGTTGGGAAGGTTGTCCTGAGTTCCTAAGAGTTGTTCATCTCCTATGATGATAACATCTTGAAGCCCTTCTTCCTCTAGGGCTAGGAGTTCATGAAGGTTTTCTTGAACATCTTCCAATTCATGGAGTCTTAGGAGGGGTGGATGGAGGAGAGCTATTTCCACCACCAACACACATGTTGTTAAATCGATCATTAAGTTGTTGAGCCAAAAGTCTATCTTTCTCTTCTTGGAAGGATTTCCTTTCTATCTTCAACAAGGTTTGTCTCTCCAACTCTAGGAGTCTAAATTTCTCTTCCTTTTCAGCTTTCTCATCTAGGAAGGATTTCTTTTCAAGCTCAATTTTATGAAGTCTTTCACTCATGTATCTTGAAGGTGTTTTGAGCGGTGAACTTGGTCTTGAATGTCTAAACAAGTCATTGGTGTATGTTTCATTCACACAAGTGTCATAAGGTTCATCATATTGGTTTTCATGTTGTGATTGTTTTTCTTGATATCCCTTTGTTATGCATCCAGATATCTAGTTGAGATAAGGGATGAGACTGGTCAATTTTCATGATAGGAACTGCCAAAAGAAATCGTATTTCTATGTTTTTCAAATATGCCATCAAGGCGTTTATCCATTCCTTCCCTCTCTCGCCGAGTCATTGTGTAACTCATATCTATATTTGAGTAAGAAGATTCTAAGGGTGTACTCAACTCACTAAGGTTACTCTTGGGATCAAACCAAACTTTTGATTTGTTCATGGGTGGTTGATCAAATATGGGTTCTTTTCCCTTACATTTTTAGCGAGTTTGAACTAAGGGTAATTGGTTAAAGACTACTTGAGGTCACTTTCCTTGATCTACTTGATGTCTTGTTGTAACTGGCATGAAAGAAAAGGTACTAAGTGATAGGACAAACCTAAGAAATATTGGTACCAAACTAGTATAGTAAAAACACTCACTTGTCCAAAAGAGAGGTGATAAGATAGAATTTTGCAAGAGGTGTAAACCAAAATTGCCACAGAGGTGCCCACTGAATGGGTGAATACCCTAACACATATGGATCAGGAGGATGATTTACCCAAGTTATATTGATTGAATTTGAATTTATATGGAAGTGAATAGACAAGAGATCACTAAAAATCTCCAAGTGTGTTACCAAAAGATCCAAAGTTTTATCTTCTCAACAAGGACAATTTCTATCTCACCGACTCCAAGCAAGGTCACTCATAAAATCAAAGATTACTAGTTCAAGAGGTCAAAATGAAAGAATCCAAAGTGAAAATAGGCTTCTAACAGTGGGGTAAGTGACCTAATATGACTCAGATCAACTGTTTCTAAAAATTTGGGACAGTTTCGCGTGAAGAAGTGTTCTCTCGCGCAAAGAAACAAACAGGCTCACGCACAAATTAGCAAACTAGGAGGCAACAAGTGCTGACAAAAAGTTGTCAAAATTTGGTTTTTGACTCGGGAACTCAATTTTTGTTCATTTTAATTGACCAACTAGATGCATTAATAGATTTTTATCATTAATTAGGCACACAAGACAACAATCAGGGAGTTTAAGCAAATAAATGTCTTCAAACAATGAGCAAGGGACAAAGCAACCTTGTGCATGAACAAGAATAGTGTCATAGTATTCTACTCCCTAAGAACTCTACTGGTGTATGTTCTCAAATTTTTTTTCAGTCATGCACATAGTCCTAGAAAAGAAAAAGTTGGTTGCACTATGGTTCATAGTAATGGTCAACTCTGCAACTCTTGCAATCTCAAGTGGGTGAACTCCAATCCAGGTGCACTGGGGTTTTGACATAGTTCAAGAATTTAATCAATCAGGAGATGCTAAGGAGATCTGACAGCCCAACAAGAGACAACACATGTGGAGATTTCTTCCACAAGGATATTTATATAGCAGTTGTTGCTCCATGACAGGAGTGGCTAATATCGCTTGAGGTTCCATCCACATGGTTTACCCAATAAAGGGAGTGTCCACTATGGTTAATCCTCTCTAACAAGGAAGCATCACAACATGGACCACATGGGGACTTAGTTCAGATTCAAGGGTTCCAAGTTTCTAATGCTCCCAAAGGGAACAAAGCATAATCCTCTAGCCTCTTCACCTCACCCAAAAAAAACAAACATATTAATTGACCTGCTAAATCGCTGATACCAACTCAAAAAAGTCTGTCTACTGACAATGATTTCTATTTCTCTCAAGAGAGAACATACCGTCAGTTGCCAAAGACTCGATAATGTTTGAACCTAGAGTTGATCAACACCTTCCCTACCTACAAGTGATTCCATTGTCAAGAAGAGCTTGAATACCACTTTCTCAAGATCCATAAATAGTGTTCATAGGGCCTAATTACTATGTGTAACAGATATGCGGGAAAATAAATCTATGTTCATTCTTTTAGAGAAGAAATTGAAATGTGATCTATGAAAGAAGAAAATCACCCATGTAAGACACGCGAGAGGTTTGTTTTAATGAAAGGAAAACAAATTTTATAGAGATTTAAACAAAATACCTAGTAATCCACGCAATGCGCTTAGTATATTTTACCTTTTTTTAATTTTTATTGAGCTTTTCTGCGCAAGAAAGCCACGAACTCTCCAACAAGTAAGACAAGCAAACAAGCAAACATGATATGCAATGTATACTCAACTTATGTAAACTCTAGGGTTAGGTCTAAAAATCAATTGTTAGGAGCAATAATAACCAGCAAATAATCAAAATGACAACTCATATCATGCATTGAACCATGTGAAAAATAAGTGCAAGCTAATCATTAAATGCCCTTTTTTTAATTTTTATTTTTGACCTAGTCAACAAGATTGGACCTATATGACATGAATTCGGATCCCAAACCCTAAATGTAGAAAAGAGACCCCTGTTAAAAAAACAAAGAAATTTCCAAAAATGTCAGAATTTTAAAAAGATCTTTTCATTTATGCCCTAGGGAGCTATTTTCCCAAAATAAACTAGTTTTCATAAATCAACCAAATGAGCTATGATATTGGGTTCAAATTTAAAACACAAAGAATGGACCCCATGTAGAATTTAAAGACCTTTCCAAAAATCTAAAAATTTCCAAAAATATGCTGATTTGCACTGAAAATTAATGTTTTATGAAAAATAAATAAAAAATTATAAAAAATTCACAATACCTCAGAAAATTTTGAATTTTTTACTGAAGCTTCTTTGATATGTCACCAACCTTCAAAAAAAAAATTCAGACCGAAACTCCTAGCCATTTGGGAGATATGATCAAATCTTTGAATATCTAGGCTTTTCATCTCCAAGCAAATCTGCACAAGGGGTTAGCTCCAAAAATAACCAAAACCAGCATGTAAAGGTGATTTTGCCCACGGTGGGTGCCAAAAATGTGTGTTAAAATGTTGACACACTTCTATGAGTCATTATATCCAAGATTGCTCAAGAATGAGGTCTCAAATGGTGACTCATTTCTCTCTATTCATGAAGTGCAAGGGTTTATAATGGAGGCCCTCAGTATAGACCTAGTTTGTGCCCATGCAAGAACACCATAAAATGAGAGATTCAAAGAGTAAAAGCAAGAGTGATATTCTCCATGATCATCAAATATGCATGCAAATGAAAATGGAAGCTATTCTATATGATAACAATACATGAAAGCAAACTAATCTATGAAAGGAAATATGCAAGCAAGATTATTCTATGAAATGAAATATGAATCTAATCTAACATACAATTGCAATATTAATCTAAATGGATTGCCATGGATGCATGAGAGAATAAGACAAGAAAAGAGAAGTTGCAATGCTCAAGATCAAGTGCTCAAACTCTCCTCCAAAATTGCTTTCCAAACTTGCAGGAGAAGGAGAAGACTCCTTATAAAGGAAAGTGTGGAGAGGAATGCATCCTCAAGAGAAATGTGGGATAAATCCCTAAAAAGGAAAGTAAGAGGAAGAAGCCCACCACTTAGGAATATGTGTAGAGAAAAAGGAATTTTTATTTGATTTATTTAATTTATTTCTTTTTTTCATCAAAAAGAGATATTTAAGTAAGGGTTTTATTTATTTAATTAAAAGGGATGTTTTTTTTTAAATTAAATAAGATTATTTTATTTAATTAAAAGAGATGTTTTCGTTTAATTAAATAAGATTATTTTATTTAATTAAAAGGGATGTTTTCATTTGATTAAATAAGATTATTTTATTTAATTAAAAGGGATGTTTTCTTTTAATTAAATAAGATTATGGATAAAATGATCAAACCTTAGGAAATATTGAAATAATCAAATTAATTACGATTTGATCAAGGAAATTGATTTGAATTGAAAATATTGCAAGACATTGATTTAGGAAATTGATAAATTGATTTTGTCATTTGATAAATTGAAGAATGGGGTCCCATAGTCTAGGCGACCTTTTTAGAGTGCATACAGTAGAATGTAGAATGTAGGATGTCTTAAATCAATTTCTTGTAGATCTTCAACACCAATCTTGAATGGATTTTTGAATAGGAAGAGGCTTGGAGGAATATGGATGGAGAAATCTTCAACAAGAGGGCTCCATAGAGATTGAATCCTTCAATGGCTACCAATGGATCTCCTTGATTAATTGAATGCTTGAAATTCTTTGAATTCTTTAATACTTGATAGTAGATGCTTGCTTCAATAGATCATGCATAGAATTTGGATGGATGGAATTGCTTCTTTCATCTTGGATTGTTAGAGAAAATGAGAGGAGAAGGCTTCCTTATATATGAATCTAGGGCACAATCTTCTAGAGAGGCCTACATAGGAGAATTAAATTCCAATTAGACATATATCCCTAGAAGTGGACCTATATTAAATATAATTTAAGATTTGTTGCTCTGAAGATTGAAACAACCGACCTGAAAGCGTGATTTAATTATTTTTGAAGCCCGACATCCGGAAACCCTGGAAACCTAAAATCTGGACTTTAGGTCAAAAAAGGTTGATTTTGACCTAGGTCAAGGTCAAGGTTGACCTTGACCTAGGACAAGGTTGAGGTCAACCTTGACCTAGAAAGGTCAACTTTGACGCGAGGTAAAAAATCCTAGTTTGTAGTTTAGGGTGTTAGAAACAGGATGGAAAAAGTGGGAAATGGCGCTGAACATGGGAAAAAGCCAGATCCAAGTTAGAGACCCATACAAGACACTTGACATGACCCCAAACCACTTACTGAAAAGGATAAACTAGTCTATAATGGAAGTGCTTCCATTTTCTGACTATACATTTATCCCCCACTTTAGAAAGAGTATGGACTTGATGCAAACACTTGGTAAAGGAAATCATGAAGAAAATATAATCTTAATGAAATCAAAAGGGACAAAGGAATCCTCAAGCCCCCTAGGGACTTAAGTCTTTATCAACCCTAAGATTACGATAAGAGAGACATCACCAATTAAGGAGAAAGAGAGAGAGGGTGTGATTACTGTTGTTCCTTTTTCTTGCTGACATAAAATTTTACTCTTCAGAAGTATTACTCTATTTATCCCTGACACTGGCCAAGCACAGAATAGGACAACAGTAACAAGGTCTTGAGACCTCCTGCACTTTGAGCTCCACAGACTCGGGTGGGATTACCCTTGCAAACTTAGAATAATGAAATCACAGAATTATTCT
>MU223762.1:3790833-3813334 GCA_018584345.1 Thuja plicata
ATAAGGTTCTGCAGAAGATTGGTTCAGTTGCTTATAAACTGGAACTTCCTCCTTCTTCCCGCATTCATCCAGTATTTCACGTTTCTTGTCTAAAGAAAGTTCTTGGTACCAATGTCAGAGCACAAACGGCTCTCCCTGAAATGGATAAGGAAGGATCCATTATCCTATAGCCGACGGCAATCATTGACCAGCGCACTCGTCAGCTTTGCTCTCGCTCCATCTCTGAGGTTTTGATTTAGTGGCATGGCATGCAACCAGAGGATGCTACCTGGGAACCCCTTCTTCAGATTCAGCAATAATTTCCACACCTTAAGCTTTGAGGACAAAGCTTTTTTCTAAGGGAGAGGGCATGTTAGGAACCTGTGTGTTCCTTCTATTTATTTTGTTAGTGTAGTGTTGTTGGACGCATATGCCTTGTAAGTCATCCCGTGAGTATATTTTATTATCCCACATGCATAGGTAGTATTACTTTTATAGATCGTACTTAGTATATAAGAGTAGGTTGAGGCCTTTGATAGACACCGACGAATTTATTGTATTGAGCTTGCTCAAAGGAGGTTACCCCCTCGAAATGGCCCGCGATCAATAGATTCATTCTGAGTTCTGCTATTGCTCTATATTCTGTTATTTCGTGCATTCTCACCAAATTGCTGTAAGGAGGTTTCTCTCACTGCGCGAGTAGACATAAAGCATGACTTAAAAAGGGTTTTGACCATTTTTTGCGCGGTAAAGCATAAAATTTGAAACAAGAAAGCCCGGGAACAACAAAAGACCAAGAAATTCAAATTTTTTCAACACAGTGCTAACAATTACCTCACCCAATGAGAACTTATTTCCCATTGTGAACCACACAAGGAAATAATGCAACTAGAAAGATGGAGTTGAACCGCCTAGTGAATGTGGCTACTCACTAGTCAACCCATCATGGAGATCCAGTCTTAAGGACACCTTCCAAACTTAAGGGATCAAAACATTGTACATTGAAACTGGAGGGATCAAGAGATCTATATAAATTTAAACTAGAGGGATTAAGAGATCCTATAAGGTAAAAATCCATGCTTTAAGGATCAGTCTTTAATCCATAAAGGGAGAAAGTTTGAAGTTTAAAAATATTTTGAAAGTGCGTGTGTGCAAAAAGTGAGTAGAGCATATGCCCCCATGTTAAAGTCATTGCTAACACTTTAACAGGAGCAATGGTTTTAACGAAAACATAAATAACTCTATTGATTATGTTTCCACTACGAGATGCCCCCAAACAAAGAAAAATAAAGGGAAATACCACATAAACATACAAAGAACACAAAAGGGGTCTACCTACTGTGGGGTAAGTATGATCATAAGATAATATGATATTATTGCAAATGAATTGACATCATTCCCCAAAGAAAGTAGAACTACAATCATAATGGAGGAAAGAAAACTCAAGAGTTACAAAGAAGAGTCTTTTCACACCACAACATGGAGACCAAAAAGAATCCATGCTACCATGTCACAAATCCAAGCAGACTAAACAAGGAAAACATTTACGAACATGTAGACACCCAAAATTGACCAGGTGTCTTAATATCAACAAATCTCAACAAAATGCTTAAAATGCTTTAAAATGGATCAAAATCAAATTAAATGGACATTTATTAATCAAATTGGATTAAATCAAATAAAATCAAAGGATTAAATAATCATGAAATCAAATAATCAAATATAAGCCTAAGAGGGATCAATCAAAATTATATAATTGATTTTAATCAATTAATTGTATAGTTTTAAATAAAAAATCAAATTGAACCTATTCAACCTTACATGACTAATTTAATTAATTGATTGAATTAAATAAATCCTAATTTATTTCAACACAATTTGATCAACCCATGAGAATTGAGGATTTTGACTTCTTGTCCCACCCTTTGAGGAAAACCATTTAAATGGTCCCCCCAGTTGAAACCATTTGAAGGATCAAACTCAACCAAGGATTAACCCATGGTCAATTCACTCTACCCTCTACCCTTGGGATTTTACTATAAATATGATCCATTTCTAAGCATAATATATCCTAGAAAATTTGAATGTGTAGCATCATCACTATAGGCAAATTGAGAGAAATTGAGCATTATTTTGTGTAATTGAGAGCAAATTGGTAGAATTGAGAGCATATTATGAGCATTTGGATTCATCTTTGTATCATTTTGAGAGAACATTGAGCTAAGATTAGGCATACTTATCAAATTTCTCATTCTAGGATGGTCACTAGTGGAGATTAAGGCTGAGAGCTCTACTTGCAAAGCCTAGCTAGAGAACCATGAGATGTCATGGATTTTAATTGCAATTCTTTAGGCTAAATTGTTATTTCTTTCCATAGAATTGTAGCTAATAATCCTAATTTCATGAAGGTGTATTAATTCACACACAAATGTCACCCATTGTGGGGCCTTAGGCCTCATTTCTCATCGTTTTATCATATTTTTGTGTGTTTTGCTTCTTTTTTTTGTTGATTTTGTAGAAAATAGGTGAAATGACGTGTATGAGTGATCTGATGATGCGTATGAGCATTCAAATGATGCATGCAGTTTCTATTATTTCTCTCTCTTAATTTTTGTGCCACGTGTGAGATAAAGTGTGACATGTACTACGGTAAATCATCACCTGCAAACAGCAAAGAGCCGCCTGTGAATAGTCAACTGCCGCGTGTGACCTATTCTATTTCACATTTAAAGCTTTCTGTGATTCTTTTAAAGTTTCTTTTACCGCCTGTGCATTTTTAAATGCCATGTAGTAAAAGGTCATTTACGCTTTGAATGTCTTAAATAACGCTTACTAACAGTTCAAAGCCACGTATTAGCTATTAAATGATGCTTACTATTTTCTGTCATATTTTACTATTAGATCTTTAAATTCTGCTTTCTAACTCTCTGTGTTTTTCATTCCTGCAGATGAAAAGCATGCAAAAGTCTAGAAACCAGAACATAGAGTGACAAAGCCAAGAAAAGAGGTAAGAGCACAAACCAAACATGATAAGAAAATGCATGCATCTAACATTTTAGAAATCTCAAAGGAACAAGAACATCTTTATGATCATTACATTAAAGTGCTTTTTTCTTATAAAATGAAATTTCCTACACTTTGAGTTGATTTGTTGTTTTTGAGTTCTCTAATAATTAAATTTTGCAAAATTGGATCAAAGAACTTAGGAGTGACTTTCAATTCAATTTCAAGTTTTCTTCACTTTTCCTTGGTTGTGTTGACTAACTTGTTGGAGGAGCCAGAGTGGGAATGATTGCCACTAGGTGAGTATGCAAGCAAAAAAGCATCAAAAACCTCAAAAAAGTGCCTAGCCTTTGCTAGCTTTGAAAGAGGTATTTTGTATATCAAGCTTGCATTCCCTTAAATTGTGGCATTTTCTTGATATCTAGTTTAATAGGGAAAACCCCGTTATTGTCCATTTTGAACAAAGCATTAGGCATATGCTCTTCACTTTTTGAAGTGAATCAAAATGCCAAACATGTTTCGTTTGAAGTGGTAGAAAGAAGGGGAAGAATTAATCACACATTTCAATTCTAAGGACCTCTTGTAACGAGGTTGAAAAATAACAAAAGCCTTTTTGAAGTGTTTGGAACTAGGAAAAACAATAGGGATATGCTCTTCACTTTTTAAGTGAATCAAACTCCCAAACTTGTTGGACTAAGTTCATTTTCCACTTTTCATATACATGATAGATAAATTAGAGCTTTAGAGGAATTCCTTTACGAAGGCGATGAGAGGGAACAACCCAAATTGGGAGACAATCGCTTTTGCCACGATATCATCTAACACACTATAAATAAATGCACTTTACCTTAATCAGAAAGTGACTAAGTTGTGTGCAAGTCATCCTCACTTCCTTGAGTAGTCCTTCGGGATTGCAAAAAATTGTACTTTCGTGCGTGTGGGAAGCCCGCAAGGGGGTAAAGGAACTTGACATAATTTAGAACGGAGGTGTGATTAAAAACCGGTTAAAATAGTAAGCCTACCTTCTAGAGCCATTTTTAAAATCCATATTTGTTTGACTCTAGGTAGATTGCTTGGAATAAATTATTGTGCTATACCTATAAAAATGACTGAGAACATACACTTTTAGTGTTGTTTTAGGGTTACAATGCAAATTTTATGTGTGTGTTTAGTTTGTACTTTACTTTTGAACAAGAATATTCTCTGACAGCTCCGATCAAAGAATTTAAAATTTTAAACCCTAAAAAATCTAAAAATTCAACTTTGATCAGTAAAGTGACGCGTACAATCATTTAACGATGCTTATCAACAATTCTATGACATGTAACAACTTAGAACACCACTTGTCAACTATTAAACACCGCGTAAGTCACTGGAAAGTGCCGCTTGGAATCAGTCAAATAATGCCTATCAATAGGAAATGTTGCATACTCATTGCAGAGTACCACGTAAAGCAATACCAGTCACCATGTAATAACTTTGAAGTGACGTGTATACAACAAGAAGTGATGCCCAAAAAATAAGAAGGGAAAACAGTGGATACTTCTTGAGGGTTTGAAAATAAGATACATATATTTTTGGATACCCTTTTGGACTTTTTACCTCTGTGTATACTCAACTTGATCAGAATCTGCCATTATTGGACATTTTGCAAAATCATCCAAGGATTGATCATTTAAGTGAGATAAACATCCTAAGATCTTTAATCAATTTATGTTCATGCTAGATTTTACTTGATCTCATTACATCAAGGATACCCTACAACCCAATGGATCTTATCTAAGGCAAGAGTGTCCTTTCCCGGGTGATCCTTTTAGTTCTTCAAGACCTTTACAAGAACCTATAAAGGAAATAGAGCCAACAATGTCCTTTCCATTTGGTAATATGGATCCTAACCAAATCAATCATGTTAACAAGTATACAAGTAATAATGGAGGAGGAAATGGTGATCTTAACAAGCAAGGATCAAATAACAATACCAATGGAGGAGGAAACATTGACCCTAACAATCAAGGGTTAAACAAAAACAACCTAGGAGGAATTAACCTTGACCCTAACAACCAAGGGTTAAATAATAATAATAAAAATGGGGGAAACATTGACCCTAATGATGAAGAAGAAACTGATGAAAAGGTCAATGAAGTGATGCAAAGTCCCTTTTTCATGAAGCTCATGGAAAAAGTGTTGGAAAAAGATAAAGAAAAATACTTTCTAGACCTAGCACAAATGGGTCTCAAACTTCCACATGACTATGATGTCAACAAACTCAAACAAAAATAAGTTGAGGCTAACCCCATTGATACCATGAATAAGCAATTCCAACTATTCCAAATGCAATTGGACATGATGAAACAAAGCAGGGTTCCTAAACCCATTTCTATCGAAGCTTTGTGTCCTTTTCTGTTTGATAAGTCATTAATCATGGTTCCATTTACAACTAATGCTATCTTTCCTAAATATGAAAAATATAAAGGAATAATTGATCCTCAAGATCACTTAAGGTAATTTTTTGCATTGAGCCTAGAATTCATGCATGACACAACTTACCTAATGAGGTTATTCCCTAGAAGTTTGGGAGGCATGGCAATGGAGTGGTTTTCAAAGTTACCCTCTGGCATCCAAACCTTTGAATAATTGGCCTCTAAGTTTGTAACTCATTATTCTTATAATATCAAACATGAGATTACAATGCTTAATTTATGTAACACCAAGAAAATAGAAGGAGAGGGATTCCTACTTTTCCTACAATGATGGAGAGTGGTATTTGCTAGATATCCTCAAAGTGTACCCAAAAGGTGAAGATGGATATAATTGTAAATATCTTGAATCATGAAATGAACTATAGGTTAAGGCTACAATGTCCTAGGTCATTCCAAAACCTAATTGAGAATGGGCTACAACGGAAGAGGTATTGGTCAAAAGTGGGGAAATCAAAATTTATAAAGATAACAAGAATAACAACAACAACAATACCTCCAATCCCAATCAAAATCACAATACCCCTAACAACAACCGGTTTTGGATGAGAAATAACAACAATAAAGGAGTGGTTAATAATGGAGTGGTAGAGGAAAATAATTTAAAGGCCACCCCTTTCAATGTCACCCAAAGTTCAGTTCAAGCCAATAATTTGAATCAAGCACCCAAAGTGCCCTTTAACAAGAAAAACACTAATAAAAACTTTGGGAATAATCAAGGGGCTTACAAGCATAAACCTTTCTTTGCACCTACACCAAGAATGAAATTCACTAATTTGGGTGAACCATTGTAAAATGCATTAAGAACACTTATTGAAAATAAACTTATTGACTTACCAAGGGATCAACCATATGAACCTCAAATCAAGACAAATTGGTGGAGTGAGAAAAACCATTGTGAGTACCATAGAAATCGGGGACATAAGAAAAATGATTGCATGCATCTCAAACATGTGGTATAATATCTCATTGACAATGGTGTGATAAAGGTAGAAGGCCCTCAAACTAATGAAGATCACACGGCCTTTAAGACTCCTTTCTATAAACATGAAAAAGGAGAATCTTCCAATTCAAACAATGGAGGAAACAATGGGAACAATGCGAGAGGAAATAATAATGTTAACTTTGTGCATACCTATGATAATGCTATCAATTATCTATCCGAACATGAGAGTACTATCAATGTTGTGGTGATCAAAGATCAACCTAAAGTGGAAACCTGTAATGCCATCACAAGGGGCAAGCCTCAAAGGTTACCCTACAAGGGCGTACTCCTATAACTATTGGTCCCAAAACACCAATTATTTTGGCTAAACAAACACCACCTACAATAAAGCCTTATAGTTTGGTGGATCAATTACAAAAGAATCTAGCACAAATATCAATTTTGGAGTTGTTTAAATTATCTCCTAATCACAAGGAGGTCTTGGAAAAAGCCTTAGTTGAGACCACCATTCCTATAAACTTGGAGGAAGATAAATTTCAGAATATGGTAGGACATCTCATAGCCCCTCATTCTCTTTCATTTTCAGAGAAAGATGATATGTCTATCACACATCCTCAAAACTTACCCTTGCATATAGAAGTGTTGATCCAAAGGCATAGGGTCAAGATACTTCTCATAGATGGGGGAGCTGGTCTTAATATTTTCACTTTAAACCTTGTCAAGTCATTAGGGTTAACCGAGTCATCCATTGACCCTAAAAAGCAAATCACCATTAAGGCTTATGATGAGGAGGAATGATCTTCAAAGGGTATGATTATTATACCATTTCAAGTGGGACCTATCAAAAAGAATATCATATGTCAAGTCCTTGATATGAAATTAACTTATAATATCCTATTGGGAAGGCCATGGATACATGAAATGCAAGCGGTACCTTCTACCTATCACCAATGCATAAAGTTTCCACACATGGGGGAAGAGATCATGATTGGAGGATATTCAAATCCATTCCAATATTTCAATGCCTTGAAGCCAAGTCATGAACTATTTATACCTCATAATAGGGAAGGAGTCATCCCTAATATGTCACGCCCCGCTAGGGAACCCAAGAGGACAAGCCAACTAACTACTAAGAGATGAGAATATATATATATATATTTTCTTTTGAAATATTACAACTAATCTAAGTCTTCTCAAGTTCCCTAACACCGCTATTAAAGAAACATAATATAACCTATTCATTTACCCATTAAGGTATTGATTGATTAATATAAGTTTGTAATTCATTCCTTTACTCTTAACATTAAGTTACATGTATAATCTTACCATCAATCCTAATATTTTAACATGCATCCATGTGAGTTATCCTTTACTAAACTTATGTCATTATTTACACTATTCATTAAGCATTCAGGTGAAAGATAAACATTCGATGGATATGCAATGCCCTATATACTTTATTATTTCATACACATTTGTGAAACATAGTAACCATAATCCAATATTAAATTCTATAGCTATTTATTCATAGATTCATTAACTCATAGTAGTTTTCCACAACCATACATTAAGAGATAGCACATTCATTCATGAATAAATTATTTCATACTAAGTCTAAGATCATTTCTTGGATACCAAAAGTAATAAAAGATACGTGAAAAAATACCCTAAATAATTATCTTTTCATATTGATAACATATAATATTTTCCATTTCCTTTTTCCTAGATCTAACCATTCCCTTATACATTTCTTTGAATTACGTTGATATACATCATATCATTAGATCCAATGATTACAAGAGATTTCTTTTACACGAATGCACATGCATAAGCACATCTTTACATATACAATAAGAAGTCTTCAAAACTGATAATCTAGACAGAACAAGAGCCAAGAACATCCATCTGACCACAAACAGTACCTTGATATAATAAATATTAACCACCCAACCACGTGGATCCAAAAAGAGTCCACTTCCCCATGCTAGGAGATAGAGACCAAGGTCCACGCAAGAAGGTAACAACTAGGATACTCCTAAGGTAATGATAGCCCTTCCCAAAACATCACACAACTAAAAACACAAGAAGATCAAAAATACATAAAGCACATTGGTAGGAACTCTAAGACACACAATAGGTGAGTGTGATCACATAGCCCTCACCCCTTGAGTTATCTTGGTAAGCCACTCTGGGTTCCGACCCCCAAGTAGGCACATGCAGAACCGAACATCTCTCATAGGGACAAGACTGTTCGATTGTGCTATCACAATAGAACCTTCTCCCACTCCCATCTATAGCCTATAATAGCACTATTGGAATGGGCGAGACCTATCTTAGTTAATGTGTAGTACCGCTTCCCATAATTTTATTAAAATATCAAAAACTTATGATAAGTTTCCAAATGATCATAAACATAATAACACATGAAAATCAAGTATTCTGCAAGTTGAGAAACCTCTAGGGCCAACCCCGGGTTAGAACCAAACCCTAAACCCTTCTGGAAACCCCAAAAAAATCAAACTGGAAGAGTCCTACATAGGTGGAACCCTAAGTTGTGCAGGTGGTGACCTAAGCTGCGCAGGTGGTTAGGACTGTGCGCACTTTGGACAAAAACCTCCATATTTGACCTTCCAGGTAAAACTGGATAAGATGGAGGCCTAGAAAGCAGAATCAGAGAGATAACCAATTGAGATCCCTTAGTTATCCTTCCAAAACATCCCTTAAACCCATCTACCTTCATGGTAAACCTATTTAGTTCCTACCCATAGGTGCAAGGTGCAGAAAGGTGACCACCAGAAGACATTATTATAATCAAGATGAAAGTCCGCACAACATCAACAGAAGGATGTTCTATCTAAAAGTCAATACATTCTAAGGTGATAAAACACAAGGAGGGATATATAAATTATAGTCCATAAACATTATCCATAATAAGGTTTACATTCATTATTCAATTCATACAAGACAACATAATATAAAAAAATAGTCATAAAAGATCTCCATTGGTCACACAACTATAACAAACAGTAAAAAAACCACATCAAAACCTAGCAATCACTTGAAACAAGAATCTCTTTCCAGGTAGAGCCTACTTGGATTCCTATAGAGAAACCTTTGAAGCAATTCCAATTCCACTCCAGCCAAGCCTATTCTCCTCAAGCCTTCCAATCAATGAGATATCCTCCAAATTCTTCCACCAACCTTTCTAATAGTTTTAGATATATAGTTCTCCATATATAATTTCCCCTTTCTCCTCCCCCCTTTCTACTCTCTACATCTCCTTCCATAAATATGTTGTAGGATTGGTTTCATGGGAAGTTTCAACCGATGCAACCATCCACAACTATCTTCTGGTTATTAGTTTGGACATTAATAGTCTTTACATAAATTAATGTGTAGATAGTTTCCCGAGAATGTTTTAGTTAAATTACCACCTTTGTTACTTTATGTTTTAATTTCATGCTTTAGGTAAATTCTTTTATTTTATTCTTGTTTTCACCTTAGACGAAGATTAGTTACTTTCCTCTTTTAAAGGAATAATTATAGATCTAATTATAATTTCACATAATAGTTAAAAAATAAAAAGGCACATAAATAAATAAATAAATAAATACATAAAAACACACACATATATTAATACATTTATATAAGCATATTTATATAACCATATATATAGACATATGCATATGTGTGCACCCATATGCCTATGTGTATATATATCCATGCAAATATTATTATAAAACATACATTAATGAATACACTTGAAAAGCTTATTACCATGCATTTAATTCCATAATACCATAAAATTATTACTAACCGATAGTCCAACCACAAAAAAATATTCACCTAGTCCTAGGGACTATAATGAATATCCACAATCAATAAAACCCAAGCAACCAAAATTGGACATCAATCCATAATCAAAGGACAAATCCAAAAAGACCCAACCTGAGAGCAGGGATCAGGGCTAGGCTTAGTCTTGTGGGACCTGGTATTGTCTCCATAATAAAAACAATGATCGAGGATTTTGGGGCACGCTCATACTTGTGAAGCTAGGTGAAATCGATGCCTAGTACCTGCAAGCCTGCATCACTGAGAAGAAATACATGTGCATTGATGTACATATTAAAGAAGACATTGTAGACATATGATCGGGATTGATACATTGTGTGGACCTCATCCATGTGAGTAACTACGACTTCATCCCAAATCATGAAGACACATCATGTATATAGACACACACACACTCACACACAAAGAATGTAACATGAGGTTAGAATCTTGAGCATTGGTTTAGTCAATAATCGATACTAATAATAATTTGTCATAATCATAATAAATGTCCTAAATCATTAAGTGACATACAAGATTCATCAAAAGTAACTTTAATAGAAGAATGTATCTATATCCATCCAACACATATCACATAACATCCTAACTATGTTCAGAAAGCTATTGAAAGTCCTTTATACATACATGGAGACAAACACATACATACATGATACCTTCAGACAATATGTCTGATATTAGAATTCTCAGGTACAAGTCGACAAAATAATTATAAACAACTTTACAGGAAAACAAGTATTAAGCTATAAGGAAACATCTAAAGATCTTACTTCATTCAAAAAAAACTTGTATTAGGGTTAGAGGGGTATTACATGATATTACCATGGAAAAAGATAAAGAGGAAAGTTCAAAGCCAACATCAAATGTTACATCAACTTCTAACCCTAATCAAACTAACTCAACTACATCAACTAAGGGAAAAGAAAAGATGAGTTATGAGGGTCAAAATTCAAATGATAATTTAGTCAAGACTTCAACATTGAGAGTGGAAACTTTGAAACCTACTAAGGAAGAAAGAGAACAAGCTAAGAAGGATCATTATCAAAAGATGAGTGACATGATGAACCAATTTGAGAAATAATGCAAAATTCACTCAAAAAGGGGTAGGGGAATTTTCCGTTTCCCTATTTGATTTACCTACATCTCCAAACATGGGAAGCCATCTAAAAGTCATCAACCTCACAAATATAATTCTCATTTTGTGACAGAATGTGACAAACAAGAAATGGAAAAAGAGGATAATGATGTATTACAATGGCTTTATAAAGAGGAGGATAATTCAAATAATCCCATTGAAAGGGTGAAACATATCAACATCCAAACTGATTAATATGGAAAAGGATTTGATATCATGAAGAGAATGGGATATAAGGGAAGATGAACCTTAGGAGTTCGACATAGAGGATTGTTTGAACCTATTGAACTAGTTTGGAGAGAAAATGAAGAGAAAGCTGACATAGGTTTTCAACATAAAGGAGAAAGTTCAACTCCCATGCATGATTTTTGTAACCATATACGCATGGTAGGCTCCAAAAGTGAAGATTATTCTATAGATTATGAGTGGGATTCCTTTTCAGAAGAATCTTGTCATGACATAGAGGTTGATGTTGTTCACACTTATGCAACTCCTCCAAAAGTTGAGAATCAAGAACATATGACTCAAGGTTTGACTTCTACTCAAACCTCAAGTGAACCTCAAAAATCTAATGTAGAACATGTACCTCCTTACAATAAATGGGTAGGTGAACCTTCGGTACCTTTTTGGGTTGGAGATTCTACCCTAGTGTTTAATCCACATGCTTTCTTTCCCATTGAAATCTTAGAGGACTCTAGTGAAGAGGATTTTGATCCTACTTCCATGGACCATCTTGAAGAGGCACATGTCATAGACCTTGACGATACAATGTATGAAACATCAAACAAATTCATGTCCCTAAATCCTTCAAATGATAATCCATCCAATGACTCCTTGTCCTTAATGCACCCCAAACTTATTGATTGGGATCTTTCCAAGCCAAATGATTTACTATACTTCCCAAATCACAATGCAATGGCCTTATACCTAAATATGGTTGAACCAAATTCTTCCATCAATGAATTTAATCTGCACATGATGATAGGGGTAGGTGTTCAACCTGTCAATCCACATAATGAAAAGAAAAAATACAAAAAAATGAGAAGGTCTAGTGGTGAAAACCACCATGTGGCAGTGCTAGACCCAAAAAAAGTAAAAATAAAGGATCTTTCGAAAGGTGAAAACCCAACTGTGCCACCTAAGGAAAATAGGTTTGGACACCTTACCAGCACATGAAGATGAAAGATCACCTATAATCATTGAACCCATAGAAAAAGTTAATATTGGTACCGAAGTGGATCCCAAATTTATTCACTTGGCAGCATCTTTGAGTCCCTTGGAGAGGAAAGAGTTTATCAAATTCTTTCAAGAAAAGAAAATAAACTTTTCATGGTCATATGCCAACATGCCTAGATTGGATCCAAGTTTCACAATGCATCATTTGAATGTGAAACCCGGTGTTAATCCCGTCAAGCAAAAATTGAGTAAAATGCATCCACATGTAGCCCTTTTAGTAGAAGCAGAATTGGAAAAGTTACTCAAGGTGGGATTCATAAGAGTAATTGCATATGTATAATGGATCTCCAACATTTTAAAAGTTACTAAACATGATAAATCCATAAGAGTTTTCACGGATTTCAGAAATTTAAACCTTGCTTGCCCAAAAGATGACTTTCCATTACCTAGCATTGATGCTATTGTGGATCTAACTGCCGGTCATTCTATGTTTTCAGTTATGGATGGATTTAGTGGATATAATAAAATTCACATTGTACCTAAAGATCAAGAGAAGACAACCTTTACATGCCCATGGGGTACTTTTTGTTGGAATGTGATGCCCTTCGGTCTCAAAAATGTCGGAGTAACTTATCAAAGAGCAATGACCACCATCATTTTCCATGATATGATGCATACCTTTCTAGAAGATTATATGGATGATATTCTAGCTAAGTAACATGAAATAAAAGGTCACTTACCCATACTTGAAAATATTTTTACAATGCTAGAACAATTCAAAGTGAGACTCAACCCAAAGAAGTGTGCTTTTGGGGTACAATCTAGAAAAATCCTAGGTTACATTGTTTCTGCAAAAGGCATTGAAGTAGATCCTGAAAAAGTACAAGAAATAATGGATATGGAAATTCCCAAGAATATTAGTCAAATGAGGTCACTTCAAGGAAGAATTCAATCTATAAGGAGGTTCATCTCTCAATTGGCGGAAAAATGCGATTCATTCACAAGGTTTCTACATAAAGACACCATCTTCACATGGGATGAGGAGTGTGATAAAGCTTTTACATTGTTGAAAACATACTTGATGAATCCACCCATCTTGATGTCACCTATTCAAGGCAAACCTTTATTAATCTATATATCAGCAACGAAAAAATCTTTAGGAGTCTTATTGGCACAAGAGGATAATGAAGGAAAAGAAAGAGATATCTACTACTTGAGTAGAACATTGATCAAATATCAATTAAACTATAGATTCCTGGAAAGGGATTGCCTAGTAGTGGTATT
Source organism: Thuja plicata (assembly GCA_018584345.1). Lineage (NCBI taxonomy): Eukaryota > Viridiplantae > Streptophyta > Pinopsida > Cupressales > Cupressaceae > Thuja > Thuja plicata. The sequence goes on from MU223762.1 coordinate 3,804,683, forward strand.
TGCCTCTCAAAAGTTAAGGCATTATATGGTGATGCATAAGGTGAAGCTAATAGCCAAAATTGATCCATTGAAATATCTACTAAGCAAAACATCTCTAACTGGAAGGATTGCAAAATGGGTAATGGTGCTTAGTGAGTTTGATATTGATTATGTGGATATGAAAGCAATCAAAGGTCAAGTTATTACAGATCAATTGGATGAATATCCTTTAGAATCTACACATCCAATTCAAGTGGAGTTTCCAGATTCTGAGATTGTTAATGTGGAAGCCAAGACATGGACCTTATAATTTGATGGATCTTACACCCAAAATGGTAGTGGGGCAGGCATTATTTTGATCACACTTCAAGGTTACACAATCCCAAAATCTTACAAGTTATTGTTTCCTTGTACAAACAATATTGCGGAGTATGAAGCTTTGGTCATAGGTATCAAGATGGCCTTGGAATGGAATTCTATAGTTAGAAAATGGAAGCACTTCCATTTTAGACATGTTTAGCCTTTCGAGTAAGTGGTTTGGGGTCATGAAAAGCACCTTGAATGGGTTCCTAATCTTGACATGGCTTCTCCCTTGTTCTGTCCCTCTTTCCACTCCTGATTAGCCTGATTTCTGCATTCTGAACTGCAGACTGGTGATTCTGGGCTTCAAGGTCAGGGTCGACCTTTCAGGTCTATGTTGACCTTGACCCTGAACTAGGTTAGGGTTGATCTTGACCCTAACCTAGGTCAAGGTTGACCTCAACCTTGACCCAGGGTTCAGATCCCGGGGTCTTACAATTTTTGTAGGTTGGCCTTTGCAAAAAGTTTTTCCCGCTTCTGGGTCGGCTGTTTTGGGTTCCAAAGCGTTGATTCCTAAATTATATTTAATATAGGTCCTCTCCTAGGGGTAAAGGCTTTAATGGGAATTTAATCCTCCTATATAGGCCTCCTTGGAAGATTGTGCCCTAATTTCATATAAAAGGGAAGCTTTCTCTCTCATTTTCTCTAAGAACCATCATCAAGCAAATGAAGTCTTCTAATCAAGCATTCTCAAGCTATCTTCAAGTGTGATTCAAGAAATACAAGAAAGCTAAGGAGTAAGATTTCAAGAAAGCATTCATCCATTCAAGTATCCATTTCATGAAGGAGATCCATTGGAGGCCATTGAAGGATTGAAGTTACATGGTGCACTTTTGGTGATCTCTCCATCCACCTTCTTTCGAGCCTATTCAAAATTCAAGAACCCATTCAAGACTTGGTGTTGTGGATCTACAAGAAAGAGATTGAAGAAATCCTACCTTGTTACATTCTACATTTGAAGCATACTTGTGGATTCAAGGATTTGAATTCACCACAAGGACTTTTTCAAGCAAGGTGAATTTATGCATTTACTTTGTCCATTTCTAGAATTTCAATTCCATATATTTGAGGTTAATTCCAAAATTGGGGTTTGACCAAGGAAAACCCCTCCCCCACAATAAACAATCCCATTTTTCTTGTAGGTACAGGTATAGATTAGTTGATTTGAGACCAGATCTGGATACCCTTTTCAGCTTTCTTTCGGACGGCGTGAACATAGTTTTTGTCAGACTTGTGTAGGTCAGGGTCGACATTATTGGGTCAGGGTTGACATTTGTGAGTTAAAGTCAACCTTTTTCATAAGATGACTTCAGAATGAAAAAACATTTCTGGGTTTTGTTCATCTCTGCGTTCCATTTTGGGATCAATTGTCAGTTTTTCCAAAAATAGTCTACAGACCTCAGAAAACAACATTCTTTGATCTACAATATGTCAAGGTTAGTGCATTTCTCCTATCTCTTCAATTACTATCATATATCATTTCTATACATATAATTAACATAATTTAAGGTATCTCTCTTGTTATTCTCCTTTCCAAATAGTTGATTCATTTGTGCATTAGCCCTTCTCTTGGGTTGATCAACTTGGATCTTCCATTTGTGCATTTGGGAATAAAAGAGGAACATCTTATCTTCTCCCTAATCACAATTGCAATACACAATCAATTAAATCCAAGTAAATATGAAGTAGGGTTAAGGGAATCAATACACTCTAAGAAAATCAAACCATAATTAACAAATAATCTCCTAAACCCCAAGTTTCATCCATTACACTTTGGTGACATCTATTTTATATTTTACAGGAATGTCACAGAATTACAAGTCTATGGCGACTCTCAATTAGTCATCAATCAAGTTAATAATGAATATAATACCAAGGATGAAAAATTGATGCCTTACAAGAAATTGGTGGATGATTGGAAAAAGTACTTTAATTTGATTACTTTTGAAAAAATCCCACATGAAAAGAATAAAGCAGTGGATACAATGGCTTCCTTGTCATCTTTTCTTCAAATGCCCAATCAAAACGTGAGGTATGAGTTCTTGGTGGAAGAATTGGTTAAACCAACATTTGACCTACCTGATACCCAAATTATTTCCCTTTTAAATGGACATGAATCACCATGGTATGGATCCGTTATGCCTACCTAAAAGACCAAACTTTACCTATAGACCAAACCCGTGCTCAAAAGAAAAATTTCATAAGACAAGTGGCTCGTTATACCATCCTTTCTGACACATTGTATCGTAAGGGTCTTGACAGAATGTTCCTTAGATGTCTAGAGGAAGATGAATCAAAATTAGCTTTAAAAGATGTCCACAAGGGGAATTGTGGGTCACATTCAAGTGGTTTAAACCTATCTAAGAAAATCCTACGCATGGGGTACTTTTGGAAAACCTTAGAAAGAGATGCTTGTTAGTTTGTAAAGGTTTGTGCAAAATGTCAATACCATGGAGACATGATCCATGCATCAGCACAAGAATTACACCCTTTCGTCACACCATGGCCATTCTATCAATGGGGTTTTGATTTGATCAGCATGATCTATCCATCCTCTTCCAACGAACATAAGTATATTCTCACTGCAACAAAGTATTTTACTAAATGGGTTGAGGATATCCCTTTAACCACTGCAATGTGGAAACAAATTTCCATGTTCATCCTTAATCATATCATTTGTCGATATGGCATTCCTTATGCCATCATCACGGATAATGGAAAATAGTTTAAGAACAAGGATGTATATGAACTTTGTGACACATTCCATATTACTCATCATTCTTCATCCATTTACTATCCCCAAGGTAATGGCCAAGTAGAAGCTACCAACAAGAATATCCTCAAAATCCTCAAAAGATCGATCGGTAAGTTAGGTAGAGATTGGCACCTTAAAATCAATCTAGCATTATGGGCCTATATAAATAGTATTCGCACCTCAATAGGAGCTACACCTTTTTCATTGGTTTATGGGGCCGAAGCTGTTCTACCCTTAGAAGTTGAAATACCATCCCTATGAGTGTCGCTACATGGATTAATTATGGATGAGGATTATTCGGTCCCCCAACTTCAACAATTAGAATTGTTGGAGGAACATCAAACTTGAGCTTATGATCATTTGAAAGTGTATCAGAATAAAATCTCACAGAATTAAAAAAAGCATATTAAACCAAGAACCTTTCAAGTGGGATATTTAGTATTGAGGGAGAATCCTAAAAATCAGGTTGATAGAGAAAAGAAAGGAAAGTGGGAAGCAAATTGGCTTGGTCCTTTTGTTATTGTTTCTTCTTTTGGAATAGGGACTTACAAATTAGCCGATTGTGATGGTGGTGAATTGCAAGAACCTATCAATAGCATTCATCTTAAGAGGTTTCACACCTGATTAGACAAAAGAGTATCAAAGGAAAGAGTATTAGTTGAGAATATCAGATGAGTTAGCATAAACTTTGTACACGAGAAAAAGTAAAAATACAAAAAAGGAGAAAAGATCCAAATAAAAAACAAAATCAAAACGTTCAAAAGCCAAAAACATTGGAAAAGTAGAAAATCATAAAAAGGGGAAAATTGAGAATGAAGAAATAAAAAACATTTGGAAAATCAAAAAAATGTTGTCTCGGTGAAAACCTAGCAAATAGGCACCTTGATGATAATAAAAAAAAAAAGAAAAAATCAAAAAGAAATTTAAAAAGAGAAAAGTGCCTTGGTGAAAACCTAGAAATAGGCGCCTTGGTAGCAAAAAAAGCAAAAAAAGAGAAAAAGAGAAATAAACCCAAAAGGTGAAAACTTGGAAATAGGCGCCTTTTGTCCCTTAGGTCTTTCTTATTCACATTTGTACATATTTCCTTTCACCATCTCATTTGTTCATATCCTCATTGCATCTGTCATTTGTGCATAAGTCATAATAAAGTCTTTTAGTTGCATGGTTGCATTCTAGGTCTCATTTTCCCTAAAGTCACATTGATCACATTTCTCACTTGGGGGCAATCTGTTGGAAAGATTTCTACAATGTACACAATTGTTATTTTTTCATTGATGTCAAACCTTAACTGGTGAGACTATTGCTGTATGTTTGAGTACCATGTCTATTGATTGATGAATATTTGAATAATAGGATAACAAGAAGATCAAGGAAATGGTTGAGTTATGAGTATACACCAGGGTACTTGATCATTTGGCACTTTGGAAAAGTGATATGTTGTTTATCTTTCACTAAAAATTCACTGGAAGGTCGATGCCGAGAAAAGAAAAGTCGATGCCGAGCAAAGAGAAAGGTGATGCTGAGCAAAGCAGAGATGATGCCGAGCGCCAGTGAAATGCCGAGGGAGACAGAGAAAGCTGAGTAGTAGTATTTTATTAATTAATGAGATTTGATATCTCTGGCAGACATAGTTTATTTTATTGGGATATGCATTGTTAATTAAGATTGGTCCACAATCATTTAATGCACGGGAAACTGTTATTAATGCATGGATTCAATTTTTAATTAATGACTATATTGGAGAAGTAAATTAAATGTAATGATGGAAAGATCCTTTGGATCTGACCTAACCTAAGGTCTATGATCTTGATTAAGAAGCAAAAGATCTATTTGACCTAGATGAAGAGGTATAATATAACCTACTGAGGTTATTGTTATGTATCCAAGTGTAAGGAGAAGTTGTATGCAAGAAGTATTGCATGGTTAATTGACTGATTGGCAAAACCTAGCAAAGAAGGCTGCACAAAGAAGCGGAGAGATTGCTTGATGTATTTACAAGAAGATATAAAGTTTGAGATGAAAATGGAGGCCACTCAGTGAATTAGCATTAGAGTTGAAACTAGATCTGGATTTGCAAAGTAAGTTGTATGTATCAGATCACACCTGCTGATTACTTTCTAACCATTGTATCAGTTCAAATCCTTTAACCAGGTTGATCTAACAGTCAATGTATAAATCCTTTGAACAAGGTGACATTTAGATTGGAATGTTCTAAGTCCTCTAACAAGGACACTCCTGATAGGGTGATTAAATCCTTTAAGTAGGTCACATTTGACAGTGTGTTTTGCAACCTTTAATAGGGTTGGCTCCTAACAAGACATCACTTCAGAAGAGTGAAATTTTTGTAGCATGTTACTAGTGGTTTTTCTCAAATTGGGTTTCCACGTTAAATCATGGTGTCAAAATGTGTGAATGTTTATGTTGTGTTTTACTGTTAAGTTGCTGTAAGCTTATTTCATTAGTACAGTAAACTGTACACTTTTGTTGTTTATTGATGCTGAGTAGATCTGAGTTGTTGAAATGGTATAAAGTTTTATATGGGCACATCTAGACCTAAGGATAATTGATTCACCCCCCCTCTCAGTTATTCTAAATTCATTCTAACAATTGGTACCAGAGCTTCATTCTCTTGAAATAGTTTGAAGGTACTTGGAGATAAAGATCAAGATGCATAAAAAGGATGGACCGAAGATTAACAAGGACAACTCTCCTACATGGAAAAGTTTGATGAAACTTCACTTGACTGGTATTGGTGATTTTGCTAAATGCCATATTGAAATAGAATATGTAACCCATACTGGAGTTCTAAATGTTGCATAATTAAGAGAAACGCATGAACATAATCAAGCAATGTTGGAACTTGCATCATCTCTGAACTATCATGAATTTGAGGACATCAAGGTCTGTACAAGTGCAAAGAAGATGTGGGATTCTCTTGAAACCATCTATGGAGGTGATATGAATGTACTAAGAGCCAAATCTGAAAGCTTGAGAGGTAATTTTGATGATTTAAAAATGCAAGAAGGAGAAAATATAGTGCAATATTATGATAGGATAAAGGAAGTTGTAAATGCTATTAGAGGAGCTAAGGGAACCATTGAGGATGACACTATCATGAGAAAGGTACTGAGAACACTTCTTCCTATTTATGCTATTAGAGTATCTACAATTCAAGAACTGAGATGTACTCCTAACAACAATTTGACTGTGGAAAGTTTGGTAGGCAGACTTACTGCATTTGAGATGTCAAATTTTGATAACTATACTCCACAAGCTGTTGAATCTGCATTTAAGTCCCAGATGGTCATCAGCAAATCAAGGAAAGGAAAGAAATGTGTGAGCTCTGACAGTAATAGTTTAGATAATGATCTAGAAGAGATTGAGGCACTTATGGCAAGGATACTAGCTAGAGGAAAATGAAAATTCAGAGGTAAACTTCCTATTATTTGTTTTTCTTGTAACAAAGTTGGTCATATTTCTGCTAGATGTCCTGATAAGAATGAGAAAGATGAAAGAAGAGACACCAAGCACAAAGACAAAAGGGATGAATAAGACTACAAAAAGTACAAGGATTACAAAGACAAAGGTAAGAAATCTTGTTATATAGCTAAAGAAGCTTCTAACAGTGAATCTGATAAATATGACGAAAATGATATAGAAGTTGTGTATGTTGCAATGAAAGATGATTCTGATGATGATGAGTAAACTACACTGATTTCTTATATGAGTAAAGATGATCATTGGATTATTGACAGTAGTTGTTCACATCACATGACTGGTGATAAGGACAAATTTGAAACCTTAGATCAATGTAAAGGTGGATATGTTAAGTTTGGTAATGATACACCTTGTAGAGTTAAAGGGAAAGGATCAATTCAATTGACTGACAAGATTATATGTGATGATGTGTATTGCATAGATGATCTTAAGTATAACTTGTTGAGTGTTGCATAGCTGAACACTTTTGGTTACAGAGTTGAATTCCATCACAGGAAAGAAAAGATCTATGATGCCAATGGAGAATTGGTTGGAAGTGGTGAGAAGACTAGAGGTAACTTATTTTATCTAGACTTAGCTGAAGAGACATGCTTTTTTGCAAAATATAATGATGTTTGGTTATGGCATAAGAGGCTATGTCATGTTAACTTTGATAACTTGGTAAGCATAAGTAAATTGAGAAAGGTTAGAGGGCTGCCTAAGTTAAAGAAACTTGAGAATGCAATGTGTAAGAAATGTCAATTGGGAAAAATGATTAAATCTAGCTTTAAGAGCAAAACTCATACTTCTGAGAATATTTTGGAATTGGTTCATACTGACCTTTGTGGACCTATTGGTGAAAAAAGTTACTGTGGAGACAAATATTTTATTCTATTTGTAGATGAATACTCTAGGATGATGACTGTTATGTTTCTTAAAGAAAAATCTGATGCATTCCAGTTATTTAAGTGGTAGTTGGCAAAAGTTGAAAAGGAAATAGGTATGAGTCTGAAATGTCTAAGATCTGACAGAGGATGTGAGTTCATTTCTAATGAGTTTAACAGGTTCTACAATGATCGAGGGATAAAAAGATAGATGTCTGCACCTAGGAAACCACCATAGAATGGTATAGCTGAAAGAAGAAATCAATCTATCATGGATTGTGCCAGAACATTAATGATGGAGAAAAATGTTGCACAAATATTGGAGAGAAGCTGTAAGTACAACATTTTATACCTTGAATAGAGTACAAGTCAAGAAAGGTACAAATACTACACCTTATGAGCTATGGTATAGATATGCACCTACTATAAGTTATTTTAAAGTCTTTGGGAGTAGATGTTTTATACTGAAAGATAACATAAATGGTAAACTTGATGCTAAAGGAGAAGAAGGCATATTTCTTGGATATTCTACTAAGAGTAAAGCATACAAGTGCTTGAATTCTAACACTAAAAAAATTGTGGAAAGTGCAAATGTTAAAATTGATGAATATGCAGAGAGAAATGAAGCTGAAAGAATGATTGAGCTTGAGAGTTATAGATCATTCACTTATCCTGAAGAGGAGGATTCTAATGAAACTAAAAATGAAGTTTCCAAGCAATAGTCCGCACCTGCCGAGATACAGAATGAAATTGCCAGGCAACAGGAGGTGACTGCCGAGCTATCTCATGGAGATGCCAAGTCACAGTTTCACCCTGAATTGAACATGAATGATCAAACTGAAGCTGAGAAAGAGCCTACTTTAGAAAAAATGTAAGAAGACACCATAAACCTAATCAAATTATTGGAGTAAAGGATTCTGCAGTTATGACAAGAAGCGAATTAAGAGAAGACACATGTTTTCTATGTGATTTTGAGCCTAAGACAGTAAAAGATGCTTTGGACAATGAAGACTGGATTCAAGCCATGAATGAAGAGATAGACTAGATTGAAAAGTAAAAAACATGGACACTAGTACCAAGGCCTGACAACAAAAATGTAATTGGTACTAAGTGGGTATTCAGAAACAAGCTGAATGAACATGGAGAGGTAACAAGGAATAAAGCAAGACTGGTATGCAAAGGTTATGCACAAGAGGA
>MU223762.1:3813386-3837793 GCA_018584345.1 Thuja plicata
TGGAAGGTGTAAGAACTCTACTTGCATATGCAGCCTACAAAGGATTTAAATTTTATCAAATGGATGTGAAGTCAGCATTTCTAAATGGGATATTAGAAGAGGAAGTATATATTGAACAAGCTGATGGGTTTGTTTACCCAAGCAAGAGGAACATGGTTTGCAGACTGCATAAGGAATTATATGGACTGAAACAAGCACCTAGAACATGTTATGAAAGATTGCACAATTATCTGATAAAGATTGGATTTGCAAGAAAAAATGACAACAACAATATGTATTTGAAGACAGAGCAAGGTAAAGGAATTTTATTGGCTGAAATTTTTTTGATAACATCATATTCAGTGGACAAGATATGATATGCAAAGCATTTTCAAAACAGATGCAAACTGAATTTGAAATGTCTATGTTTGGTGAGATAAAATTCTTTGTTGGTTTACAAATACATCAAATGAAGAATAGTATCTATATTACTCAATCAAAATATGTCAAGGAGATACTGAAAATTTTTGGTATGGAAGATTCAAAACCAGTGAGTACACCCATGGCTACTGGACAGAAGTTGACAAAGAATGATGATACAAAAGAGGTAAATCAAACACTGTACATATCAATGATTGGTAAGCTGCAATATGTTGTACACTGTAGACCTGATATTGCATTAGCAGTTGGAATTGTTGCTAGATTTTCTTCTAATCCAAAAGATACACATATAATGGTGTTGAAAAGAATTTTGAGATATTTGAAAGGTACAGAAGATTATGGCCTATATTACAAAAGGAATGAAAAGTTTGAACTCAGATTCTATACTGATTCTGACTTGGATGGTAATGTGGATGATAGAAAAAGCACCATAGGAGGAGCATTTCTTTTGGGGAAAAGATTAATTTCTTGGACAAGAAAGAAACAGAATTGCACCTCAATCTACAGTTGAAGCTGAGTATGTGGTACCAGCAGTTAATTGTTCAAACATTGTGTGGTTGAAGATACTACTGGAAGGTATGAAGGAGGAGATCACATAACTAGTTGTCATATATTGTGATAAAAAGAGTGCCATTAATATTTATAAAAATCCTGTAATGCACTCTAAGACAAAAAAATATAGCTATTGAGTATCATTACTTGAGGGAGCTAGTTCAGAAGAAGGAAGTGAGACTAGAATATGTGAACACTAAGGAACAATTGGCAGACATATTTACAAAATCATTTCCCAAGGATGCTCATGAGTATCTAAGAGGTAAATTGGGGGTGATTCCCCTAGCAAAGGCTAACTAGTTTTGAATGGCACTATTGCATCAAATTTTTTAATCAGAACACTTGACACATTGATGCATAGTGAGTCACATTTTTAGGATGCTGCCTAAAAACTGTGAAGTAGAAGACAAGAACAAAAAAGAAGATCAATCATAAACAAAGATGACAGGAACAACATGATACAAAGATTAGAACAAGATGAATCTACATAATAAAGATGTCAACATCTTTGGCATTGTTGTCAAAGAGGGAGATTATTGCTAAAACAAAAAGAGGGAGATTATTGCGAAAACAAATTATTGATAACAACAGATATGAGGGAGATATTACTGAAAGAGGGAGAAATATTTCACAGATGAGAATCATAATGAAGCTAAAGACATTAATGAAGATTTTTTCATATCAAGGAACACACGCACCTTTTGGATTGTATGGTAACTTTGGTTGGAAATTATTGTTTTACAATTTAGTGTTGCCATCAATTCCAAAGAGGGAGATTGTTGGAAAGTTTGCTACAATGTAGACAATTGTTATTTTTTCATTGATGTCAGACCTTAACTGGTGAGATTATTGCTATATGTTTGAGTAATATATCTATTGACTGATGAATATTTGAAGAATAGGATAACAAGAAGACTGAGGAAATGGTTGAGTTATGAGTATACACCAAGGTACTTGATCATTTGGCACTTTGGAAAAGTGTATGTTGTTTATCTTTCAATAACAATTCACTGGAAGGTCGATGCTAAGTAAAGCAAAGTTGATGCTGAACAAAGTGAAAGGTGATGCCAAGCAAAGAAAAGATTCTTCCGAGCACCAGTGAAATGCCAAGGGAGATAGAGAAAGCTGAGCAATAGTATTTTATTAATTAATGAGATTTGAGATCTCTGGCTGACATAGTTGATTTTATTGGGATATGCATTGTTAATGAAGATTGGTCCACACTCATTTAATGCACAGGAAAACATTATTAACGCATGGATTCAATGTTTAATTAATGACTGTATTGGAGAAGTAAATTAAATGTAATGATGGAAAGATCCGTTGGATCTAATCTAACCTAAGATCTATGATCTTGATTAAGCGGTAAAAGATCTATCTGACCTAGATGAAGAGGTATAATATAACCTACTGAGGTTATTGTTATGTATCCAAGTGTAAGGATAAGTTGTATGCAAGAAGTATTGCATGGTTAATTGACTGATTGGAAAAACCTAGCAAAGAAGGCTGAACAAAGAAGCGGAGAGATTGCTTGATGGATTTCCAAGCAGATAAGAAGTTTGAGATGAAAATGGAGGCCACTCAGTGAATTAGTATTAGAGATGAAATTGGATCTGGATTTGCAAATTAAGTTGTATGTATCAAATCACACCTCCTGATTAATTTCTAACTATTGTATCAGTTCAAATCCTTTAACCAGGTTGACCTAATATTCATTGTATAAATCCTTTGAACAAGGTGACATTTAGATTGGAATGTTCTAAGTCCTCTAACAAGGCCACTCCTGACAAGGTGATTAAATCCTTTAACCAGGTCACATTTGACAGTGTGTTTTATAACCTTTAACAGGGTTGGCTCCTAACAGGGCATCACTTCAGAAGAGTGAAATTTTGGTAGCATGTTACTGGTGGTATTTCCCAAATTGGGTTTCCACATTAAATAATGGTCTCAAAATGTGTGAATGTTTATGTTGTGTTTTACTGTTAAGTTTCTGTAAGCTTATTTCATTAGTACAGTAAACTGCACACTTTTGTTGTTTGTTGCTTCCGAGCAGATCTCAGTTGTTGAAATGGTATAAGGTTTTATATGGGCACATCTAGACCCGAGGATAACTAATTCACACCACCTCTCAATTATTTTAAATTCATTCTAACACAATCATAATGGATTGTTGGTACTAAATGGATTTAAAAGTGCTACAATATTGGTCACACGACAGATGCAGATTTTCAGATTTAGAGGAGAGATATTTTGGAACCTTTGATGGATATCATTGTTCAACACTAAATAGTTTGATCCTACAACATGATCCTTGAGTTTCATTGAATTATTTTATTAGGATTAAAAATTGACAACACCTAAATGATCAAAATGTTTGGAATTATTTTTGAAAATCCTGATACATTGCTACACACTTGGTGTAGGAGCACCTAAGTTAAGTTACACTGTTTGTCGGCAATGTTCGTCAGTTTCTATCTGTTGGTTTTTTTTCATTGGCAATGGTTGTTCATTTTTGTTCGTCGATGATGTCCGTCAATTTTTGTTCGTCGACACTGCTTGTTTGTTTCTGTTCGTCAGCGATGCTTGTTGGCAATGCTCATTGGTGATGCTTGTTGGAAATGTCCATTGGCGTCAGTGTTTGCTGTCAGGTTTGTGATCTTTTTCTTAGGGTTGGAAATTGACGATGTTTTTGTTACTCAAAAAGTTAACTCTGGCACTCGGTGATGTCGGTTAATGACCTAGGAAATGCGGGAGGTGACATTTGTGACCAGCTGGGTCACTTACAATGACTCTCTAAGTGTCATTTTTGCTTGAAAGGATTAGGGACACCTATTCCTATTCTGGAAGGGTTATTTATTTCTCAATCTTGTTGCCTTTGCTTGGTGGTTGAAATTTTCCACGAGTATCAGATTTTTTGGGTGATATTTCGATGGATGTATATATAGTTGAAAAGCTTTTGTAGTTAATATAGGTGGATATAGATAGATTAAAGAAGGATATAGACACAGATCATATCATCCTATAATATTTTAGTTATTGTGAATAAGAAAGAACATATTTAATGGATTCCATGTGCAGTGTGTGTTGTTGTGTTCCTTAGGTGAAAACCGCCGGTTTAGCTTGGGGAATGAACCTATTCTAATGGGTTCTATAGCATGAAATAGGATCTTTGTAGTGTAAGCCTAGTCTAGGGCACTCGAGGTGAAGATCTTAGTGAATTCCTCAAGCAGGGGTGAAACAATACCCTATAAGGTCTTTGCAAGAGACCTTAGAGAATAGTCAAGCTGACTATCGGTAACAACTGGACTTGGGTATGTTACATCAGATTGGTATCAGAGAAAGTTTGAGAATTGGGCTTGTGTTGTTTGGGTGTGATTTTTAGAAGAGTATGAAAATTCATTCAAAATGGTGACCAATGCAGAGCTAGCAAGGAATGTGGATGAGAAAAAAGAGGAGAAAAAACTCCTAAAGGAACAGTTAGCCGAAATGGCATATAAATAGGAAGAAGTGCAGCTTCAAACTATAACAGTCAGTGAATTGATAAAGGAAGCTAATGAGAAGGGTAAAAAAATGGATGAGGAGGACATGATCCCAGAGCTAGACCCAATACTTCAAGAAGAACCATTCTTGAAAGCATTAAAGGCAATGAGTGGTAAGTCCTTAGAAGGTGTTCCTATATTTAGTGGAAAAATGGATCCAAAATTGATCATGGAGTGGATAGAAGGTCTTGAAAATCACTTTGATTGTGATAATGTGACAAAAGCTTAGAAAGTTAGAGTAGCCAAGACAAGATTGAGAGGGACTTCTCTCACTTGGTGGAAATTTGTCCAAGATGAAAGGATAAAGGGAGGCAAAAACCCCATAACTAGTGGGAGAGGTATGGTAGAGAAAATGAAAGAAAATTATCTTCCTGATGATTATGAAGTGCAATTACATAAGAAAAGGCAGAACTTGAGGTAGAAAGACTTAGAGGTCAGTGCCTATACAAAATAATTCCATAAGCTATGCTTAAGGTCCCATGTGATGGAAGAAGAAAGCCTAAAAGTGGCAAGGTATCAAAATGGCCTTAAATGGAGCATTTAAGAAGAAATTAGTCTCTTAAGCCCCAAGACTGTCCACCAATGCTATCAATTAGCCCTTAAAGTGGAAGAGAATTTCAAAAAGAAACATGACTCAAATAGTAGAGGTAGAGGAAGAGACAATAGAGGTCATAGAGGAGGACATGGAGGAAGAAATCCTGATGCTAAGAATCAGAGTGAGAAAAATCTCATAGAGAATCAAGGAGAAACTAGTAACACTAGAGGTGGTTACAATAGAGGAAGAGGCCCGAATAACAGTTCAAGAGGAAGGAATGATGGCCAAGGAAGAGGATCTTATTTTTCTTCTATGAAGTGCTAAAATTGTCAGCAACTTGGGCACCCTGCATATCGGTGTCCTGTAAAGAGCTCTACTTCCCAAGGAGGAGAGAAAAGAGCTAACTATGTGCAAGAAGAGTCTTCTAGCAGCAAGACTTTAGATATCCCCATAGGATCAAAGATGGGAGAGCATTTGATGGTCCAGAGAACACTCCTAAAAGATCCCATCAAGGAAGATCCAAACCAAAGGAGATCCTTGTTTTGAGTAAATTTCAAAATACTTGGTAAGGTTTGTAAAGTTATCATAGATTTAGGATCTACCGATAATATTCTTTCTTTAGAAGCTATTGAGAAGTTAAAATTGACAAGGATTCCTCACACTAATCCTTATAAAGTTACTTGGTTGAATAGAGATCAACATGTGATAGTCAATGAACAAGCTTGGGTAGAATTGTCCATAGGGAGGTATAAGGATAGAATTATGTGTGATATCCTACCCATGGATGCGTGTCACCTGCTATTGGATAGACCTTGGCAGTATGACCCTTGTGAAGTCCACAATGGAGTTGAGAACTCCTATTCCTTCAAGAAGGATGGAATAACTTTCAGGGTATAGTCAATCTTGGAAGAAGATAAAGAATTAAAGAGAGGTCATAACCTACTAGTGGCCAGTGAGAAAAAATTCCTAAAAACATTGAAAGGAGATGGAGTAGGCTTTGCTTTGGTTTTAAAACCAAGAGGTGAGAAGAGGAATGAGAGAGAAGAGTTGCCTTTAGAAATCCAAAGGTTGTTAACTCAATATTAGGCTATAGTTAGTGATGGTCAACCAACCACCCTACCACCTGATAGATCCATTAGTCATCAAATTGACTTCATTCCACGAGCCTCACTTCCAAATAAAGTTGCTTATAAGATGACTCCACAGCAGAATGCAAATATTTCTAGCCAAATCCAGGAACTAATTGACCAAGGGTTGATTAGACAAAGCATAAGTCCTTGTGCGCCTATTCCCACAGTCTTATCCCCGAAGAAAGATAGTACTTGGAGGTTGTGTACTGATTCTAGGGCCATAAATAGGATTACTATCTGGTATAGGTTTCCAATACCTAGGATAGAGGATTTGATGGATTTTCTTGGTGGAGCTAGATATTACTCCAAGATAGATCTTAAGAGTGGATATCATCAGATAAGAATTAAAGGGGGAGATGAGTGGAAGACTGCTTTTAAGATTACTAAAAGATTGTATGAATGGCTAGTTATGCCTTTTGGGTTGTCAAATGCCCCAATCACATTTATGAGATTGATGAATGAGGTTTTGAAGGAATTCATTGGAAAATGGGTTATAGTGTACTTAGATGACATCCTGGTGTTCAACAAGACAAAAGAGGATCATCTTAGACATTTACAATTGGTAATGCAGAGATTGCATGAAGAAAAGTTGACAATCAACTTGGAAAAGAGTGAGTTCATGAAGCAAGAATTGGTATATCTCGGTTTTGTTATCTCAAAAGGTAAATTGAAGATGGATGTAAGCAAGGTGGAAGAAATCTTGAATTGGCCTACATCAAAATCAGCTACGAAGGTAAGAAGCTTCCATGGTTTGGCATAATTTTACCAAAAAGTTATCAAACAGTTCAGTGAGATTAGTGCACCTATTTTAGATACCATCAAAGGAGGTATGAAAGAAAAGTTCCAATGGAATGAGAAGGATGATGAAGGATTTGAGCATCTGAAGAAGAGAATAGCAACTCAACTAATTTTGACACTTCCTAGTTTTGACAAATTGTTTACTGTGGAATGTGACGCTAGTAATATTGTCGTCGGTGTAGTATTGTGTCAAGAGGGAAAGCCAGTAGCTTTTCATAGTGAGAAATTCTGTGATGCAAAGAAAAATTATTCCTCATATGATTTGGAATTGTATGCATTAGTGAAAGAACTAAGGAAATGGAGACATTATCTACTTCCTAAAGAATTTGTTGTCTTTACCGACAATCAGGCTTTGAGTTTTCTGAGTTCACAAGATAAACTAAGTCACAAGCACATGAAATGGGTGGAATACATCCAAGACTTCACCTTCACAATAAAGCATAAGAAGGGAGTGCAGAATAAAGTGTCAGATGCATTGAGTAGATGGTTACTCATAGTACAAGAAGTTTAGCTAAGAAGCATTGGCATTGAAATCTTCAAAGATCTGTATCCAGCAGATGAAGATTTTGCAGCAACATACAAGGTATGTCAAGAGTATCAAAATCATTTTCATAGTGAATATTCAAAGTGTACTCTTCAAGA
The DNA here is from genome assembly GCA_018584345.1 of Thuja plicata. NCBI lineage: Eukaryota > Viridiplantae > Streptophyta > Pinopsida > Cupressales > Cupressaceae > Thuja > Thuja plicata. Next base: position 3,821,003 of record MU223762.1, read on the forward strand.
AGGTCTTCTATTTAAGGGAGGAAATTTTTTTGTACCAAGAGGTTCCATGAGAGAGAATCTAGTATAGGAAAAGCATAATGGTTCCTTAAGTGGACATTTTGGGTTGAACAAAACTCTAGAATTGGTCAAGAGGTATTACTATTAGCCAAGAATGAATTGGGACATCCAGAGGTATGTAGAGACTTGTTTGGTTTGTCAGAAGGAAAAAGGGACTTCATTCAATGTAGGATTATATCAGCCACTTCCTACCCTAAATAGACCATGGGAATGCCTTAGTATTGATTTTTTTGTTGGACTACCGAAGACCAAGCAAGGAATGGATATCATCTTTATAATTGTTGACAGGTTCAGCAAGATGGCTCATTTTTTACCATGCAAGAGCACACATGATGCTTGTTACATAGCCAATCTATTCTTTAGAGAAGAAGTACGAATACATGGATTGCCTTTGAGTATTGTATCTGATAGGGACTCCAAGTTTATGAGTCATTTTTGGAAAACCTTATGGTAGAAGCTTGATACAAATCTTTCTTTTAGCTCAGCCTACCATCCACAAATTGATGGTCAGACTAAAGTGGTTAACCAAAGCCTAGGTAATCTTTTTAGATGCCTTACCAAGGATTATGGACAATCATGGGATCAATTACTTGATCAAGCAAAATTTGCCTACAACGATACAGTCAATAGGTCCATTGGAAAGAGCCCTTTTGAAATTGTGTATCGGATTCATCCCAGGGGTATATGTGAATTAAGGGATCTTGGTAGCAATACAGAGAGGAGTGGGTATGCTGAAGATTTTGCTCAATCCATGAAGGAGGTCCATGAATCAATTAAATCAACATTGATAGAGAGTACAACTCATATCAAGCAGAAGGTAGATGCAAGGAGAAGAGATGTTCAGTTTTAGGTTGGAGATTTGGTCATGGTGCACCTAAATAAGGCAAGGTTGCAGAAAGGAGTTCCAAGTAAACTTCAGATGAGGAAGATAGGCCCTTGTGCAATATTGGCAAAATATGGGTCTAATGCTTATAAAGTTGATCTTCCCACAGACATAGGATTATCTCCTATTTTCAATGTGGCAGATTTGATATCCTATAAAGGTCCACATCCCGAAGGAGATTTTGATCTCATAGGAGATACGGAGGATCTCAAGGTACTTAAACTTCCTGTTACACCAAAATTGAAGGTAGACATGATTCTGAATTCAAGAGTTCTAAGCAGACTAGACAACAAACCTATATGGAACATTTGGTCAAATGGAAAACAAAGCTAATTCAGAGGCTACATGGGTACAAGAAACTGATTTTAAGAAGTTAGGCATCAATCCCGACTTACTGCAATCACCTGGAAGTTGATTTATTTTTGTTTGGGGAGTATGGTGTAGGAGCACCTAAGTTAAGTTACATTGTTTGTCGGCGATGTACGTTGGTTTCTTTCTATTGGTTTTTGTTCATCGACAATGCTTGTTCATTTCTATTTGTCGACGATGTCCGTCAGTTTTTGTTCATTGGTTTTTGTTCATCGGCACTACTTGTTTGGTTCTGTTCATTGGTGATGCTTGTTGGAAATTCACATCGGTGATGCTTGTTGGAAATGTCTGTTGGCATTGGTGTTTGCTATCAATTTTGTGATATTTTTCTCAGGGTTGGAAACCGACGATGTTTCTGTTACTCAGAAAGTCAACTCTGGCACTCGGTAATGTCGGTTAATGACCCAGGAAATGTGGGAGGTGACGTTTGTGACCAGCTGGGTCACTTGCAACGGCTCTCTACATGTCATTTTTTCTTGGAAGGATCAGGGACACCTATTCCTGTTCTTGAAGGGTTATCTATTGCTCAATCTTTCTACCTTTGCTGGGTGGTTGAAATTGTCCAAGAGTATCAGATATTTTGGGTGATATTTCAATGGATGTATATATAGTTGAAAATATTTTGTAATTAATATAGGTGGATATAGATAGATTAGAGAAGGATATAGACACAGATCGTATCCTCCTATAATAGTTTAGTTCTTGTGAATAAGAAAGAACATATTTAATGGATTCCATGTGTAGTGTGTGTTGTTGTGTTCCTCAGGTGAAAACCGCCGGTTTAGCTTGGGGAATGAACCTATTCTAATGGGTTCTATAGCATGAAATAGTAGCTTTACGATGTAAGCCTGGTCTAGGGAACTTGAGGTGAAGATCTTAGTGACTTCCTCAAGCTGGGGTGAAACCATACCCTATAAGGTCTGTGCAAGAGACCTTAGAGCATAGTCAAGTTGACTGTCGGTAACAAATGGACCTAGGTATTTTACATCAACACTTGAAATTTTTGATGAGTTTTTCATTGAATTTTTCAATTCATGTCTTTTTAGCTAATCAATGATGTTTCAACTAGATTGGCGATGATGGAGACATGATGTTTTCTTTGTTTTTGTATGACTTTTTGGAGGGAGATTCTTTAACTTGTGTGAATTTGTCTAAAGACATGGTCATCAAAGAACAATCAAGGACATTCATATAGGAAGAAGGATTAACCTTTGTTTGTTTATGCAAAAGAATACCTTGTCTATTTAGATCTTCAATATCTTAATACCAAAATCCACTTGCAACATTGAGTCCATTGAAACCGGTATTCATACTCCTATAGTTGGTCATTCAACTAGTGAGGGTTGTACTAGGTTCTTAAAGAGGTTACCAAATGAGATGAAATTCATATTCATATTCTTATGGTCTCAGTGGCACCAATAAGGATTGTATCGAATCCAAAGTTCCACAATGATCAATGATGAAAATATATCTCTTTTGCAATTCTTTCTCAAAAAGCTAGTGACCTTTAGTTGCATTGCATTGCATTTTCATGTTAGATTAATTGCATTATTTAAAGTAAAATTCCAAGTACAAGGGGGTTCATCAATTTTTGGGGGTTACATCACAAATTCAAATGGGTTCAAATTAATTATGTGAGATTATCTTTTGCATTCATAGCATTAATCATTAAATCATTATACATATCTTGAGGAAATCAAAAAGAGAAAGTACATTACTCATTATTCATTTATCCTTCATCTTTAGAAATGCATTTCATAAATTAAGTTGCATACATCAAAATTAAAAAAAAAGATAGTTGCATTCATTTTACCATTGCACTAAGTATGACATCCATATCATTGCATTGCATAAATCATACATCAAATTAAAATCAAATCATATAGAAATAGTTGCATAATCATAATTTGCATCCATCTATCTATGTCATAATCTAAGACATTGCATCCACAACATAAATAAATAGTAAGTGCATCATAGAAATCATGTAGATATGCATGTAAAGAAATCTCACATCAACATGAAAGGGAAATCAATCAAAGAGAATCATAGATAAAGTCCATCATCATAATGTCTATAACAAATTAGTATATCAAAGATACATCAATAACATGATCCATACATCAAAGTCCTAATAAAAATACATATAGTACATCAATACAATATCTAGATATCAAGCTCATCTCTAAGACCCAGCTGGGGCACCTAATCCATCTCTACCAGCACTTGCTCCATCCCCTGATCAATCGGGACCGCTGTCACCTCCATCCTGAGTAGAAGGTGGTGCCTAACTTGTGCTAGCACTCGTAGGTAACTGAGCTAAGGTAGCCAAGAACTGATATAACATCATCATAATCTGATCTAATCGGCCAGTAACTGAAGTCATCCCTGACTACAATCCTCAAACATCCTGAACTAAGCTGTCCACAATAGGAGGAACTGGAGGTGCCTAAGATGCTGGAGGTTCCTATAGGGCCTATGGTACTAAAGGAACCTGTGGTATCACCTATGCCGAACTACTCTATGGATCTACCTGAGGAGGTACCTATCCCTGTCTCTATGGAGATGTTGGTCTCTGCTGATCCTGACCCTGTAAAGGAACCTTCCTAGCTGCCTACACCTTTCTATGTCTTTGTCCTACCCAAGCTATAGCTGGAATGGCCTAAACCTGTCTCTGCATCGACACCTGTGCTCACCTCTATCTAGGTTGACCAAATCCACCACCTTGAGCTCTCACATGTCCACCCCGCATCTAAGGCCCTACAAATCTCTTTTCCTATGGAGCCCAGGTTCTCTCTATACCCTCTGTCTCCATGGTCTCCCACCATCTCTACCACCATCATCTCCATATCCATCATCAACAGATATCTGCCAGATCTGTGAATCTCATAAAGTGATTTTGTGAGAACCACTCTCGATACTCAGCAGACATCCCTGCATCAGCTACCTGACTCATCATATCACATCTCACAAATCCTAGCTAATCAATCTATGCACAAGCATACTGGAAATCTACCTGAGGTCCCCACATGGATTTCTCTGCCTGTACCCTAGCATACAATGCCATACCGTGTGACATATCTTGCACTCGACCATACTAACGGAGAACTCTCCCAAAGCAGGATCACTCTATACAAAGTGGTGATTGACCAATCATCCACTGAGGGGAAACATATACAGAAGCTCACCATCATCCTCTCTCCATCTATTGCAACCCAAGTAAGTTCTCCATACGACCTGATCAATATCATCGATAGTCCAACACCAAAACTCAACCTTGCCTAGATGATGCTGGACAATCATACTATCATACAAAAATGCATACATATATCCTCAAGCTCGCACTCATGCTGATATGGGTATAGTAATTGGGATATGCTCCTGGGTCCATAACTATAATAACACTGCACCTACAGAAATAGCCACACTATGCCTATTTACAACCTCATGAAAATCATGGTACAACTATGCTAGCACACAAGAGCCCCAGTCTAATCTCTGAGGTTGAGCTATCAAGTCCTCTAGAATCCTGCCCCATTCGACTAAAAAGCCATGACCTCTCTTATCTGGTAAGAGAAGTCCTCCAATAACAGCTCCTAGCAAAGCTGGAAAAGTAGGAAATGAAGAAATTGTGCCCATGTAATGCTATCATCACCAATGGTAGGGTCTCTGAATACCCATCTGCATGTGCTCCCAGCATAGACCTGATCATAGTGAACCCATTCTCCACGGGTCGGGATCCTCAATAATCTATATACATCCTTTGGCATGGCAGTCATCTCACTAAGGGGTAGATGGAATGTGTTATGGTCAGAGTGCCAACGCTCTGCCATAGCTATCAACAAACCTCAATTCAACTAAAACTGAGGAAGATCTAAAAGGAATCTGAGCCCACATGTCTCGATTGGCCGTCTCTCTCAAGGAGTCAACTCATCCACCATATTGAAGACCCAAGACACAACATTCTGTACATACAACTTATGGTAATGTGCCTACATTTCTCAAATGAAGTGAATTATATTAGTGTTTTTCTATTTGTGGATCATTCTTAGTCAATCAAACACATTAAAACTATCTTTGCTCTTTTTGCGTACATCAACCTATTGTTCCTAATCTCTAGATCTTGAGAAGTGACCAATTTGTATTATCTTTTAATCAATTTGATTGACACATAAAAAATTCACTGATATTATTTTATCCTAATATCCTAAACACTAAGTTAACATCATGGAATCACATCTTTCTAGCTTGGCAATCAATCTGGTTATTCAAACAATGAATCAAAGACAACTTATCTTATTCTAAATCAAGTTTTCATCACATAACAGGCTACATGTCATTTCATTATGTAGAAGCATCATTTCATGCTACGCATCATTGAAAACATGCTACACGTCATTTAAATTATCAGAGACATTGCTTTAGAGCATACACGACATTTCCCAACCCTACGCATCATTCAAAAAATGATACATGTCATTTAAAAATTAAGGTTTTCCTATGCGTCATTATAAACATTGGGTTTACCTTTTGACCTAATTTCTATGCACTTTTCAAAGCCTGATACGTATCATTTGACTATGTAGATGCGACATTTACCTAGTCTAAGCATCATTCAAATGTTCCTACGTGGCATTTTGCACAATCTACTCTAAAAATCATGAAAAAAGACATTAAATGCTATAAAAAATGAGCAATCAATGCACAAGGATGGTTCAAATCACTCACCAGAGGTCCATAGTTGAGTGGTCTCTGATAACAGTGTGCCCTCTCTAACTAATACTCTCGAATGGGGACCACCATTGCTCTCAATCACAGTAAATATAGAGCAAAATCTCAATTGTGAAAAGTGAAAATGAATAGTAAATTTGGGTTTTTCAACCTATTTAAGCTATTTTAACCTAATTTTGGAGAGATTTTTACCCCTCGGGACATAAATTTGCATCTTCTGCAAATCTGGGGCATCTTGTGATCTTATTAGCATTCTTCTTAATGTTTTCATAAATGAAATTATTTAGATCTCTTTTCATCAATCACATCATATTAACATTGGCATCTAGACATCAAAATGTTTTCATTTTTAAGGGGGCATATCTTATCAGATTATCAAATCAAGATTTGGCATCATATCTTATACCAAATCTGGGGCATTAAAATTTCAAACTTTTATTAGTGAGGCATCAAACCAAAGCTCACATCAAGTTCTGCATCAGGGTTTCACATCAAGTTTCACATCAAGTTCTGCATCAGGTTTCACATCAGGTTTTCAAATTAATCAGGTTTTGCATCAATCAAGCAATCAGTATCAAATCTGCATTAGGACATCAAGTTTTCTTTGAATTAATGCGCTTTGCACATCAATTCAAAGAGGGCATTTGTAGACACCCAAAATTGACCAGGTGTCTTAATATCAACAAATATCAACAAATCTCAGCAAAATGGTTAAAATTCTTTAAAATGGATCAAAATCAAATTAAATGGACATTTATCAATCAAATTGGATTAAATCAAATAAAATCAAAGGATTAAATAATCATGAAATCAAATAATCAAATATAAGCCTCAAAGGGATCAATCAAAATTATATAATTTATTTTAATCAATTAATTGTATAGTTTTAAATCAAAAAAAAAATTGAACCTATTCACCCTTACATGGCTAATTTAATTAATTGATTGAATTAAATGCATCCTAATTTCTTTCAACACAATTTGATCAACCAATGAGAATTGAGGATTTTGTCTTCTTGTCCCACCCTTTGAGGACAACCATTTAAATGGCCCCCCCATTTGAAACCATTTGAGGGATCAAACTCAACCAAGGATTAACCCATGGTAAATTCACTCTACCCCCTACCCTTGGGAATTTACTATAAATATGAGCCATTTCTAAGCATAATATATCCTAGAAAATTCAAATGCATAGACTCATCACTATAGGCAAATTGAGAGCAATCGAGCATTATTTTGTGTAATTGAGAGCAAATTGGTAGAATTGAGAGCATATTATGAGCATTTGGATTCATCTTTGTATCATTTTGAGAAAATATTGAGCTAAGATTAGGCATACTTATCAAATTTCTCATTCTAGGATGGTCACTAGTGGAGATTAAGGCTGAGAGCTCTACTTGCAAAGCCTAGCTAGAGAACCATGAGATGTCATGGATTTTAATTGCAATTCTTTAGGCCTAATTGTTATTTCTTTCCATAGAATTGTAGCGAATAATCCTAATTTCATGAAGGTGTATTAATTCTCACATAGAACAATAGCACAAGTACAACATAACATGAAAACAACATATAGAAGAGTAAAGATACATATATAGGAATAGTACGACATGTTTGATTCCTTTATCATCTTGCACCAACAAAGTAACAAGTGTTGTATAAAAGAGTCTAACAAACATTTAGCAAACACATTATGGGAGAAGCACAATACAACATGAAAACACAAAAAGGGCTACCATGAAGGACAAGCCAATAAATCACATCTCCTACTCTCCCTATCTCAGTTTATATCATTTAAGGAAGGTGAGAAACTCACAAGAGGGACTATATCCAATACAGTAGGAATAATAGCCAGTTCCAAATGAGGATCCTCTTGAGAATCATGTTGCTCGATACTAGGTGTGATTATCAATTGAGCTGAAAGAATATGAGGTAAATCAATATCAAGATCAATGGTCTCATATTCATCACTAGGATCAATGGGATCATCAAGAGTATCTTCATCATCAAGATTAATAAAAATAGGATCTAAGATGTGAATAGGATCATCATCCTCATTCATCTTAACATCATTATGAATATTAACTTCCTCCAACACATCAGGCATAGGTTGGTCGAAAGAAGGTGAAGAATTTCAAAGAACAGAATCACGAGCCCTAGCATTAACTCTATGCTTCTTACGACATTCATTAGAGATTTTTTACGCTTCACTTTGTTTGAAACATGTTGAGGACTAGGAGGAATAACAACTGGTTCCTTTATAGGTTCTATAGGAGGATTACTAGGATTCAGAGTAGGATGAGAAGTGACACTGGAAGGTTGATTAATAGAGCTAGAAGTAATGGATAAAGGAGGTATGTAAGGAGTAGGAAAAAGACCACGATTAAAATCTATCTGAGGCATGCTTAACTCAACAATCTTGCGATGTTTATAGGCTTGATATGAATGAAAAAGGTTGTCAGGGCAAGGAGGACATATATTAGGTAATGAAGGCCAAAATAAATCAAGAGTATCACAATCTGTAGGCCTATAAGGTTGGTACAAACTATGATTACTTGTTTTCTCTTCTCTATTATGAATGAAATTAAGACATTTAAGAATAGGAGAAGCAATAGCATGCATAGAAATTATCCAAGGAAAACCAAATTTGACTTGAAATTGATCAGAAGTAGGAATGACAATGAAGGTAGTATCTACAACTTTACCACAAAGTTCAATAGGCAAGTTAATAGAACCAAGTGAAGGATAAAGAAAACAATTACAATTTTGGATCCATGCATCAAATGTATGATAACAATCACGTTGTAGGTTTTTCATAAAAAGTTTTTCCTTAGTAATGACATTTATTAAAGATGTGGGATCAACAAGAGAACCACACGTAGGTATCTTAGCAATCCTAGCATAAATATAAAGGGGACCATTGGGAGCCTTAATAGTCTCAGAATCATCAAAGGTAATTGAGAGTTCCCTATATCATTTATCCTTAGTTTGTCTCTAAGGTTTAGGTGGAACTTTAATTTGAAGTGGTGGCGAAGGATCTTGAATAGTAGGTTGAGATGAAACAACACATTCCACATGATTAACAATGTGATTGAGATCATCCATCTTTGAATCATAAAAAATATCCATAGAAGATGGTTGAGTGATGGTATTAGTATCATGTGTAGGTAAAGGATTTGTATAGATTTGAAGGTTTTGATTAGGAGGAGAGACAAATTTTTTCCCATTACCATCAAAATTATCAATAGATAAAGCATTAGAATTGATTAAGTATTGAACCTTATGCTTTAGAGAATAATATTTTTTAGTATCATGGCCATTCTGTTGATGGTATTGGAAAAAAGCTTTAGAATCAAAGGGTTTTGATGCTATTGTGGTAGGGAGAAGAGATCGAATAGGAGGAAAGGGAATAATATTAGCACTTAAAAACCTACTCATAATAGAATGTAAAGATTCAGAGAGAGGAGTAAACGTACGATTCATACAGAAAGCAGTGGATGTAGAAGTGGTATTGTTGGATGCAACAACAACTTGATCAGCAATTGCATTTATCTGTTTATTAATCTTGGCATAGTTGTTAGGTTTCTTAAACCTATTAGGATTAGGAGTGGCATCACTCTTATCAACTGGAATAGGATTCATTGGAGTGTTGTTCTCAAATTGAGTCACTTGTAATTGATATTGATGAAGTGCTGCATATAGTTGTTGAAAAGAGGTAAATTTAGTAAGAAGAATCTTATCTCTAATATCCTTTTGTAAATTTGAAATAAACATATGATGAATATCAATATCAGGAATAAGATAAGAAATCTAAGCATACAAATGCTTAAATCTACCAATAAAATCAGTCAATGTTTCCTTAATTTTTTGTTTACAATGCATTAAATTAGTTAAGGATACTTGCAGACCAAATGTTATTTTGAAATTGTTGGATGAAGATGTTAGCAAGTTTATGAAAAGAATCAATAGAATAAGGAGGTAAAGAAAAATACCATTGCAAATCCTTATCATGAAAAGTTCTAGCCAACAAGTTAGCTAAAATCCTATGGTCATGAGCATAATCACTACAAAGGATTTGACATGTTTTAACATGAGTAACATGATCTCCTTTACCATTGTAATTCTCAAGATGAGGCATATTGGCTTGTTGAGGGACAGTATAAAGAATAATGTCTAAGGATAAAGGACTACCCATGTCACATGTAGGAGTGCTAAACTTGGATTGGGTTAAAGATGCAAGTTGTTGTTGTGAAGATGACACAGTTTTGTTGGAAATACAATATGGGAAAGCAAGATACTGAGAGAGGGGGGGGGGGGGAATTAGNGTTGTTGTGAAGATGACACAGTTTTGTTGGAAATACAATATGGGAAAGCAAGATACTGAGAGAGGGGGGGGGGGTGAATTAGATCTTATAACTTTTATCACTTAAAACAAACTGATCCACAACCATACCATAAATGTAATTGATCTATCAACTAGTAGCATCCATAACATAAAATAAGTAACTCAAGACACTCAATTTGGTAACCCAGAAACCCAATAAGGAAAAAATGGGGTGGGGATGACACCCACAAAAAGATTCACTAGTACACCAATAAAGTGTTCCTGTTAGGGCTACAAATTTTCATCACAACTGGTAATCTACCTGATTAAAGGTATTCTTGGTTAAGAGCTACAGATCATTACAATCTACCTTGCAAAATGATTTAAACTTACAAAAAAGTAAGCACTCGGCTAAGAGATTTAGAAAGGTCTACTAGAACCACTCTATTAAGATATTTCACCTGATACACTTGTTAGAATGTCTCAAGGTTTGATCCTTCGATATGCACTCAAATGCTGATAACGGATCTCCTCTTTATAATAACTTTTCTAATCTAATAATATGATATAACTTTACTCTACTGCTCACTTCTCTATTCCTCTGCTAGGTCTATGCTTCTTAACTCAAAATAACCCTTCACATATATCTCTTGTATGCACTGTGTGTGAGTTAATACACCTTCATGAAATTAGGACGATTAGCTACAATTCTATGGAAAGAAACAAGCAATTTAATCTAAATAATTGAAATTAACATCCATAACATTACATGGTCCTCTAACTAGGCTTTGCAAGTAGAGATCTCAGACTTAATCTCCACTAGTGACCATCCTAGAATGAGAAATTGATGATCAATGCCTAATCTAGCTCTCAATTCTCTCAAAAAATCTCAAAGATGAATCCAAATGCTCATGATAAATGATAAAACTCTTCACAATTTGCTCTCAAATGCTTAAAATACTATTCAATTGCTCTCAAATTACCTATAGTGATGATGCTATGCATTCAAATTTTTTAGGATGTCATTATGCTTAGAAATGGCTCATATTTATAGTAAAATCCCAAGGGTAGGAGGTAGAGTGAATTGACCATGGGTTAATCCTTGGTTGAGTTTGATCCTTCAAATGGTTTCAAATGGGGGGACCATTTAAATGGTTGCCTTCAAAGGTGGGACAAGAAGACAAAATTCTCAATTCTCATTGGTTGATCAAATTGTGTTGAAAGAAATTAGGATTTATTTAATTCAATCATTTAATTAAATTAGCCATGTAAGGGTGAATAGGTTCATTTTGATTTTTGATTTAAAACTATACAATTAATTGATTAAAATCAATTATATAATTTTGACTGATCCCTTTTAGGCTTATATTTGATTATTTGATTTCATTATTAATTAATACTTTGATTTTATTTGATTTAATCCAATTTGATTGATAAATTTACATTTAATTTGATTTTGATCTATTTTGAAGCATTTTAAGCATTTTGATGAGATTTTGTTGATACTAAGACACCTGGTCACTTTTGGGTGTCTACAAATGCCCCTCTTTGAATTGATGTGCGAAGCGCATTGATTCAAATTAAATTGCATGTCCTGATATAGATTAGATACTGATTGAATGATTGATGCGAAACCTGATGTGAATATTGATAACCTGATGTGAAACCCTGATGCAAAACTTGATGCAGAACTTGATGTGAAACTTTGATGTGAAACTTGATGTGAAACCTGATGCAGAACTTGATTTGATGCCCCAATGATAAAATTTTGAAATTTTAATGCCCCTCAGGAAATGAATCTAAATGATGGTAGATAATTTGGTTGAGTTTGGGAAATTGAGATTCATTTCCCGATAAAATTACTTTGAAAATGCCCCAGTCATGAGAGAATATGATGAGAACAGCTATGATTGAGAAATTTTTTTATAATATTTTAGATTAGGTGATGTTGATCGGATATCACATGATGTCAGTTAGAATCACTTGGTTGATGTTGTATTGATGTCAATCAGATAAGATAAGTAGGTTGATGGATTGATTGGATAAAATGACAATTCACTCTCAAGATCTAGAGAGACGAACAAATGCATTGATTAGATAAATGGATAATTCACTCTCAAGATCTAGAGAGACGAACAAATGGATTGATTTTCCTTCCTCAAGATATAGAGTTAGGAAATTTGATGTGCTCAAGATGAGAAAAATGGATGATATGATAATCGATTGACGTTAGATGATCAATTGGATGATTTCACTGATTGATATGCGATTGGATTGGATTTGATGGGAAGATTAATGGTAGGAGGCTTATAGATAGGGAATTTGATATGAGTCAGGTGCAGATGTAGGTATAGGGGATAAATAGAGTTAGGTTTCTACTAGTTGATTAGATGGTGAAGTTTCCCCTAGGTTAGAAGATGTATATTGATGTTATCCTTGATGTAACATTGATCAATTTGATGAATCAGACATTTGATGATGTTGAGTATGACTTTGATGGTGTAACCATGATTAAATTATTCCCCCTTGATTAAGGAAAATTCCATAAACATGTAATTAATCTATCATGAAAATGCAATGCAATGCAACTAATGGTCACTAGCTTTTTGTGAAAGAACTGCAAAAGATATATATTTTCATCATTGAGCATTGTGGGACCAAAAAGCAAGTACAACCATCACTGACCACATCATGATGATATGAATACCACTTTTTATCACTTTGGTAACCTTTGGGAAACCAGTACAGCCCTCACTAGTTGAATAACCAACTATGAGAGTATGAATACCGGTTTCATCAGATTCAGTGTTGCAAGTGTATTTTGGTATTAAGATATGGAATATCTAAATAGCCAAGATATCCTTTTGCGTAAACAAAAAAAGGTTAACCCTCATCCCTATATGAAAGTCTTCAATGGTTCTTTGATGACCATGTCGTTAGACAAATTCACACAAGTTAGGGGATCTTCCTCAAAACAGTCACACAGAAGTCAAGAAAAACCTCATGTCTCCATCATCGCCAATCTAGTTGAAACATCATTGATTAGCTAAAAAGAACATGACTTGAAAAATTCGATGAAAATCATCAAAACTTTCAAGTGTTTTGCAATGTATCCAGATTTTCAATAAGAATTACAAACATTCTGATCATTTAGATGTTGTCAATTTTTAATCCTGATAAAATAAATCAATGAAGTTCAAGGATCAAGTTATGTAATCAAAATGTTTGGATTGAACAATTATATCCATCAAAGGTTCCAAAATATCTCTCCTCTGAAGTTCTAAAAATTGGCTTCTGTCATGTGACCAAGATGTAGCACGTTTGAATCCGTTTGTACCAAAAAACCAATGATTTTCCCCCAAGTGATAAGTGAAACCATGTGAATATTGGGTAAATGAAACCTACTTTGCAACAATGCAGCTGAAAGGCTTTATACAATATTTTTGGATTTTAAGAGATTTTTGATTTTTTAGAGATTTTTGATTGTTTGATTTTTTAGAATTTTTTAATTTTTAGATTTTTAGATTTTGCAATCTCTCAAACATGATAACATTGGTTTTCCCCCAATGTCTAGCAAGGTATATGACATGAAGGATGGATTTGCAAGCTGATGGATTAAAGATGGAAAGGCCATGATGGATGAAGCATGCGAATGTGACCCATAGAACCATCTCCTTAAGATTACCCAAGCCAAGGAAAAAGGATATAGCAATGTGAAACATGTTTTTGGATAAGAAATGGAAGCCAATGATGAAGTTCTAGATAGCATATGGGATAAGGATATATTTTCATGAAAGTCTGTGATCCAAAAGAGTGGACATGTCAAGGGGTTTTTGATAACAAATTTTGTACTTTACGTCCTTCATTTCTGATCAAGACCAGTAGATCAATTTGGGTAAGATGTCATAAGATAGCACGATCAGGATAAAGGGGTGATGGAGGTTATGAGGGGATGATTTGGGATTATGGAAATAATACATAGGAATAATGAAGGTGGATTGGGGAGAAGCAAGATCATGATAGGGTAGCATTGATGCAGCAAGTAAATAAGCTGATGGAAAGGATAATGGTGTCAAGATACTTGATGCTCATGGATATGTTCAACCTTGTCAAAAACCTAGGTAAAAGAGGGAATATGGATGCAAGTAAAATAAATGATAGGAAGATGGAGGATAGCATGGATGAAACATGCCCCCAAGTGTAGAGTGCAAGAGGAGGAATTATGCATGACACCTGTTTGCCAGGTTTTCATCATGGTACTTGTCCAAGGCGCCACAAGAAGTGGTTTTCACCATAGGATGGATTGATTTCTCTTTAATTTTTCTACCAAGGCACCCATTTACTAGGTTTTCACCAAGGCACTTTTATCTTTTTTCAATTTTTTTTTCTTTTTTTGTATTTTTCAAAATTTCCCCAACATCTGGATCTTTGGACAATGCTCTTCTGAAAGATATGCTATAATAACCATGAATATGGCTAGGATGCTCAAAGATATTGATAAGGTGATGATAAAGGACACAGATGGAGGATAAGGGTAGATGGTGGTGAAGGTTTTATGCCATAGATTGGATAAGAGGTATGGAAAGATGGAAAGCATGTGTTGGATAATGAATGTGAGGATGAGAAGAAGGTATGTTTTGGATGGACATGTTTTCAAGATAAAATTTGACACACACTTTGAAGGGTGGTGGAATGATGGAGGAACAATGGATGAAAGAGGTGAGGATGTAGCTAAGATAGTGTATTTTGGGATGTAGGAACCCAAACTAGACTTGGAAAGTGTAAAATGTTTGGAAGGAGATGGAATGGAAGCCTTTGGAAGCTTGAATGTCAAGTTTGATTTTTCTTTTGTGTGCAAGTCTTTCAAAAGTGACTTGGGAATCCACATAGTCTTTGATTTTTCTTTCTATTGTGATGCTTTTGAATGCATTTCTTCAATGAAGGATTTTGGAACCCACATTTTCTTTGATTTTTCTTTTTGTTTGGTGGACCTTTGTGTCCTTTTGGATATTTCATTTTTCTTTGTGGACCTTTGCGGTCTTTTGGATATTTATTTTTTATTTTAATTCACATGTCGATTAGATGGGACATGGTGATTTTTATACACATGTGGATTCTTGGATTTTTTCTTTTTATGTTGCACATCCAAATTAATTCCAAAAGACTTAGGAATTTTGGGTGAATGGGGATAATATGGAGGGTTCATATGGATTGGTTTTTGGAAATTCTTCAAGTATGTATGCCTTCATTTATCTTGATACATGGTAGGGTAAGTGAATGGAGAGCTAGGGATGGTAGGAATAGTTGATGGAGGGATATATGGACCATATATAGATGGAAGGGATGAAGACTTTAGCTTTGGGATATAGGAACCCAAAATTGATTTGGAGGATGGTGAAGGCATATGGTTACATTTGAATTGAGGGAGATAAGGTGTGAAAGGGATATTAATATCTTTGGAATGAGCTGCATTGTCAAGGTTCTTATCTTTAAGATTTATCTTTATACCAATCGGCTCATGAGTAGGTTTCATAGGAGAACCTTTGATAGGTGTTGGAAACAATTGTTTAAATTGTGTGTTGTCCTTGATGTTACACAAATGTCATATCAGTCATCAGACAGAGTCTACCGAGTTCAGAATGTCATATCAGTCATTAGACAGAGTCTACCGAGTTCAGAATGTCATATCAGTCATCAGACAGAGTCTACCAAGTTCAGAATGTCATATCAGTCATCAGACAGAGTCTACCAAGCTAAGAATGTTCAGCAAAGCAGTTTACCAAGTCTACCAAGTTCAGACGGTAAGAGAAGAAATTTACAGAGTCTACCGAGCACTCCAGAATACTATATCAAGAAGTTAGTTACTACCGGGCTCTCTCGGTCAACAAAGAAATTCAGTGCTTACCGAGTTCAGTCAGTCATCAAAGAATATATGAAAGAAAAGTCAGTCTTTACCGAGTTCGCAGTACTTACCGAGTTCAGTCAGTTACCAAAGGATTTAGCAGAATCCGCAGTATTCACCGAGCATCAGTTGAATATTATTTCTAATCTGTGTCGGCCTCTGAAGGTTATTATTTGTGTTAAATGCATATACAACCGACCAATGTAATATGTAATTAATTGAAAATTGTAATTGGGCCGACTTGATAACTTGAAGGGTATATAAGAAAGATCAAGTTGCGAATTCAAGTGTGAAGAAGTGCAGAGATGTGAAGAAGCAGGAATGTGCAAATTCTGATCAAGGATTGGTAATATCCTTGAGATGCTGAAAAGATATATGTGATCAGTGAGGATCTATTGGAGTAGAACAGAGATCTGTACCAGCAAGATAAGTTGTATTTATTCAGATCACTTCATTGTTGCTTTCTAACAATTGTAGCAGTGATACCGAAATCTCTTAACAGAGTTGGTCTAACAACCATTTTGTAAAT
>MU223762.1:3844165-3857159 GCA_018584345.1 Thuja plicata
GAGAGGGGGGGGGGGGGTGAATCAGTGGCCTCAAAAATTTATCCTTCAAACATTAACCACCAATCAAATAAACCTCAGATTATTAATTCCCTACAAGATGCATGCCATGAAATACTTATAATGAATAACTGTCTGTCAGTTTTCCTTGTCTGTCCTTATTCTCCTTGATTACCAATAAGCAGTATAACTATTTATCGAAACTTAGTAAATAAGCAGAGTATACCGATCAACCCAGTATTAACTATGTCAGATACAAAACAATAAATAAATGAATCATACACACATAACACATGAATTTTTAACATGGAAAACTTGTTAAGGGAAAAACCACTGGGACCGATACCCCAACTTTCCACTCTTTTGAATTGAGCCCTATTAGCGGCCAACC
Source organism: Thuja plicata (assembly GCA_018584345.1). NCBI lineage: Eukaryota > Viridiplantae > Streptophyta > Pinopsida > Cupressales > Cupressaceae > Thuja > Thuja plicata. The sequence goes on from MU223762.1 coordinate 3,844,554, forward strand.
CTATTAAAGGTTACAAACACACTGTTAAGTGTGACCTTGTTAGAGGATTTTATATATAGAGGTTGTCACTTAGTATCGGGCATCTATTGCTACCATCCTTGAATCAGCCTCCTTCTTAGACTGTCAATAGGTATCAGGCAAGTCCAATGGTACTTTCATGAATCAACCTTTTTGGCACTCCTTGGGATGTACCTTAATATATAGAAGGCTGTTAAGTCCTTCTCTATTAAGAGACTTGATGCTTTGATGGTTAAACTAAAACACTATGACCTGTTTCTAATGCAACTTTGAATTGCAAATTTTCAGATCTATTTAAGTACATTACCTCTCTGATCAATGTATCAATTCAATTTTTTCTGCTCCACACTTTCTACTCTGTGATGCTGTGCTTCACTGTTCATCGGTGTCTGTAGAATTCTTTAGCTCTCCTTCAACTTGATTGATTAGGACTGTATGAAGTTCTTCTTCATCAATATCTCTTCAGCATCCTCTTTTCATTCACTCCCCTTAATCCCCTTTCCATGAATGTGATGTTACGAAAATGAATTAAGCTTGTATCTTATATAGACATGATATTCACTATTTCTTGATTCTTGATTCTTGGCGTGAAAAACAATCCAGCCAATCTGAATTAAAGCATAACTCCTAATTTATCTCATAGTTATCTTCTTTCCAACTGTACAAATCTTCTTTAAATCAATTACTTAACTCTAGTCGAATAAAACAAATAAAAAAACTAGTTAAGTCTATCTTTAGCTCTTTCCAGCTAGATATATTTTTATTTTCTAAACTCTTTGTTCCGTCAGTCAATTCTTTAGTTAGTTGTCGATGAGAACTGATAGTTCCGTTGGCATAAATCCAGTTATCTTTAGGATCTTCATCTGTCGAGCATCATTAGATTTTTACTCATTGGGCAACTCTGTTTTCAGCTCGTCGGGCATCCTGTGGTTTTGCTTCATCAGGAAACACTGTCTTCTTCTTGTCAGGTATCACTATGAATTTTCTTCTTTGCCTTTACCGATGGTGTGCACTCTGTCGGTGTTATCTGTCACTTAGTGAATACTTGACATTTATGCATTGCTGAAAGCATAACCTTTATTCTATTGATTCTCTGAAGTCTTTGGCATTATGTACATGACCGTAAAGATGATATCAAGTTGACATCAATGACAATACAAACCATTAACTGATTTAATGCTTTGTATTATCTTCAACTTAACATTATCAAACATTTAATCAGTTACATGTCATCAATATCTCCCTTTGGCATTGATGGCAACATACTATATTATCACACTATACTATTTGTAATATAATATGAAATACAACAGTCGAGATTCATCAAACTACCAATCTTTTGTTTGATAACTGATAAATGTTTGAACTCCGGTAAGATCTATTTAAGCTTAGATTTGATTCTTGTAGTTCTTTTCTTTCTGATGTGTTGAGTCCTCTTCTTGTGTCAATTTCTCTCCTGTGACTGCTCTTTCTTTTTCTCTTTTCAGCAACTCTCCCTTTGTGTAATCTTTTATACAATTTTCTCTCCCTTTGGATATAATCTCTCCATGTTGGAGTAACCTGGTAATGGATAATCTTTTCTCCCTTTTTCAAAAGAATGTGATAATATAGATAATCTCTCTCCCTTTGACAACAATGCCAAACAAATATTTTACAAATATCTGACATTCATGTCACGCAATCATTTTTCTCCTATCCATAATATATTCCTTGAATTTCCCTTATCCATCAGCAATATAACAATATGTTCTGGTGCTCAGTTCTGATATATAATTGTCTGTATATAGATGTATCTTTGAAGTTCATATTTTTGTTTGCATCAACATGAATGACATTCAAATAATATGTAGGCTGATGTAGCCTTCAGTCATATTACTGACTGGCAGACAAGGGTTTGACCCCTAGTCTCTTTCTCAAGTACTCAAATGTATCCTTGGGTAGTGGCTTGGTGAAGATATCAACCAGTTGATCTTTTGATTGCACTTACTCAAGTATCACCTCCTGTTCTTGAACTTGTTCTCTCAAATAATGATACTTGATGGTAATGTGTTTAGTCTTGGAATGCATGACTGGATTCTTGGAAATGTTTATTGCACTGGTGTTATCACAATAAATAATTACTGGTTCTAAGATCTTCATATGCATACCTTCCAGTAACTGTTTGATCCATGCAATATTTGAGAAATTTGCACCAGCAACAACATATTCTGCTTCTGCAGTAGACTGAGAGATGCATCCTTGCTTCTTGCTAATCCATGTGACAAGTCTGTCACCCATAAAGAATACTCCTCCAGTTTTTCTCTTTTGGTCATCAAGATTTCTATCCCAATCAATGTCGGTAAACCCCTTAAGTTCAAATTTGCCTTCTCTTCTATACAATAATCCAAATTCCTCAGTATTCTTTAGATATCTTAGAATTCTTTTCACAATAATCATATGTGATTCCCTGGGGTTAGCAGAAAATCTATCAACAATTCCTACTGCATGTGCAATATCTGGTCTAGTGTGTACAACATACATGAGTTTTCCAATCATTGATTTGTACAAAGTTTGATTTACCTCTGTTGTCTTGTCCTCCTTTATTTACTTACATCCAGTAGCCATCAGTGTTCCAACTAGTTTGGAATCTTCCATCTTGAATATTTTTAGGACCTTTTTGATGCATTTGGACTGTGTGATGAAAATACCTTCACTTTGTTGAATGATCTGTAGACCAAGAAAGAACTTGATCTCTCCAAACATAGACATCTCAAACTCTTTTCTCATCTCATTAGAAAATGATTTGCATAGCATATCATTGCCTCCAAATATGATGTCATCAACAAATATTTCAGCAATCAAAGTGTTAGCATCAGTATCTTCCTTCAAATAAAGATTACTGTTTTCACTAGTCCTTACAAATCCAATACTTATAAGATAGGAATGAAGTCATTTACACCAGGCTCTAGGAGATTGTTTCAATCCATACAAGGCTTTGTGAAGTCTACATACCATGTTTCTCTTTTCTGGATTGACAAACCCTTTTGGTTGCTCAATGTATACCTCTTCTTCAAGTATTCCATTTAGGAATGCTGACTTGACATCAATTTGATAGACTTTGAATCCTTTGAATGCAGCATAAGCAAGAAATATTCTTACTCCTTCTAGCCTAGCAATGGGTGCAAAGGTCTCTCCATAGTCTATGCCTTCTTCTTGTGTATACCCCTTGCATACTAGTCTTGCTTTGTTTCTTGTGACTTCTCCATTCTCATTCACTTTATTCCTAAATATCCATTTTGTACCAATGACATTCTTGTCATTTGGTCTTGGCACAAGTGACCATGTCTTGTTCTTCTCAATCTGTTCAATCTCATTATTCATAGCACTTATCCATTCCCCATTATCTAGTGTAGCATTGATAGATTTTGGCTCAAACTCACAAATTAAACAATTTGAGTTTAAAGACTTACTTCTTGTTCTTGTACCATCTTTCTTATCTCCTATGATCTGGATCTCTGGATGGTTCCTTCTTACGTATCTTGCAAGTATAGGTACATCTCTTTGTGTATCAGCTTGATCATTATTTTGATCTTCATTCTCTTCTTCATCACCTTGCACATTATTCTGATTATTATGTTGACCGTCGGTAACAATAGTCTGACCGTCGGTTGTAACATTCTATTGTTCTAGAATTAAGCACTTTTGCTCGGGTAGATTTTTGAGTTCTTCATAGTATACAAAGTTGTTTTAGTGCTCTGGTTCTTTTGTTCTTTCCATCTCATTCTTTTCTACAAATTCATCTATCTTTAAATTTTCACTTTCAACAATTTTGTTAGAAGCCTTGATGAGACATTTATAAGATTTTCTATTGGTAGAATACCCTAGAAAAATACCTTCATCACTCTTGGCATCAAGCTTTCCATTTCTATCATCCTTTAAGACATAACATTGACTACCAAAGATTTTGAAGTAACTTACATTGGGTGTTTTACCATACCATAGCTCATAAGGTGTCTTCTTTGTGTCCTTCTTTAATTGTACTCTGTTAAGTGTGTAAACAGCAGTACTCACAGCTTCCCTCTAGAATATTTGGGTGATGCCTTTCTCTATCATCAATGTTCTAGCACAATAAACTATTGATCTATTCCTTCTCTCAACAATCCCTTTTTTCTGTGGTGTTCTTGGTGCAGAAACCTATCTTTTTATACCATGCTCATTACATAAATTAGTGAATTCATCTAATATAAATTTTCCTCCTCTATTTGATCTCAAACATTTCAGATCCTTACCACTTTTTTTCTCTACCATAGCCTTATACTATTTAAATATCTTGAATGCTTCAGATTTATATTTAAGAAACATGACTGTCATCATTCTAGAGTAATCATCAACAAAGAGAATAAAATATCTATCTCCATAATAACTCTTTGTCCTCATTGGTCCACATAAATGAGTATGGACTAATTCTAGAATGTCATCATATGTATGGGTTTTACTTTTGAAACTAGACTTAGTCATTTTACCTTTTTGAAAATTCTTGCACATGATGTTGTCTGGCTTTTTCATCGTTGGTAAGCTTCTTACATTTCTCCTTCTACTTATTTTCATCATGTTGTCAAAATTTACATGACACAATCTTTTGTGCCACAACCATATGTCTTCGTTTCTAGTCATTAAGCAAGTGGTGTTAGTATCATTAAGATAGAATAAGTTACCTTTAGTCAGTTCACCGGTACCAATCAGTTTTCCTGATTCATTGAATATATTTGCCTTCTTATTCTTAAATGCTACTCTATGTCCTAAATTATTCAGCTGAGAAACACTCAATAGATTATAATTCAATCCTTTTACCCAATTAGCATTTTCACATTTAATCAGGTTATTCAGCATTATTGTTTCTTTACCTTCAACTTGACAAGGTGTATCGTTACCCATTCTTACTGTACTACCATTATAATACTCAAAAGTGTTAAAATTTTCTTTGTCACAGTCATGTGGTGAGTGCAGCCACTATTTATAATCTGGGTGTCATTCTTGCTAACCTTAGATATGAGTGCAGTTTCTGCATACCTTTCATCTTCATCTGAATCATCCTTCACAACTACAAATACCATCTTGATGTCTTCATCAGGTTCAGTGTTAGTATCTTCATCTTTGCAAGCAGCTAGGTAACTAGCCTTCTTTCCTTTGTCCTTGTAGTCTCGGGTATCTCTTCTTTCTAATTGTTGATAACCTCTATAATCTTTTTTTATCACCTCTGTCAGGTTTGTTCACAAAAGATCTATCATTACTTCTGTCATCTTTTCTTCTGTTAGGAAATCTTGTAGCAAAGTGTCCAATCTCTTTACAATTAAAACATACAAGTGGTAACTTGCCTTTGTATTTACCTTTTCCTCTTTGCATTCTTCTCACCATAAGTGCTTCTATTTCATCTAGATCTTCTTCTTCACTTTCACTTTCACTATCTCTTCTAGATGTGTGTCTATGACTTGATTTGCTTATTCTCATAAAAGACTTAAATGCAGACTCTAAGTTTTGTAAGACACTATTATCAAAGTTATTCATCTCAAATGAAATCAGTCTACCAATTAAACTATCAATAGTAACTGTATCATTTTCTATTTCTCTCATTTCTTGAATGACAGAAACTCTAATAGCATATAGAGGTAGTAAGGTTCTTAATATTTTACTTACCATTGTCTATGTAATCACCTAAAAATGGTCACCTAAACCCTAGACCCCCAATCTCAGTAATTAATCAAATCTTGATTAAACCTAAGTCCTAAATCAAACAGACAATTATCAAATTCAAACTAATCTGACCTAAACCCTAGGTCCTAATCGATCATCTTACTTGATTAATTAATTAATTCCTAAAATCACATTACATTGGCAAATAAACCTTATGTTAATTATTTAATTGATATTCTGACATATTAATTAAATAAAAATATAAAATTGTCAATTAAATAAAAAAGGAATTAAATAAATCATAAAAACATAAATGTGCATTCAAAATCAATTAATTTATTAAAAATGCATATGACATCATCAAATCCAGTTAACTGATTTATCAAAATGGAAACAATCCAGTTCCACTCAGTTAACTGATTCTCCACTGTTTATCATTTTGGAAACATTTCAGTTAACTAAAAATTGAATATGGAAGTTTCCAAAAAGACTGACCAGTCAGTTCAATCAACTGACTCTCTTGACCAATCAAATCACTTGCACATGGATTGTGCTTCTTTAATCTAATTTGAGCCATTGTTTTTGTTCGATCTCGACCATCGATTCGAAAGAGATTTCTATAAAAGAGAAACTCTTTTCCCTCACAAAGGATCCTATTCTTTTAATCTAAATTTATTATGTTGCATTTTCATCTTAGCTTCTTGCATTCTTAGCATAGCTTTTATTGTTGTTCTAATGTTAATCATGCAAATCTAATCTTAGAGCACACTTTCAATTTGGGTTTGAAATTGAACATCTCACATTTCAATTGGTGCTCTAAAACTGGATCTTAATTAGCTTTTGATTAATTGCATCTGCATAACTATCTTAGATCATTTAGCATAGTTTTTAAATCCTTCATTTACGTCTTTGGTGTAGTCACTGAGCTTGCGATGACCTTAGAGAAAGCTCATACTCCTGCCTTCTAGAAGGCAATAGGTCGACTCTTCCAGACATGTGGGGTGAATGAATCGATATTCATTCCTATATACAGCTGAAGAATAATGACCATGTTGAAGTGTTCTGCTAAATCAGAGGCCCACATTTAGCTAGCACATTTCTGGAGCTCAAGGAATTCATAGAATTCTTTAAAGAGAAGAAGATAAACTTTGCATGGACATACTCAGATATGCCTGGTTTAGATCCAGACCTTATCATGCATCATCTCTCAATAGCTCCTAGAGTAAAACTAGTGAAAAAAAAACTCAAAAAAATGCACCCTCATGTTGCATTACTTATCAAAGCTGAACTGGAAAATTTACTCAAAGCCAGATTCATCCAAGCTATTGATTATGCAGAATGGATATCCAACATCATACCAGTATCAAAGCTAGACAAATCTATCAAAGTCTGCACTAATTTTAGGGATCTCAATAAAGCATGTCCAAAGGATGACTTTCCTTTGCCTAATATTGACATGATTGTGGACATGACTGCTGGGTATGAAATGTATTCTCTCATGGACGGTTTCTCGGGGTACAACCAAATCAAGATTGCTCTCGAGGATCAAGAAAAGACTGCCTTCACATGTGCTTGGGGAACATTTTGCTGGAATGTCATGCCCTTCGGTTTGAAAAATGCAGGAGCTACCTATCAGAGGGAAGTAACAACTATCTTCCAGGATATGATGCACAAAAATATGGAAGACTATGTGGATGATACACTTGCTAAATCAAAGAAACAATCTCTACACCTACAAGACTTAGGCCCAATTACGGATAGAATGGAAAAGTTTAACTTACGGTTGAATCCTAAGAAATGTGCATTCGGTGTTACCTCTGGCAAGCTGTTGGGTTACATTATCTCAGCTAAAGGCATAGAAGTTGATCCTGAAAAGGTGCGAGCGATACTGGAAATGTCACCTCCCAAGAACATAAGTCAAATGAGAACACTCCAAGGGAGAATCCAGTCTATCAGAAGGTTCATCTCACAGTTGGGTGATAGAGCACAACCATTTACCAAGACTCTATGCAAAGGTGTTACTTATCAATGGAGTGAAGAATGTGACAAGAGTTTCACTCAAATCAAAATGTACCTGGCTAAACCGCTAGTACTCATGCCACCTCAACAAGGCAAACCATTGATTTTGTACATTTTAGCTACCTCAACGTCACTGGGGGCATTACTAGGGAAAGAAGATGAAGACAAGAAAGAACATGCTATATACTATATCAGTAGAACATTGGTTTCCTATGAGATGAATTACTCTATGATCGAGAAAGCATGCTTGGCAGTAGTCTTTGCATCTCAAAAATTGCATCACTACATGTTGTCTCACTCAGTCAAACTGGTGGCTAAAATTGACCCTTTGAAGTATCTCCTGAGCAAAGCTACCCTCACTGGAGGATTGGGTAAGTGGGTTATGCTTCTTAGTGAATTTGACATAGAATATATTAAGTGTAAAGTGATCAAAGGGAAAGTAATCACAGATCAACTGGCTGATGCTCCACTTCATGATGAAGAACCAATCAATGCTGAGTTCCCAGATGGATCTATTTTGCACATCACTCACAGATCCTGGAAAATGTTCTTCGATGGATCATTCACACAACAAGGTTCAGGTGCAGGGATTTTGTTTCTTACTCAAAACTATTCCATTCCAAAGGCATACAAGCTCATGTTTCCTTGTACAAACAACATAGCAAAATATGAAGCACTGGTAAATGGAATCAAACTGGCTCTTGAATGGAATGTTTCTGAGTTACATGTCTATGGTGACTCTCAACTTGTAATCAACCAAATCAATGATGTATACCAAACTAAGGATGAAAAACTCATGCCTTATAAATGAATGGTTGATGACTTTAAGAAATATTTCACTTACATTACATTTCAACAAGTCCCAAAGGTACAGAACAGAGCAGTTGATGCCATGGCCACATTATCTTCCTCACAGCAACAAGAGGATGATTTCTGCTATGAGTTCCTGGTGGAAGAAATCCATTTCCCTTCCTACAACTCCCCTGACTCCCAAATGGTATGTTCAGTCATTGAGCATGAATCCTCCCGTTATCACCATGTCTACTCTTACCTGCACCATCAGATCATTCCTGATGGACTAACCAAAAATGAAAAATGAAACCTCATCCGCAATGCCTCACGGTATGTTCTTGTGGACAACAATTTGTATAGGCGAGGATTAGACAGTACTTTTCTTAGGTGTCTAGAAAAAGAAGAGTCTAAACATGCATTTTCTGAAGTCCACAAAGGAATTTGTGGTTCTCATTCTAACGGTCTAACTGTAGCCCAAAAATTGCTTAGAGCAGGGTATTATTGGCCAGACATGGAGAAAGAAGCTATCAGGTTCACAAAGACTTGTAAGAAATGTCAGCTGCACGACAATCTTATATATGCTCCAACAAGAGAGCTCATTCATTTTGTAACACACTGGCCCTTTCAACAATGGGAATTTGATCTCATTGGGCAGATTTACCCCTCGTCTTCTAATGGACACAAGTTCATTATTAAAGCTACTGAGTATTTTACCAAGTGGGTTGAGGCGGTCCCACTCATTAAAGCGACAGGACAACAGGTCTTACTGTTCATTTTGAACCACATAATTTGTCACTATGGAATACCTTCTTCCATCATCATTGACAATGGAGGTCAATTTAAGAACAACATTATGGATGAGTTGTGTGAAAAATTCAATATCACACAACATTGTTTGTCAATATATTACCCACAAGGTAATGGGCAGGCTGAGGCCTCCAATAAAAATCTGTTGAAAATATTACGTCGCACAATTAACAAGTCTGGAAGGGATTGGCACCTACAGATCAATCCTACATTATGGGCTTACAGAACGAGCATTAGAACACCTACAGGGGCAACCCCATTTGCACTGGTATATGGGGCAGAAGCAGTCTTACCCCTAGAGGTAGAAATCCCATCTCTTAGGGTTTCTTTGCGCAGGCTTGTACTAGATGAAGAGTACCAAGTTTTGAGACTCCAAGAACTAGAGCTACTAGAAGAACGTTAGAAAGTGGCCTTTGATCACCTCAGAGTTTATCAGAAAATAATGTCAAGAGGATACAACAAGAAAGTCAGACCTAGAGAACTTCAGGTGGGAGACCTTGTGTTGACAGAAAATCCCCGTAATCAGTCACATAGAGAACACAAGGGGAAGTTTGAACCCAACTGGCTGGGTCCTTATATCATTACTACAACATTCAGCTCTAGAGCCTATCGACTCTCCACACCTGAAGGAGAACCACTTTGAGAGCCCATCAACACTCTCCATCTAAAGAAGTTCTACACATAAGGCGTTCTCGGTGATCAGCACCATGTACATAGTAATGTCCAGAAAAAAATCTAAAAATTGGAAAAAGTCCCGAAAAAAGGATCATCTTGGTGAAAACCTAGCAATAGGTGCCTTGGTGCATCCATCAAAAAAAAAATCAAAAAATGGAAAAATACAAAAAAATTAAAAAAATAAGAAAAAGTGCCTTGGTGAAAACTTGGTAAATAGGCGCCATGGTAGCAAAAATATAATCTCTGCCAAGAAGGTGAAAACCTGGTAAACAGGTGCCTCTTGTACTTAGCGCTCCATCTATCAATGCTTAGTCTTGGAAATCTTTTGCTTTAGGTTGTCCATATCTTTCAGTCACTTTCGTGACACTGGTTCTTCTGAGAACCCTCCTGGCTTGAAACTGATCCAGAGTCATAACCTGGGGGAAATCAAATCATATTTTTCCTTGTAGTATGAGTCAAGTCAGTTATCATCATTTGCTACTTGGGGCATGGGTCCCCAATTTGATCACATCTTTGGTTTACACCAGAGTCAGTAATCTTGTCATTTTTGAAGGACAACTCGCTACTGACGCAAATAGGTGTTTCTCAACACCACAATTAATAGTGTTTCTTAACACTATCTTTGGATACATCTGTGTTTCTTAACACACACTGGATATCACAAACATGAACAACAGATTGATAGCAATCAAACACAAAGCACTCACAAGCACAACAGTGTTTCTCAACACCCTATACCTATACACATCCAAAAACTTTGAAATTGGCTGAAGTATGTTGAACATCTATTTGTATGCTGCCTGTTCTCATTGATTCCGTTAATCTTTTCTTTGTCTACTGCTTGTTGGTGTGGTCCTGATGATCCAGCAATGTCAAATAAATAGGGTGTATGTGGTAAGAGCTCCTGCATTAAGATAGAAAAGCCTCACATCCCTCGATCCTATTTATTTGTATGCCAATGTGAGCTCGGTACTATCTCCTTGTTTGTTATTTATCTGTTTGTTTACACAAGATCACACTCATGATTATCTTGGATTTGAATGCCTTGATACTGGTGTACTCTTGCAACATCAATTGGAAATAATGTTCAGGTCATCTCAGCTATTGTGCCTTGACGCTTACATTTGTTTCCCATATCTTATCCAATGAAAGTCATATTCATATTCTTATGGTCGCAGTGGCACCAATAAGGATTGTATCGACTCCGATGTTCCAAAAACGCTCAATGATGACAATTTTCAATGCTAAAACTCGGTGACTACACCTTAGGTTGCATTCATGTTAGTCTTGCATCTGCATCTGCATCTACATAGTGTTGGAATCAACATAATAACTTTATCTCTCTCCAATGTGAAGGATCTGAGATTCTAATCAATCAATATTCTCATCGTCAAGTGGTCATGACACCCCTTTCTAAATAAACTGTCTTGATTCTATTTTCAGGATCGAAATTGAAATCTAAATTTGACCTCTTGCACAACCAATAGAAATCTCTCATGCTTTTCTTCTCATCAATCCATGTATCTTACTTTTGGTCAATCTTGGTCAACATGACCTCTCATCAAGTACAGATTATGTCCCAACCATGTGGGACCTCTTTCTAATCAGATCAGTTTCTTCCTAAATTGTCTAATCAATTGAATTGCTTCTCATCACTAGGACACCTAGCCATATTTCAATTTCGCTCTCGAGGGGGCAGGATCAAGACATCAACATTCCAGTGAGCACATCCTCCATCAAAACCCCATCGCTTGGGGCATCTCAGCTTCATCACATCAAATCAAGTTGAGATCATCTTAAATCAAAGGCAACCTAATCAATGGTCTTATACAGTGGTGAATGCACTTGAAGCCAGACAAGATCAGTCTTATACGGGGCAATCATTATTGAAACCAGATACATTGATCAAATTAGCTTCATCACTTCAAATCAAGTCAATTTGCTTGCTAATCAAATCTCTTAATGGTAATCAGTTTCATTGCTTCAAATCAAACTGGTTATTCATTTAAACCAATCAAAAAGGTTTAAGAGTTCTGAATAGATGTTTAGTTTCATCACTTCAAATCAAACTGAGCATTCTGTTTTATATCTTTTGATCGATCTTCATCCAATCAAGCTTGAAGTCGGTCTTCTTCAAAAGAATAGTTTCATCACTTCAAATCAAATGATTCTGGGTCTTCTCGCTAACAAGTCTTTGAATCAATGCACTGATTGCACATCAATTCAAAGAGGGGCAAATGCAATCACCTAAAAATGGTCACCTAAACCCTAGACCCCCAATCTCAGCAATTAATCAAATCTTGATTAAACCTAAGTCCTAAATCAAACAGACAATTATCAAATTCAAACTAATCTGACCTAAACCCTAGGTCCTAATCGATCATCTTACTTGATTAATTAATTAATTCCTAAAATCACATTACATTGGCAAATAAACCTTATGTTAATTATTTAATTGATATTCTGACATATTAATTAAATAAAAATATAAAATTGTCAATTAAATAAAAAAGGAATTAAATAAATCATAAAAACATAAATGTGCATTCAAAATCAATTAATTTATTAAAAATGCATATGACATCATCAAATCCAGTTAACTGATTTATCAAAATGGAAACAATC
>MU223762.1:3857240-3903971 GCA_018584345.1 Thuja plicata
AATCACTTGCACATGGATTGTGCTTCTTTAATCAAATCTGAGCCACTCTTTTTGTTCGATCTCGACCGTCGATTTGAAAGAGATTTCTATAAAAGAGAAACTCTTTTCCCTCACAAAGGATCCTAATATTTTAATCTAAATTTATTATGCTGCATTTTTGTCTTAGCTTCTTGCATTCTTAGCATAGCTTTTATTGTTGTTTTAATGTTAATCATGCAAATCTAATCTTAGAGCACACTTTCAATTTGGGTTTGAAATTGAACATCTCACATTTCAATTGGTGCTCTAAAATTGGATCTTAATTAGCTTTTGATTAATTGCATCTGCATAACTATCTTAGATCATTTAGCATAGTTTTTAAATCCTTCATTTAGGTCTTTGGTGTAGTCACTGAGCTTGCAATGACCTGAGAGCAAGCTCATACTCCTGCCTTCTAGAAGGCAATAGGTTGACTCTTCCAAACATGCAAGGTGAATGAATCAATATTCAGTCCTGTATGTAGCTAAAGAATAATGACCATGTTGAAGTGTTCTACTAAATCAGAGGCCCACATTTAGCTAGCACCGTCTACTCTTCAAGTGTACCTCCAACTCCTCATATAAAATTGATTACTTATTTTATTCTTGTGCTGTACTATGTGATGTTTTCTCCTTCTTTCATTCTGAGATCATAAAATTTTCCTCTAAGGCTTGCTACCTTGGCTCTCAGAACATTTGTATCACCTCCATGTATAAGCTTCAGTTTTTCCCACATCTTCTTTATAGTTTTGCAATCCTTGACATCTTCAAATTCAGCATCAGAGAGTGAGGAATAAAGCTCTATAACCATGAAGTTGTGTTCATGCTTCTGTCTCAATTGATCTACTATCAATAATCCTGCAGGAAACACATATTCAGTATCTAGGAATTGAGTAACATCATTACAAATATCTGATAAGTGGAGTCTTACCCTGCTTTGCCATGAAGCAAAGTTTTCTTTGTTCAACTTGGGCACATCTCTTCTGTTCATCTTGTGATCTCGACTTAGGTCTTGAAACCTTCCTTTCTAAGCACACAAGCTCTGATACTAATTTTTTGTAATAACTCAGAGGGGGGTTTGAATCAGTGACCTCAAAAATTTATCCTTCAAACATTAACCACCAAACAAATAAACCTTAGATTATTAAGTCCCTACAAGATGCATGCCATGAAAAACTTATAATGAATAACTGTCTGTAGGTTTCCCTTGTCTGTCCTTATTCTCCTTGACTACCGATAAGCAGTATAACTATTTACCAAAACTTAGTAAATAAGTAGAGTATACCGATCAACCCTGTGTTAACTATGTCAGATACAAAATAATAAAGAAATGAATCATATACACATAACACATGAGTTTTTAACGTGGAAACCTTGTTAAGGGAAAAACCACTGGGACCGGTACCCCAAATTTTCACTCTTCTGAAGTGAGCCCTATTAGGAGCCAACCCTGTTAAAGGTTACAAACACACTGTTAAGTGCAACCTTGTTAGAGGATTTTATACATAGAGGTTGTCACTTAGTATTGGGCATCTATTGCTACCATCCTTGAATCAACCTCCTTAGATTGTCAATAGGTATCGGGAAAGTCCAATGCTACTTTCATGAATCAACCTTTTGGGAACTCCTTGGGATGTACCTCAATATATACAAGACTGTTAAGTCCTCTATTAAGAGACTTGATGCTTTAATGGTTAAATTGAAACACTATGACCTATTTCTAATGGAACTTTGAATTGTAGATTTTCAGATCTATTTAAGTACATTACCTCTTTGATCAATGTATCGATTCAATTTTTTGTGCTCCACACTTTCTGATCTGTGATGTTGTGCTTCACTGTTCATTAGTGTCTGCATAATTCTTTAGCTCTCCTTTAGCTTGATTGATCAGGATTGTATGAAGTTCTTCTTCATCAGTTTCTCTTCAGCATCCTATTTTCATTCACTCCCCTTAATCCCCTTTCCATGAATGTGATGTTACGAAAATGAATTAAGCTTGTCTCTTATATAAACATGATATTGACTATTTCTTGATTCTTGATTCTTGGCGTGAAAAAAAATTGAGGCAATTTGATTTAAAGCATAACTCCTAATTTATCTCGTAGTTATCTTCTTGCCAACTGTACAAATCTTCTTTAAATCAATTACTTAACTCTGGTCAAATAAAACAAAGAAAACAACCAGTTAAGTCTATCTTTAGCTCTTTCCAGCTAGATATTTTGTCATTTTCTGAAGTCTCTGTTCTCTCTGTTAATTCTTCAGTTAGTTTTTGGTGACAACTGAAAGTTCCATCGGCATGACTTTAGTTAGCTTTGGGATCTCTGTCCGTCGGGAATCATTAGACTTTTACTCATCGAGCAACTCTATTTTCAGCTCGTCCGGCATCCTGTGGTTTTTCTTTGTTAGGTACCACTATCTTCTGCTTGTCAGGTATCACTATGACTTTTCTTCTTTGCCTTTACCGATGGTGTGCACTCCGTCGGTGTTATCTATCACTTAGTGAATACTTGACATTTATGCATTACTAAAATCATAACCTTTGTTCTATTGATTCTCTGAAGTCTTTGGCATTTTGTACATGACCATATAGATGATATCAAGTTGACATCAATGACAATACAAACCATTAACTGATTTAATGCTTTGCATTATCTTCAACTTAACATTATCAAAAATTCAATCAGTTACATGTCATCACTTTGTCCATGAAATGGAAGGATATCAGCTTGGAAGACATGAAAGGGTGCAAGGGGATCATCACAAGCTTCTATGGATATGGGACCTTCATCAAATATGGGAGGGGATTGTATAACATCTTGATCTTGATCTTTATTGATACTTGTTTCTTTTCTCTTTGGATTATCCTCTTGACATGAAGCCACTTCTAAGGACAAGGTAGATTCTTGGATATGTGTGGGGAATATTTGGAAGAATGATGGAGAATCCTTTTGAATAGGCATTGAAGCACATGAAGCTTTGGGGTCCAATATCTTTGAAGCATGGAAATTTTTTGGAGAAAGATGTAAATTAGCTTGGGTTTCTTTTAGAGGTAGCCCTTGAGGGTTTACATAGTCAATGTGGAAAGTATCATCATTAGGCTCACTCTTTGGTGGAGGAATTTTGGATAGTTGTGAAGCTTTTCGAGATGGATGAAGGATGAAAGGAGTAAAGGCCATGGGAGATACCTTACTAGATAGGGGTTTGTGCATTTGATCTTGCTTGAGAGTGGTACCTTTCTCTTTATTCTTTTTATTATCTTGATCACAAATAGGGTGGTCATGAAATTTCCCTTGATCCAAGATATGTTTGTTGCGCTTAAATATTTCATCTTGTGAAGAAGATGAAAATACGGATGGTCTATCATCATAAAGAAAAGGAAAAATTGATCTTAATGATGGATTTTTAGATGATGTATCCTTTTTTTTCCTCATCCTTCTTTAAGGTTGATATATCATCATTATGAGAAAGGGTAGCTCCTAATTGAGCAACATATGCTTCTTTATCCTTCTTCAAAATTAAGCTCGTTATTTCCATAAATATGTGATCTTGAGATGCTTCCAAAATTTCTTCTTCGGTTACTTCATCATATTGAGTCCTATGGAGATTTTGATCATTAATTTGATAATTATTCTCCACAATAGGATTGATTCATTTCTCAAAGAGATTCATCATTATAAATGTTTTTGGATAATCTAATCTATCTAATAAAATGGACACAAAGTACTCCAAAAAGGGTATCCAAATATGTTTTCAAAATTCTTCCAAACCCTTGAGATATATCCACTATTTCCCCTTCTTTGTTTCTAGGTGTCACTTCCTGTTGTGCACACGTCACTTTAATGTTAGTACATGGTGACTGGAATTATTGTACATGACACTCTACAGTGAGTATGCGGTGTTTTCCTGTTGATAGGCATTATTAAATTGATTCCAAGTGGCACTTTCCAATGACTTATGAGGTGTTTGATAACTGACAGGTGTCATTTTAGGTTGTTACACGTCACAAAATTTTTTGTAAGCATCGTTGAAATTCTCATACGCGTCACTTTATAGATCAAAGTTGAATTTTCAAATTTTTTTAGGGTTTAAAAATTTAAAGTCTTTGATCAGAGTTGTCAGAGAATATTCTTGTTCAAAAATGAAACACAAACTCAACACACATATCAAATTTGCATTGTAACCCTAAGAAAACACTAAAAGTGTATGTTCTCGGTTGTTTTTACAAGTATAGCACAAGAAGTTCTTCCAAGCAATCTACCTAGAGTCAAACAAATATGGCTTTTAACAATGGCTCTAGAAGGTAGGTTTACTATTTTAATTTTTTTTAATCACACCTCCGTTCTAAATCATGTCAATTTCCTTTACCCCCTTGCAGGATTCCCATACGCACGAAAGTATGATTTTGCACAATCTCGAAAGACTACTTGAGGAAGTGAGGATGACTTGCACACAACTTAGTCACTTTGTGATTAAGGTAAAGTGCATTTATTTATAGTGGGTTGGATGATATCATGGCTAAAGTGATTGTCTCCCACTTTGGGTCGTTCCCTCTCACCGCCTTCGTAAAGGAATTCTCAGGAGGCAGGCCCTCTAAAGCTCTATTTTAATCTAGCATATATGGAAAGCAGAAAATAAACTTAGTCCAAAAAGTTTGGGAATTTTATTTACTCAAAGAGTGAAGATCATGTCCCTATTGTCTTCCTTTATTGCAAACACTTCAAACACACTTGTTCTTTTTCAACCCCTTGACAAGGAGGTTCTTATAAAGGAAATGATTGATTAATTCCTCCCTTTCTTCCTACCAAATTGAACTCACACATTTGGCTTTTTGATCCACTTCGAAAAGTTGAGAGCATATGCCTAATGTTTATTCAACTTGGACAATAATAGGGGTTTTCCTATTAAACTAGATTTAAATGAATGCCACAATTTAATCAATGCAATCATGATAAGATAAGTACCTCATTTTCAAAGCTAGAAAAGGCTAGGCACATTTTTTTATTTAGTTTTTCTTTTTTACTACTCACCTAGTGGTGATCGTTCCCACTCTGGCTCCTCCAACAAGTTAGTCAACACAACCGAACAAAGTGAAGAAATCTCAAAGTGGAATTGACAATGCATTCAAGTTCCTTAGCAAAATTTGCAAAAAACAACTTAAGGACTTAATGCATGAAATCACCTAAGAGATGGAAATGCTTTTCTTGTAAGCACTACTGATTTTAAAAAAGTGCTCAAATAATGCTTCCTTTTCTTTTAAAATTTCCAAAATAATTGCATTAAATGTTTCTTTTGAATGCTTATTGAAGAGCATTACTTGTTTGCTTGACCTTTTGATGTGCACCTTTGGTTTTTGTACATTCAGGTGTCTATTTATTTGCAAAAAATACAGTAACAGAGAGTTAGAAAATTGAATTTCATAATTTGAAGACAATAAAACACAAAAATTGTAGGTATCATTTAACAGCTTATAAGCGTCATTTCACTGTGTGTACGCGTCACTTTACAGTGTGTATGCGTCATTTAACAACTTGTACGTGTCACTTTACAGATTGTACGTGTCACTTTACAACTTGTACTCATCACTTTATAGCTTGTACACATCACTTAAAAGCTTGTACGTGTCACTTTACAACTTGTATGCGTCATTTAACAGATTCTATGTGTCATTTTACAGCTTGTACGCGTCATTTTACTACTTGTATGCGTCATTTCCTGAGTCAGAGGTGACACTTTATGCTCGCAGGTGTCACACTTTATCTCACAGGTGGTGAAAGAATTAGACAAGAAAAGAGAAGGAATTCTTAGGCATCATTTCACTGTGCACATGCATCATTAGATTCTTCGTACGTGGCACTTCACCTATTTTCTGTAAAATAGACATAAAAGTGAAGCAAAAATACACAAAACTTGATAAAAATGATGGAATTGAAGCCTAAAGCCCCATGGTGGGCGCCATTTGTGTGTGAGTTAATACACCTTCATGAAATTAGGATGATTAACTACAATTCTATGGAAAGAAACAAGCAATTTAATCTAAAGAATTGAAATTAACATCCATAACATTCCATGGTTCTCTAACTAGGATTTGCAGGTAGATCTCTCAACCTTAATCTCCACTAGTGACCATCCTAGAATGAGAAATTGATGATAAATGCCTAATCTAGCTCTCAATTCTCTCAAAATCTCTCAAAGATGAATCCAAATGCTCATGATAAATGATAAAACTCTTCACAATTTTCTCTCAAATGCTCAAAATACTATTCAATTGCTCTCAAATTGCCTATAGTGATGATGCTATGCATTCAAATTTTCTAGGATGTCATTATGCTTAGAAATGGCTCATATTTGTAGTAAAATCCCAAAGGTAAGGGGTAGAGTGAATTGACCATGGGTTAATCCTTGGTTGAGTTTGATCCCTCAAATGGTTTCAAATGGGGGTACCATTTAAATAGTTGTCTTCAAAG
The DNA here is from genome assembly GCA_018584345.1 of Thuja plicata. Lineage (NCBI taxonomy): Eukaryota > Viridiplantae > Streptophyta > Pinopsida > Cupressales > Cupressaceae > Thuja > Thuja plicata. Next base: position 3,863,722 of record MU223762.1, read on the forward strand.
GGTGGGACAACAAGACAAAATCCTCAATTCTCATTGGTTGATCAAATTGTGTTGAAAGAAATTAGGATTTATTTAATTAAATTAGCCATGTAAGGGTGAATAGGTTCATTTTGATTTTTGATTTAAAACTATACAATTAATTTATTAAAATCAATTATATAATTTTGATTGATCCCTTTTAGGCTTATATTTGATTATTTGATTTCATTATTAATAAATCCTTTGATTTTATTTGATTTAATCCAATTTGATTGATAAATGTCCATTTAATTTGATTTTGATCCATTTTGAAGCATTTTAAGCATTTTGATGAGATTTTGCTGAGATTTGCTGATACTAAAACACCTAGTCAAATTTGGGTGTCTACATACACACACACTCTCTATAAAATTAGGGTAAGAAGCAATCTTATATACCTTACAGATTTGGCATTAAGATCTAGATCAAAAATCAAGATTAAATAGTTATGCCGCTTGGGCATTCCAATTTTTTGATTGGCTCTAAGCCACGTATTGGATCAAATGATTTAATGTGTAATTAACTCCATTGAAAACATTAAATACCCAAATAAGTCGGCCCAAAATAGTTTAACTTTAAGTTTGTGCCATTCCTGACATGTATGAAAGAACTGTCTTGCTTGGCATATGAAGACTCTGGCACTCAACATGAAGTAATCAATTTCACTTGGCTTTTGTGTAACTCAACAACTACTATCTACTCAGCAATAACTACTACTCAGCCTATACTGGATAGCTCAGTCGTAGTGATGACTGACTATCCTACCTAGGTAAATGACCAAGTGTGGGACACTAATGATCAACAAAACTTAGAGATCAACAATCTCCCCCTTTGATACTAGTGGCAAAAACACTTATCATTTCTATATATACACAAAATTTGCCTAAGTACACAACATACTCCCCCTAAGATTATACTTTGGAATATTTACATAGTGTACATGCCAAAAAAACAATATTATGCTTGTTGTTGCCCATCTTTGTCTATTTCCTTATCTGTTTCCCCCTTGTTTTTGTCATTGATAGCTGTAGGGGTTAAGTTATATTTATCCAAAAATGTCTTATGAAGCTGTAAAATCAATGCAAATGTTGTATCCCAGCTATCCTTAACAAAATTCATAACTTGTAACTTAATTTCTATCTCGACAGCTAGACTTACCAAACTTTTGGCAATAGAGAGATGAGAATCTCTCTTGACCAATTCACATACAACTGCAAGTTCCTTCTGAATAACCTCCAGATGAGGTATCAGGTTTGTCTGAATCATTAGCAATTTGGCCCTTATTCGACCATCTTCAGCCATAAGCTTAGCTAACCTCCTTTGTGCATGTGTCAACCTATCAAAATGTATGGAGCTAGAACTAGCATCCATGCTCAATGAGTTCGCTGTTGACTTTAAATCTAATTGCAACTTCTCAATAAGCTATTGATTATCCTTTGTAAAGAATTTTACATCACATAACCTTTTGTACAAAGAATAAACATTATTTGCAACTTCCTCAAGAATGTCAACAAGAGAAGAAAGTTCAACCTATTTGGTAGCAATCTCTTCTGATATCTTCTCCAAGACTTTGTTCTCAAATTTTCTCTCGGACCATTACAACAACTTTTCATTTGCCTCAATGTTTTCATTGTTAACTCTCTGCACAATGTGAACTAACTATTCCAAAATTGGTTCTTACTGATTTTCATCTTCCATATCAAAAGCTTTTACAAAAATATCCTTTATATCCTGGAGGAATTGCTTCTACTTGTGCTCCCTCTTCATTTCCTCTTGTCTCTTCTTCCTCTTTAATAGGTATTGAAGAGTCTAAATCTTCTCATATGGAAAGTTCTCTAGATCCCATTTAGGAATCACAATAACTTCATCTAACGTGACATTTAAGCTTGGTGACTTCTTCTTGTTTAGATTCTTCTTCTTGAGCTATGGTGAGCTGATACTCGGTTCAGGTTCTTCAATATCCTTTCCTTTGTCACTATTAACTTCAATTGGAGTTTGCAATTGAGACAATATTACCCGCTGATGAAGTATACTCCCAATTTTAGGTCCAGTAGGAGTAGATGATACAGAGTGTGGTAAATCCACCAACACTTGTATAGCCTCTTGTTCTGTAGGCTTGTTTGCAATTTCTTCCATCTTATCTCCACTGTCTAAGAATGTTTGCACAACCTCTAAAATAGGTGGGTTATTATTTGTTACCTCCTTTTCTCCTTCTTTCTCTGTCTTGACCTTAGTTGTATGAATAGGCGATTGCATTCCTATTTCTTCTTGCTCATTTTGATCCTCAACATCCATATTACTATTATCTCCAACTGTAGTGTCAATGGGACTATCCATTGTCAGATCTATAGTTTTCCCTTTGTCTGTTTTCTCTTCCAATTCCATCTCAGTCTCTGTCTGATCAGTAGCAATTTGGTCTTCCATTTCCTTCTGCTCTAAGGTGCCTTCACCTTTCTTATCTTCCATCTTAGTCAATAGCCCAAAAGTCTCCTTACAAATTTTGGTGCTCTGTTGAACTACACCTTCAACATCATTTTTTAGTATTGCATAAGCTCTTTGTTTGTGAATAAACTTCCTTTGATATTGTTCAATAAATTTGGCTATCTATTTCTTGGTTAATCCAAGAATGACCTTAGCTAATGTCCCTTCCCTTATCTATCTTTCAGTCATCAATGCATATTGCCACTTTTATGATAAAATATCATAAAGTTTTGTGGGGACAAGGTCTTCTATCTCTATAGGTGTCATCTTGAATGTACCCATCATATCTAATAGTGCTTCCTGAATCTTATGCTGGTCTGCTATGGATTGCTTCTCATACTTGATAAACTTAAATCCTGCTAGTCCAGCAGTACTTCTTATGTTCTTGCATACCTCATCAATATTGGTCAGTGGTTTATGTGATGTTGTAGGTATGTGGCTGGGTTCATCTGTATCTATCTTTTCCTCATCATCTTCATGCTCCAAGATTAGTTTTCTCCTCGGTCTTTTCTCAAGTTTTCTCAGCACAGCCTTTGTTTCAACTTGTTTTCTTTTCACTGAACTGCTATCTCTAGCATTCTTCTTTGTATATAATTTAGTTGTCTTAGAAAGAGATGAGATAGTTGATGCCCTGGTCCTAGGATGGTTAGCAATAAGAGGGGTAGCCTTAGATTTGGCTTGGCTTGGTTTAGTTTCCTTGGCAACTACTGGCTACTTTCCTTTGGCTTTCACAGTGATTTCTTCTTTAGGTTCACTCTCTTCTTCTTCACTAGACATATCCTCTCCATGTCCTGTTGATAAACCCAAAGGTGCATCTTCTATTTCTTCACCACTCTCTATTCCAACCATTTTCTTCAAGTCTTTTACAATCTTTTTCCTTTTCCTCTCCATAGTTCTAGCCTTCAAATCCATATAGATTTTGGACTTAGCTTCCTCATAATTTCCAAAACATCTGGCTGATCCATCAATATCCTCTTCCAGTAGAGCTGTTATAGCTGTAGATGTCTCATCAACATTTACTTAATAAGGTAATGGCCTTAGCCATGATACCCTCGACATTACTGCCTGAACATAGGTGAAATCTCTATACACTAGGAAACAAATATCCTCATAGTGTTTCTCAACTAGTGATCTGGGAACTCTGCTTCTCAGTCTCATCTTTTTCTTAAATTCTACAAAGTATGTTCCCTTATATTGTTAAAGTCACCACATAATTTCTCAATGAATACATTGATCTGCTATGTAATTGTTGGTCTATCTTCCATACAATATCTACAAAAGTAGGAAATGTATTATGTACATAGAAAAATATGCAAACTAGCAGAGAACTGAACTTACATATTGAGTTCTTTGCCTTTCGGATTAAAGAAATGTTCTCAGCCAGCTCTGTCAACTGAAGCTCGACAAGGTCATATGTATGGTCCTTCTTCACAATCTTCCAAGCTTGGTTGACTGCTATACATGGGACACTGTCTAGTTGGCTTGACTGATAGAACTTGTGAGCAATAACCCTAACTACAAAATCAAGCTCCAAATCCTTGATTGTTGAGATTGTCATCCCTCTTTTATTCCAGACAGCTCTGGTGTATTCTTCTATATTTTCCTTACTCTGACATCTCATGGTTCTCTTCCCATTGATAGTTGGATAGCCAATTACCCTTTGGATAATTTCCATTGTAATCCTAACTGGTCCATTATCCAACCATATGTTCATTTCATGTGCACGGCTAAGGACAATCTTGATCCAATCCATTTTTAAGTCCATCGGGAAATCTAGGGCACGAGTTAACCCTCTCTTGGCTAGATGTTTATACTCATCTTTTAGGGCTCTGTCCACACACAATTTTTTGTAGGATTCCCTTAGCTCATGATCTCCAATTTTGCTAACTTTTCACATATAACACAATCTAACATCATGAATCATAAGTAACTTGGGTGTAATCGGTGATAGGGCTCCGGTCAGATCCCTTGGATGGCGCTTTCAGGAACTACCCTAAAATTAGGAGGTGCACAGGTGTCACTCCTTACCAATTGAACTTTTCTCAACTCCTTATCCATACTCTTGGCTGCTGCGGAAGAACTTACAGCCATGATTTTTGAAAATAGGTTTTCAAAGATGACAAACAGAGTACCTCGACAGATATCAAAATTTGCACTATTCACTCAAGATTGTGGATGACATGTAGAAATATTTAAAAAAATATTTGTTGAAATCAAGTTCTCAAATGCTGAATCACTCTGTATAATACTCAATCGCATGGTGAACATGAAAATAAATGGTTCTTCCTTTATATAAATTCCAACGGTCAAAATTAGGTTCGCATTAAATGTTATTTTTGTTGAGTGAGTGCCATACAGCTGTCCTCAACCGACTCACAAAATTTGCCTATCACTCGGTCACAACCCATACTCGGTCATCATACAAAAGTTACTCGGTCAACCATACCAGCTTGACATGCACTAGAGAACTTGGTCTTAGTGCACAATAAGACTATTGCTTGGCAACTATAGTGCATATTGAATTTTCATGGTATATGTCTTAAAATGTGTCCTGATGCATCTTTACATATGAAGATATAGACTTTTGCACTTTTATATATTAGGAACTGATGAAAGATGTGAAATATAAGTATAGTTCCTTACATACCTCATTTTCTTAGTTGGTGATGGTGTGATCACCTGATCCATTAGATTGGGTGACCTCAGTTGTAGTAGCTTCACTGCTACTCAGTTCCTCTTTTCTTATCCATGTTTGGTTCATCTGTGCTCTAATCTGCTCAATAGTAGGAGTAGCTACCCTTGTTTTGAAATCTCTCATAGTATGACCAATTTTAAGACAATTATAACAAACTAGGCTTTCATTCATCCAACTCTTATATTTTCCTCTAAAATGTGTCTTTATGCATTTTTCTGGAACATGTCCATACTCACTACAGTAATGACAACTATGCCATGTGTTGTAATCCCAATTATAAGTGTTAACTTTCCTAGGTGATTTTGCTTGTGTCTTTGATGTCCATTGTTTTTTAGCATTAGATCTGAAATCTTGTGCTCTATGTCCAAATTTATGACAGTTGTAACAATACCCATTGAATCTAGGTGTGGGAGGTGCATTTCTTGCCTTTGTCCAACATTCATGTGCCTGATGTCCAAACTTCTTATAGTTAAAGAAATAACTATTGAACTTAGGTTTAGGATTGGAATTACCATTCATGCTTTGGAAAATGTTTTTTGTGTGTCCTAGTTTTCCACAGTGGTAGCATACAAGCTTGTTGTTCTTTGTCTTTGCATTCCTCCTTTCACCGGTCTTAGGTGATTCTCCTTTCTTAGAAGATGTTTGTTGTTCGGTGTGACCTAGTCTAGAAGATTCCTTGGATCTTCTTGATGCTTCCATTAGATTTTCAAAATAATTCAAAGCTTCATTTGGTTTGTTCAGTCTCTCATTAATTTCTTTCTCAGATCTCAATTCATCTTTCAATTGACTGTTCTTAGATCTCAGATTCACAATTTCCATATCTTTCCTGCTGATTTCCTGATTCACAAGTAGAAGTTGATTAGCCATGTCAACTTGATTGTTTTTCATCATTTGTACATCATGTGTCCTTTCATCAAGTTTGATAATCATCATTCTTTTGTCTTCTTCAACCATAGCTTTGTCATCTTCAGCTTTCTTCTTCTATTCCACTACTTCACACAGTCTTACTGTTTGCATTTCTTGCTCTCTTTTTCAGGTTTCTGACTTCTTCACACAATGTATTTTTCCTTTCTAGTAGATATGAAATTGCTGCATCACTCTTAGTAGAATTTTTATTCTGAAATACATTTGCAGTGTCTTCTTCCTGATAATGACTGTCATTCATTTGTTTGGCCAAATATTTCCTTGTTAGCAAGGACTTCTTCAATTCCTGTCTTGCTGTCTCAAGTTGATGTAATGCTATTTGAATATCAATCTTTTTATTCTTAATGACTACCCAATTTTTAAACCTCCATCTCAAGATCTATATCCTCAAGATGATTAAAACCTAATTGTAGGAGAACTACACTCTGATACCAATTTTTGGAAATACAATATGGGAAAGCAAGATACTGAGAGGGGGGGGGGGCTGAATCATATCTTATAACTTTTATCACTTAAAACAAAATGATCCACAACCATACCATAAATGTAATTAATCTATCAACTAGTAGCATCCATTACATAAAATAAGTAACTTAAGACACAAAATTTGGTAACCCAGAAACCCAATAAGGTAAAAGTGGGGTGGGGATGACACCCACAAAAATATTCACTACTACAACAATAAAGTGTGCTTGTTAGGGATACAAAATTTGATCACAACTGGTAATCTACCTGATTAAAGGTCTGCTCAGTTAAGAGCTACAGATCATTACAATCTACCCTGAAAAATGATTTAAACTTACAACAAAGTAAGCACTTGGCTAAGATATTTAGAAAGGTTTGCTAGAACCACTTTGTTAAGAGATTTCACCTGATACACTTGTTAGAATGTCTCAAGGTCTGATCCTTTGATATGCACTCAAATGCTGATAACAGATCTCCTCTTTTCAATACCTTTTCTGATCTAATAAGTTGATATAACTTTACTCTGATGCTCACTTCTCTATTCCTCTGCTAGATCTATGCTTCTTAACTCAAAATAACCCTTCACATATATCTCTTGTATGCACACACAAACTCTCTACAAAATTAGGGTAAGAAGAAATCTTATATACCTTACAGATATGACATTATGATCTAGATCAATAATCAAGATCACATACTTATGCCACTTGGGCATTCCAATTTTCTGATTGGCTCTATGCTACTTATTGGATCAAATGATTTAATGCATAATTAACTTTGTTGAAAATATTAAATACCAAAATAAGTCAGCCCAAAATAGCGTACCTTCAAGTTTGTGTGATTACTAACATGTATGACAAAATTGTCTTGCTCGACATATGAATACTCTGGTGCTCAGCATGAAGTAATCAATTTCACTCAACTTCTGTGTAACTCAGAAACTACTATCTTCTTGGCAATAACTACTTCTTGGCCTATACTAGATAGCTCGGCCGCAGTGATGACCGACTAACCTGTCTAGATAAATGACTAAGTGTGGGACACTAATGATCAACAAAACTTAGAGATCAACAAGTTTGAGCCAAACTAATAATTGTAGAATCTTTAGAAGAAATAGGTGGCATAGAAATATTAGGAAAACTAGGAAAAGTGTAGGAAGCAACAAGAATGGAAGACACAATCGGTGGAAGACTTGGAACCACAGTTGGAAGGGGATTGGAATAAGTAAAAGGCACAATATGATATGAAGGTTGTGAGGTAGGTAGAGATACCAGTGGAATACTCATAGGAATAGATGAAATTGGGAGAGATGTAGTCATCAAAGGAGGAGTGTAAGTAGGAATACTAGGTAAAGGAACAGAAGAAGGTCCCTCACTAGTGACATGAGGAGTGAATCCTATATCTTGAGCCTCTTGAGCTAAAGGTTTAACATTCAAATACACAAGATGAGTGATACCACGCAAGAGATTAACACCTTGATCACTATCATGAAGGAATTTATTAAGAGCCTCTATAGCTTGGATAGAATCTTGATTATGGTTTTCTTGAATAAGCCAATTTCCCATTTTATCAAGTTTTGTTGAAAGTTTTTGTAATTTTTTAGGAGGAACTCTTAAAGCATCATCCTCATCATGAGATGAGTGAGAAGAGTTATTCTCCATAGAAGGATGGAATCATGAGTGGTAAAATTGTCATCCAAGATCCTAAGGAAAGGAGATGAAGACTCTCGATCAAAAGAATCCATAAGTCTATGGCTTCTTCTAACCAGGATACTATAAGTAGGTCTAGAAGTGGTAAATCTCATACACCAATGCAATGCAAATGAACTAATTTAGGAAACACAAGATTTTTATTTTTATTTTTTAAATGTAAATGCAAGAACACAAAAGAAAGATATCTAATATGCATGCAAGATCTAACATAAAAGATGTAAATCTAACACCAAAAAAGAAAGAGTTGTCTATCGCGGGTTCACCAAAATGTAACATAAGAAATAGAGATGATGTCTTAATGTAAGATAAGATAGATATGGTTACATTTGAAATTAGAATGTTTATTGAAGTGTGAGGGATAAATAAGATGTTCCTTTTATCCTCAAATACACATAGGAAGGATCCAAATTGATTAACCCCAAGAAGGATCAATGCATAAATGAATCAATCGATTGGAAATAAGAATAACGAACAAGATCGTAAATTCTGTCTTATAGAAAAGAATGTGTGATAGATTTAGAAATATTAAGAACTTAAATTGAAATGAATAGGAGAAAATTACTAACCTTGAAATGTTATAGATCTGAAGAATGCTATTTTTGGGGGTCTGCACTGAGTTTCTGGAAAATCTACAACCAGATCTAGAACAGAAATGCAAAGATGAACAAAACCTAGAAATATTTTTCCGATCTGACACAGTTCCAATTTTGACCCTCAAGTTAATGTCACCATTGACCCAAAATTTTTGATTCTGACCAAGGGAAGAATCGACCTCTAAAATCTCTGACACAAAATCTATTTCTGGATCCCAATAGTTTGCTGAAAAGGGTATCCGAATCTGCACTCCAATTCACTATTTTGAACCTGTCCTTGCAAGAAAAATGGTTTGTTTTTTGGGGGAGGGGTTTGCCTTGGTCAAACCCCATTTTTGGAATTAACCAAAAAGTATAATTGAAATTGCATAAGTAAAACAAAGTAAATGAACAAATTCACCTTGCTTGTATGGCAACCCTTGTGGTGGATTCAAATCCATGGATCCACAAGTATGCATGCACCAAATAGATGTAGAATGTACAATGTAGAATGTAGGATGTCTCAAATCAATTTCTTTTAGATTTTCAACACCAATCTTGAATGGATCTTGGAATAGGAATAGGCTTTGAGGAATATGGATGGAGAAATGTTCAACAAGAGGGCTCCATAGAGCTTGAATCCTTCAATTGCTACCAATGGATCTCCTTGATGAATTGAATTCTTGAAAGTCTTTGAATGCTTGAATACTTGATAGTAGATGCTTGCTTCAATAGATCATGCATAGAATTTGGATGGATAGAATTGCTTCTTGCATCTTGGATTGTTAGAGAAAATGAGAGGAGAAGGCTTCCTTATATATGAATCTAGGGCACAATCTTCTAGAGAGACCTACATAGGAGAATTAAATTCCAATTATAAATATATCTATAGAAGTGGACCTATAATAAATATAATTTAAGATTTGTTTCTCTGAAGACCGAAACACCTGACCCAAAAGTGAGAATTAATTCTTTCCAAAGCCCGACATCTAGAAACCCCAGAAACCTGAAATTTGGAACTTAGGTCAAAAAAAGGTCAATTCTAACCTAGATCAAGGTTGAGGTCAACCTTGAGCTAGAAAGGTTGACTTTGACCCAGAGGTCAAAAATCCCAGTTTGTAGTTTAGGGTGTTAGAAACAGGCTGGGAAAAATGGGAAATGGGGTAGAATAGGCAAAAAAGCCAAATCCAAGTCAGAGACCCATTCAAGGGGCTTGACATGACCCCAAACCACTTACTTAGAAGGCTAAACCAGTCTATAATGAAAGTGCTTCCATTTTCTGACTATACACTTTTACCAAATCATTTGATGCCAAATAAATCTGCCAATACCATCATCAACCCATTCAAGATATTGAAATTTGCTATCATTTGAAAAATGTTATCCAAGATCTTATTGATTCTATAGTCATATCTATTGAAAGTGAAAATGATCATGGAGACAAATTCATAGCACCTCCCAACCAAATTTTTTAATTCTACACCAATCCTTTGCCATCTCATTCAACCAATACCATTACCCAACCTTCTTCTCTTCTAAGTGCATTAATTATGAAACCAACATTAATGAAGCTAATCATGTTGTCAACCAAGTTGAGAAAGTCAAACCTAAACCTCCATCTACACATTGTATTACCTTTGATACTATTAAGACAATTAAATTACCTGATGGTCCCCTCTATATTGTCATAAGGGTTTCTAACCTTCCTTCCCGTGGTGTCCTTATTGATCTGACTTGCATAGTGAATATGATAACTATAGAACATCATGATAGAAGATGACTGCAACATTATTTGTATGGTAGAAATTATGTTATGATCCAAAATTTCAATGGTTTCCTTTATCCTTTCCATGGTTCCATTTTATTTCCTATTAAAGTTGGTGGTAAAACTATAGATTTTATCTTAACTTTCATCCCAAATTTTGATCATTTTCAAGTCAAACTTGGTCTTCCTTGGCTTACCTCCATGAAATCCATGGCTTCTCCTGTTCATAAATGTCTTAATTTTCCTAATAATGGAGAAAATATGACTTGTAAACATAGTCTTTATCATCCTTCAATACCTTGAGACTCAGTTGACCTTGATTTGTTTTGGCTTACTATGCCTCAACCAACTCAAACTTATCTTGACAATCTCTTTCAATCATACCAAGCCTACAAGGTCCAAAAGATTTGTGAACTTAGAAAACCTAACGATGTTCCATCTCCTTTTCCTAGATGTATTCTTCCTACACCTCCTATATATGCTTATGGTCCACCTATTTCTTATACACATTCTCCTCCAGTAATCTCTCAACCTATTGTGGTTCCTTCTATTCTTCGCCTAAAGAAGAAAAAAGGACCTGATGTTGATTGATCTTGACTCAAACCAAATTTCTAATAAAAAAATTCAACCGTCATGATTGTGACCACAATCATGAGCATCATGCTAGAGCCTTTCAACGTGATTCTCAAAATATTGCTTCACCTCATACACCTATTCATGCTTTTCTTCCCTTTGACTAACCTATTCTTGTGCCATCAAAGGAAGTTAATTTAAAAAAGATCAAAATGAATAAACATGAAAATTCTATTTGTATCTTAGATTCTATTACAAATAATTTGGATGAATAAGATACCCTTGATGATGATGTTATTGATGCTAATAGTGATATTCATGCTAGATATTATGATGGCATGTATGCAACTATTGATATTGATCACGATTTACTAGCTATGCTTTTACAATAGTTATCTATGTTGGAAAAATGGTCAGCGCTCCCATCAAGATTCACGACAAGGGACTAACCACCTCCTGTGGATTATATAAGTCTAGTGGTTGTATCGGGCATTGACAGGTTGATCTTTTTGTGTAATGACAACCACGCTTGTAACAAGTGGTATTAGAGCTTGGTCACAGGTTCGAATCCCCTTGGGTAACGCTGTGGGGGAGATTGTTGGAAAAATGGTCAGCGCTCCCCTCAGGATTTGTGATAAGGGAATAACCACCTTGTGTGGATTATATAAGTCTAGTGGTTGTATTGGGCATTGACAAGTCAATCTTTTGGTGCAATGACAAGCAGGCTTGTAACAATCTATCACTCCTAGTGACAAACAAAGTGACCTATACTCATAGCACATTCCTTGTTTGGAACTGACTATTTTTCCATCTTCCATGCTAAATGTTGTTCCTCTTATGAGTTTCCCACCTTCCCTAAACATTATAGATCAATATGGGGGTGGGGGGGGGGGGAGGCGATATGCTTTACTATCTCCTCTTGTGTGGTGGATTCTTTGTGTTTACTTTTCATAATGTGCTTCCCCATGATGTGCTGCCTATTATAATTTTTTTTTTAGATTTCTTTAAATGAACCTTGTTTCTCTATTGCCGCAAGGTGATAAAGGAATCAAAATGTTGTACATATTATTCTATGTGTATCTCTTTTATTTTATATGATATTTCCTATTATGTTGTGCATGTGCCACTATTTGTAAATGTTCCTTTTTGTTGTCTTCTTGGGATGATGCAAAATGGTAGCTACCTACTCTTTTTGGTCTCTGTAATTCTAACCCAAAAAGACTCTTCTTTGTAACTCTTAGTATAAATCCTCCCTCATTCTCCTTCTATGTTTGACATACTGAGGGGTATGGATTGGATATATCCTTGTATTCATGACCATGTTCAACCCTTGTGAGATTGTACCCTTAGGGTGATATGTTGTCTACTTGATTATGTGACCTACCTTGGACTTGAGTTGCAAGGTGAGGTCCGATTATGTTATGATATAACTGGCTGCAATGATCTTTTGATGCTGTGATATTATTGTGAAAGGCTTTTATGTGATCCATTAGGTTTTATTTAGCCCTATTTTTATTCTGAGAGTACCACTATAGTTGTGCTTGGTATTGGGAGAGACCCTACCCCGGGTCGTCATAATAGTTCATTTAACCTTATGATGAACCTAGTATGTGAATTATTTATGATGCATTATGGGTTTATATTTTATTAGATCAGATTGGATTTTGATGCACTCTATTTTCTCTCTTACTCATGTTGATGATTCTCTGATACATTATGTTTATTTAGGGCTAATCGGTTAACTGATTTTTGTAGCATTGTAGTTGAGTGTTTGATTTGTGTGTATTGATTTTGAATAAGGAAGTTGTATTCACAATAGGATGAGTTGTGATTCTAATAAATTGTAGGTGCTTAAAGGTTATTTGTATGTGAACGTGAACTGAGCAATGGAGTTGAGTCATGATTGAGTATGTGTAGGCACTAAAAAATGGTTCGCTTCTCTCAACCCCTTTTTAACATCTTCTATATTGCATTTTTGATCATCAATATTGTGTCATTATTCTATTAATTAAATAATAAAAATGATTTAATTAATTAATAATTTTTGTCCCTAATTATCATCATGTTTTGATCGTTTTGATCTCTTAATCATGTCCAATTTTGTCATTTTTCATTATTGATCATTTTAATCCTGTCAATCAATTTCATCTTCTATAGTGGTAAATAATCATTAATTTATTCCCTATTCCTAAGTCCTAACCTATGATAAATAAATAAACTTTATTTATCCTAGTGTCCACCCTTTTCCCCACAATAAATTAATTACCCAATTTTAAATTTGGGAATTATTATTAATTTCCTAATTTTCTAATTTCTCATTTTTCCTCTCCTTCATTTGGTGAACCCGACATGAACATGCAAATCTGAGTTTTCTTTGGTGTTTTTTGGTGTGTTTTGCAGGTAGAGGAACAAGATCTATGCACTTGGGAGTTTAAATTGTGATACATGCAAGCTTTCTTGTTCTATAAATCCAACAAACTAGAAATTTAAATTGGTTTTTAAAATGAACAACAAATTGCATCTATCCTAATTAGGAGGATGAATGAGCAACAAATTACACATAGCCTAATTAGGAGGATAAATGAACAAAAAATTGCACATAGTCTAATTAGGTGGATCAAAGAACCCAAATTGTTTCACATAGTTTAAATTAGGAAGGGAAAGAACTACAAATTGTCTCATTTTTCTTATCACATTTACTTTTTTAATGGGTTAATGAAAAAAAATCTTCACATAGTTTTAATTAGGAAGGGAAAGAATAACAAATTATACAACTTTGATCACATTTACTTTCTAATTTGAAAATGAACAATCTTTTCTTATGTGTTTGAAGTGTATTTTAGATTTTAATCCTAGAAATTATATGAAAGTATCCTCTCCCCTCGCCTTCATGGGTCTTGGCTGTAAGAGAAATTCATATAATTATTCTAGAGTGGCTACCTCCTGAGAGATTTAACATAGCCAGTGAGAGGGATTTCCCAATCGGTAATAGGTTAAAGCCAAGCCCTTCCAAACCGGTATATAAAAAATGTCATTTTGATTAGTGTCACAATGAACATGTGTCAATTTTGTTATACTGACAGAAGATCTCCCTCAGTACCTGTGTGGTGCATAAAACCTACAGAACATAACTTCTATAGGCTAGGAGGCCTCCATAATGGGGATAATCTACTGCACATATAACCATCTAAATGAATTCCCTAATTAAAAAACATCTTGTTGTAGTGGATCCATAAAACCCTCTATTTTCTAGCACGAAAGATCTCAGACCGAATAAGACATCCCACTTTTTTGTGGCTCTTAGTAGAGACAATGGTCCCTTGGGAAGTGGCTACCCTTGGGATTCAAAGCTTGGTGTGCCTGAGAAGTGTGTGCACTATAATGGAGCCCATACCTCCAAGCTTTTAGTATGTCATCTATGAGTAGGCACGGTTGAACTTTGTTCAAGTGGGAAATTAGCAGATACTATCCTGGCTTGGCTTAGGTTGTGTTGTGTTTATTTTAATTTTACAACAACCATTTTATCTGACTTTTCTTCTATGGGTGTTCCAAAATTTTAAATAATAATTTCAAAAACACTCCTAAACATTAAAATCTCATTCGAAACATTCCTAAACATTCTTAAATGGTTCTATTTGTCACAGAACATCTTGTCTCAAAACTCTTGTGAACATTTCGACTCTTAAAACATCCATCTTGAAGCCTTGTGGCATGCATATTAGTCCATCATTCTTCATTTTCATATCATAATCCTCTTGCATGCATTTCATTAGTCCCTTTTCATTTTCAATCTAAAATCCTTTTTCATTTAATCCTCATTATAGGTCCCCATTATAGTCCCTCTTGCACAAGTCCTACTTATAATCACTTTTTAATAAAAGAGCTCATCTTAGAACCTTTTAAAACTTTCCAAAATCCCAAAAAATCCAAATCTTAGAGTCTTTCCTTATGTTATTGAAAAAAAGATCTTGAATTGGTCCCTTTTTGCTTCTATCAAAATTTTCCCTTTATCATTTGGTCAAATTTCATCTTTGTCACAGTGAATTTTACTTAGTCCTTTTTTTTATCTAATTGTCCCTTTGATCCCTTTTAAGTCAAGGCCCTTGTCTAATTTTCTAAGGCTATACTCTTAGGTTTGCATTTTACAAATATTTTTTTGAAGTCCAATATCCCCAAAACACAATTTCATAAGCCTTTGCATATCCTAGGTTGCATACCATCTTCAAAATCCAAAAAAGTGCATTTAGCATATATTTTGTCATACTTAGGTACATTTAGACATCATGTCGACTGTGACAAGATCTCAAGTCCAAAAGAAATCAAATCAAAACTTCCAACCAGAGTGTGACATAATTCAATTGGGTTCACCACCCAATTATGAACCGATCTTTATTTCACAACCACTTGTGCCAATAATGCAAATGATTCAATCAAGACCCAAATATTTGAGGAGTTTATTTCAAAAACTATTTCATATGGATGAAGAGAAAGAAAGAAAAAACAATTTACCCATGTCTAGAAAGGCCTCATTCCAAATCAATCACATGGATGACACACCTATTTCCCCTCAATATATTGACCTCCAAGAATCCTCCATGTCCCCCTCCATTCCATCATCTCCAAAAGCCTTATAAGAGAGATTTCCTCCATCTCCATCAAGTGACACTTCCAATGATGCAACCCCCAAGGAATATTCATAGAATAATTTCAAGCTAGTTCCATTCATGATCCAAGTCCCTTTCATGGTGCAAATATTCTAGAGATAATTCCACCTTATGATCCCATTCAAGAGAGTCCCATTCAAATTCCATATCCTCCATGTCAAAAAATTAACCCCTTTCCAAAGTCCCCCTTTCATATCCAAAGTATTACGTCATGTCAAGAGGATGATCCAAAAGCAAATCAAGATCAAGATCCCCACAATGAAGAATCCCCTCTAACTATTGACAAAGATCTCATTTACCTTGAGCCTCATGATAATCCCATCCAATATGATCCCCTTTGTATATCAAGACCAAAGTTCCCTTCCAAGTCCCATTGACCTTCCACTTCCTAAGAAAGATCATGACCTCCCTCAATTCTTCATAATGATTGTATCCAAATTCAAGAAGAATTATCTTTTCAAATGGAGTCAAGTGATCCCATTCCAAGTCAAGATCAAGGTGTCCCTTCACCTTAATGTCCACAATAATATTTAGATCCTCCATAAGATCCCATTATTCCTCCAAATCCACCAAAGATCCTTCCATCCCTTCATTTCCTTATCCTACTCCTCCAGATCCCCCACAAGATCCTATCTTTCCAAATGATCTTGTCATTACTCATATTCCATTGCAGGTGTTGGTCCCACTAAGAGGGGGGGGGGGGGGTGAATTAGACAAATCAAAATGTAAACACTTAAAATTGAGCTTACTAATGCACTTGGTAATAATAAATACAGTACATAAAAAATTCACCAATAAAATTAATAACTTAAACAAAAATACATCTCATATATGTAAATCAATCATTCAAACTTAGCAACATCAGATTAACTCATATAAATCTAGATTTAACTCAGTTGGCACTAGATTTAACTATGTTGACATCATCTTTAACTATGTTGACACCAGATTTAACGAGGAAACCCAATTTGGGAAAAACCTCTATGGGAATTGTAACCCACGATAAAAATGTACCCTTTTGAAGTATGCTCGGTTAAGAACTTATCCTGATAAAGATTACAAACACATTTTCTGAATGTGACCCTGTTAGGGGATTTACCTAAGATCTGTTAAGATCTTCACCCTGTTAGGAGTGGCCTTCTTAGAGGTCTTTAGACACTCTTTTGGAATGTCACCTAAGTCTAGGTTTTATAAATAAGACTGTTAAATCCACTCAGTTAAGAGATTTCTCTATTACAAATATTAAAAAGCAACAGTAAACTTTGATCTGTAAATATAGAAACTACCTTTTCATATGTCAGATCATTTATGCTCAATTTAATATTGACATCACATACTCCACTGATCTCTTTCTCAGACCATAGATTCTTCAATCTTTGTTTCTCTGTTCTTCTCGGTAAATGTTGTTCTTCAACTTCTTGTCCTTCTTTGTTTTATTCTCCAACAACATACTCTGTTCATATTTCTCATCTTTTATATAGAAATACTTGTGTGTGAATTTAATACACCTTCATGAAATTAATTTATTTAACTACAATTCTATGGAAAAATGTAAACAATTTAAGCTAAAGAATTGTAATCAAATCAGTAAACATCTCTTGGCTCTCTAACTAGTATGCTAGTAAAGCTCTCAGCCTTAATCTCTACTAGTGACAATCCTAGAATGAGAAATTAATAAAAGTATGCCTAAATCTAGCTCAATTCTCTCTCAAAATGATGATTTGTAATCCAAATTCTCATGAAATGCTTTCCATAGTGCTCAATTTTCTATGAAAATCTCAAATATGTTCAAGATTTCTATGAAATTTCCTATAGGTGTGATGCTTTGTATTCAAATTTCTAGGATATGATTATGCTTTAAAATGGCTTGTATTTATAGCAAATTCTCAAGTGTAGGAGGTAGAGTTAATTGATCATGATTAAGAGTAAAAGGATTTGAGATGGTTTCAAATGGGGGGACAATTTAAATGGTTGTCTCAAAGGTTGAGACAAAGGGACAAATTTGAGTGATTGAGATTCAAAGTTGAAAATGAGTGATTGAGATTCAATTTTAGGAGCGATCAATGTGCTTTGTGTTCTCAATTCTCATTGGTTGTTCAAATTCATGTTGAAAGATATTAGGATTATTTATTTCAATCAATTAATTACATTATCCATGTAAGGATGAAAAAGTTCAATTTGATTTTTGATTAAAACTGTACAATTAATTGATTAAAATCAATTATATAATTTTGATTGATCCTTTAAGGATTATATTTGATTATTTGATATCATAGCTAATTAATCCTTTGATTTAAATTTAATTTGTCCACTTTGATTGATAAGTGTCCATTTGAAATTGATTTTGATCCTTTTTGATGAAAATTAGAGTATTTGGCTGAGATTTGCAGATTTGGTTGATTCTAAGACACCTACCTAGTTTTAGGTGTCAACAAATGCTCCTCTTTGAATTGATGTGTGAAGTGCATTGATTCAAATAAAATTGCATGTCCTGATCATTGATTTGATACTTTATTGATTGATTGATACAAAACTGATATGATTTGATAGTCTGATTGATTTGAAACCCCGATTCACAACTTATTTGATTGATAAAACTGATCTGATTGGTTTGATGCAGAATGCCCCACTGATAAAAAATTGAATTTTCAATGTCCCATATTTACTAGAAAACCCTAATTTGATGATATGATGATGCCCCCTCAGAAATGAAATAGATTGATCGCCAGATGTAAAACATGATAAGACTGATGTAAAACAAGATCCAAGATGATTTCATTTCTGAAAACATTGATGAGAAGAATGATATCACAACATGCCCCAGTTTGCAAAAAATAAAGATTTAGGTCACATTGGGTAAAAGTCCCTCTAAAGAAGGTTTAATAGCTTAAATAGGTTAAAAACCCAAATTTATTATTCATTTTCACTTTTTACTGCTGAGATTTTGCTCTGATCCTGTGAAGATTTTCAGCCATGGTTGTACCTATTCGAGAGGACATCGATACCAGAGACCCTTGGATTATAGACCTCTAGTGAGTGATTTTAACCCTCTTGGTGCATTTATTGCATGTATTCAATAGCATTTATGTCAAATTTTCATGCTTTTGAGATTTTTTCCTGTTAAATGCCGCATAGGATAGTTTAACTGATGCCTAGGGTAGTAAAACACCACCTCCGTGCTTTTAAATTCTATGTAGGAGTAGTTAAGCCACACCTATGAGCTAGGTTAAAATTGTCACATAACATTTAAAATGTCACTCAGCCAAAACTCAAGTTTTAAATGTCGCCTAGGAAAACTTACATAATGCCTAGGTTGATGAAGTCCCACTTAGATCATGATCTACCGCCTCTGATAGTTTAAATGATGTGTATGATGTTTAAAGTGATGTGTAGGTTAAAAAAGCCACATACACTTATCCAAGTGATGCCTATATGAAAATTTAATGAAAACTTGATTTGAAATGCTGAAACTGATTATTGATTGATTATCTGGATTAACAAGTTGGTTTCCAAGATAGATAGATTTGGTATAGTAATTTAAACAAGTGATTAGGATATTAGGATAATCATAATAATGAATGTTTGATTTGTCAATCTAATAGGATAGACAAATAAGATAGATAATTGATCATATTGGTCCTGTCTCAAGATCTAGAGATAGAAACAATAAGTTGATTGCACTCAAGAAGACAAAAGCTTGATTGAATGAAATTGATTGGCTTAGGATAATCCACTGGTAGAAACATTCTGATATAATTCCCTTGATTTGCAAAAAAAGCACATTTTCATAAATTGTATGTACAGAATCTAGCTTCTTGGATTCTAGATTTAGCTCAGGAGCTGACGGATCCAGAGTTTCAAGTCATTGAGCTATGCAGTTTGAGATTCTTGTTAGACATCCCTTGGTATCATTTGAATCAGGGTCTATTGATAGCTATGGCAGAGCGATGGCACTCTGACCACAAAAATTTCCACTTGCCACTCAGGGAGATGAACATCACTCCCGAGGATGTATACCTACTACTCTGTATCTCTACTCATGGGGAATGAGTGTATTATGATTCAGTGTATGATGGGAGTGTCTGCAGATGTGTCTTTGATGATGATACCATCAAAGATGTTACTATTACATGGGCATAATTTGCTTCTTTTTTGACATTGCCAGCAATTTTAGGTGATATGATAGGAGGTTTACTACTTCCTGATCGACGAGGTCAAGGATTCTCCATTGGATGGGGCTGAATTCTTGAGGATTTGATTGCACAGCCTCAACATTTTGATTGGGGATCATGTGTTTTAGCTCAGCTATACCATGATTTACATAAGATTGTATACAGGTCGAGTGCAACAGTGTGTGCAGGTGTAGTTTTTATTCAATTATGGATATGGGAGCATATACCCATTACACGATTGATATCATCATGTGTTCAAGGCTACAGGTGTCCTTATGCTTTCTTTTACAGTGGCATGGTTTTCCAACATCATTTGGGAAAACTAGAGTATTGGCGTCGGATGATTGAAGATATGGATTGGGTTGTATGGAGACCATATTTGGGATGTGAGGGTTGGTGGGAGGATGATGATGAGCTCCCATACATGTTTTATCTGAGGTGGATGATTGGTCGATCACCACTCATGATTGACAGATTTTGTTTGAGATGAGTTTCTAGGTAGTATGGTTGAGTTCAGGACATGCCTTAGGGTATGGCCCTATATGCACGAGTACAGGCTGAGCGGTCTATGTGGGGTGCACAGATTGATTTCTAGTATGCATGCTATGAGATTGATAGATTGATATTTATCATATGGGACATGTTGGATCATGTAGCAGATGAAGGGATGTCCATGGAGTACAGAGAGTGGTTCTCTAGACACAGATTCTTGAGATTTACTAATCCAACAGAGCCTATCCTGGATGTAGATGACACATCAGGTGATGAGGGAAGGGATGGAGGTGATGGTGGTGGTGGTAAGAGATGGAGATGATGAGCTCCTAGAGTTTAGAGAGCTCTAAGGGTGATTGGCAAAGGATGGGTGGGACCTCATACATGGGGTGGATATGTCAGAGCTAGAGGTGGGGGATTCAGACCAACTCGACAGGCACAGGGACCTGGGGTAGTTTGGCCAAGGCAAGGAGTAGCATGGGGGAAACAAAGATAGAGAGTTGGGAAACATGCTCATATTGCAGCTGCTAGAAAGGTTCTAGGAGCATAGGCTCCTCCATAGGTACATACACAATAGGTTCTGCTAGTACAGGGACAGATTCTAGCATAACAGGTGCCTCCTCAGATTTCAGTTACACCATAAGTGGTAGGACAAGCTCCCCAGGCTCCTCAGGCACCACAGGCTCCACATGTGATAGATGCCTTGACTCAGGATGTGCAGAATTTACAGATAGGTTTGACAATAGTTGTTGGTCGATTAGATTAGGTGGTCATGATGATGTAGCAATTTATGGCTATGATGTCATAGAGGCATAGTGTTGACAGTACTAGTTAGGGACCACCCACTACTTATGATAGAGCAGATGATAGAGGGCCTGATGGGATAGGGGATGGGTCAGGTACAGGTGATGGGTCAGGTGCCCTTGCTGGGTCTTGACATATATGGATATTGATCCACATTTTTGATGATGTATCATGTATCATGTTTATTGATTTGATCAAGACTATGTTGATGTATAATTTTGTTGATGATATGTATCTTGATATACAGACTTGATGGATCATGATTTGATGGACATTTATATGATGACTTTCCTTGATTCTCTTTGATATGTTGATATTTTGATATGAGATATCTTTTATGCACATGTCTATATGATGTTTCATGGATGCATTTACTTTCTATGATTATATGGATGCAACTTATCTTACATATGATATAGATTATATGGATGCAAATGATGTACCACTTGTTCCTATATGCTTTTCTGATTTGACATGGATGCAATGCATTGATGTATGTATACATGGATATAGATGGATTATGAATGCAATTATATTTTTGATTTTTGATTTGTGATATATGCAATTGTTAAGATGAAATGCACTCCTTAACTAAATGTATGTAAATGAATAATGAATAATGATTCTTGTTTTTTTTTTGTTTTTCTGATATAAAGAGAATGATTAATGCTATGAATGAATGAATGCAATGTAAAAGATAATCTCACACCATTAATTTGAACCAAGGATAATTTAAAATTGAATCCCCCCAAATGAATTTATGAATCAAGATTTGAATAATTAACTCCCTTTCACTTGGAAAAATACTTGAAATAATGCAATTAATCTATCATGAAAATGCAATACAATGCAACTAATTATCACTAGTTATTTGCGAAAGCACTCCAAAAGAGATATATTTTCATCATTGAGCATTGTGGAACTAGGAGTCGATACAATCCTTACTGGTGCCACTGCGACCATAAGAATATGAATATGACTTTCATCTCATTTGGTAACCTCTTTAGGAAAATAGTACAACCCTCACTAGTTGAATAACCAACTATGGGAGAATGAATACCAGTTTCAACGTATTCAATGTTGCAAGTGGATTTTGGTATTAATATATAGAAGATCTAAATAGCCAAGGTATCCTTTTGTGTAAAAAAACAAAGGTTAATCCTCTTTCCTATATGAATGTTCTCAATGGTTCTTTGATGACCATGTCGTTAGAGGAATTCACACAAGTTAGGGGATATTCCTCAAAATAGTCACACAAAAGTTAAGAAAAACATCATGTCTCCATCATCGCCAATCTAGTCAAAACATCATCGATTAGCTAAAGAGAACATGAATTGAAAAGTTCAATGAAGATCATCAAAAATTTCAAGTGTTTTTCAATGTATCATGATTTTCAATAAGAATTCTAAACATTTTGATCATTGAAGTGTTGTCAAATTTTAATCTTGATAAAATAAGTCAATGAAGTTCAAGGATCAAGGTATGCTATCAAACTATTTGAATTGAACAATGATATCCATCAAAGGTTCCAAAATATCTCTCCTCTAAAAATTTACCTCGGTCATGTGACCAAAATGTAGCGCTATTAAATCCATTTGTACCAAAATCCAATCATTTTCTGCCCCCAAGTGATAAATGGGATCGTGTGTCAAACTTGAGGTAAGATGAAACCTAGAAAGCAAAAATACAGTTGAAAGGCTTTATTATGACTTATGCACACATGACAGATGCAATGAGGATATGTACAAATGAGATGGTGTAAAAGGAAATATGTACAAATGCAACAAGTAATGACCTAAGGGAACAAAAGTGCCTATTTCTAGGTTTTCACCTTTTGGGTTTTATTTCTTTTTTCTTTTTTTGCTACCAAGGCACCTATTGCTAGGTTTTCACCAAGGCACTTTTCTCTTTTTTCAATATATATATATATATATATATATTATCATCGAGGTTCCTATTTGCTAGGTTTTCACCAAGAAAATATTTTTTTGATTTTGAAATGTTTTTACTTTCTTCATGCTCAATTTTCTCCTTTTTTTTGATTTTTTGCTTTTCCCTTGTTTTTGAATTTTTGATCTTTCTAATTTTTTTTGGATTTTGATCTTTTATCCTTTTTTTTTTTAAGATTTTGACTTTTTCTCATGTACAAAGAAGATACTAACTCATTTGATATACTTGTCTGATACTCTTTCATCTGATTAGGTATGAAACCTCTTTAAATGGATGCTATTAATGGGCTCTTGCAATTCATGTCCTTCACAATCAACTAGTTTGTAGGTTCCCATTCCAAAAGAAGAAATGATTTCAAAAGGACCAAGCCAATTCGCTTCCCATTTTCCTTTCTTTTCCTTATTAGATTGATTTTTAGGGTTTTCTCTTAACACTAAGTCAGCCACTTGAAAGGTTCTTGGTTTGATGTGCTTGTTGTAGTTTCTTGAAATTCTATTTTGATATACCTTCAAATGATCATATGATTGTGTTTGATGTTCCTCCAACAATTCCAATTATTGGAGTCGGGCCACCCTATAATCCTCATCATTGATTAATCCATGTAGTGAAACTCTTAGGGATGGAATCTCAACTTCTAGGGGTAACACAGCTTTGGCTCCATAAACCAAGGAGAATGGTGTAGCTCCCATAGGTGTTTGGATACTAGTTGCGTAGGCCCATAATGCCAGATTTATCTGAATGTGTCAATTTCTTTCTGATTTATCAAACGATCTCTTTAAGATTTTGAGAACATTCTTGTTTGTAGCCTTGGCTTGTCCATTACCTTGAGGATAGTAAATGGAGGAAGAATTATGGGTAATATGAAATGTTTCACAAAGTTCATCCACATATTTGTTCTTAAATTGTTTTCCATTGTCCGTGATGATGGCATGAGGAATACCATATCTGCAAATAATGTGATTAAGGATAAACATGGAAATATTCTTTCCCATTGCAGTTGTCAAAGGAATGACCTTTACCCATTTAGTAAAATATTCTCTCACTGTGAGGATGTATTTATGTCCATTTGAAGATGGTGGGTAAATCATGCCAATTAGATCGAAACCCCATTGATAAAATAGCCATGGTGTGATAAAATGATGCAATTCTTGTGTAGGTGCATGGATCATGTCTCCATGGTATTGAAATTTAGCACAAACTTTGACAAAGTGACAAGTATCTTTTTCTAAGGTTTTCCAAAAATACCCTAGGCGAAGGATTTTCTTAGCTAAATTTAATCCACTTGAATGCAACCCACAAATTACCTCCTGGACATATTGTAAAGCTAATCTTGATTCCTCTTCCTCTAGACACCTAAGGAGCATTCCATCAAGACCCCTACATTACAATGTGTCTGATAGGATGGTATAACGAGCCTATTTTCCTATGAAATGTCATTTTTGAGCTCAGGTTTGGTCCAAAGGTAATGTTTGGTTTTTAAGATAAGTATAAATTGGTCCATACTAAGGTGAGTCATGTCCATTAAGAAAGGAAATTATTTGGGTATCAGGTGAGTTAAATACCAATTTTTCCAACTCTTCCACCAAGAATTCGTACCTCACATTCTGATCAGGAATTTGGAGTAATGAAGCCAAGGTAGCCATTGCATCAACTGCTCTATTCTTGTCTCATGGAATTTTCTCAAAAGTAATCAAAGAAAAATATTTTTTTCAATCATCAACCATATTTTTATATGGAATCAATTTTTCATCTTTGGTGTTGTATTCATCAATGATTTGGTTAATGACTAATTGAGAGTCTCCATAAAATTGCAATTTCATGACATTCCATTCCGAGGCCATTTTGAGACCTATAACCAAAGCTTCATATTCAACAATATTATTTGTGCAAGGAAACAATAGTTTGTAAGATTTGGGAATTGTGTAACCTTGAGGTGTTATAAAAAGAATTCCTGCCCCTGAACCACTTTGAGTATAGGATCCATCAAAATATAAGGTCCATGTCTTTGATTCCACATTAACAATCTCTAAATTAGGAAACTCTACTTAAATTGGATGTGTAGACTCTAAAGGATATTCGACCAACTGGTCAACAATTACTTGTCCCTTGATTTCTTTCCTATCCACGTACTCAATGTCAAACTCACTAAGTACCATCACCCATTTTTCAATCCTTCCTGTTAGGGCTGTTTTACTAAGTAGATACTTCAAAGGATCAATTTTGGCAATTAAATTCACTTTATGCATCAACATGTAATGTCTAAGCTTTTGAGAGGCAAACACCACTGCTAGGAAATCCCTTTCCATGAAGCTATAATTCAATTCATATTTGATCAATGTTCTAATCAAGTAGTAAATGACTCTTTCCTTTCCTTCATTGTCTTCTTGTGCCAATAGGACCCCTAAAGATTTCTCTGTTGCTGATATGTAAAGTATGACATCAAGATGGGTGGATTAACCAAGTATGTTTTTAACAATGTGAATGCTTTGTCACACTCCTCATCCCATGAAAAATGGTGTCTTTATGTAGTAACCTTGTGAATGAATGCTATTTCTCCTCCAATTGGGAAATGAATCTCCTTATAGATTGAAGCCTTCCTTGAAGAGATCTCATTTGGCTAATATTTTTAGGGATTTCCATGTCCATTATTGCTTGTACTTTCTCAGGATCTACTTCAATGCCTTTTGCAGAAACAATGTAACCTAACATTTTTTTGGATTGAGTCTCACTTTGAATTGCTCTAACCTTGTGAAAATATTTTCTAAATTTGGTAAGTGATCCTTTCTTTCATGTGATTTTGCTAGAATATCATCCATATAGTCTTCTAAAAAGGTATGCATCATATCATGGAAAATGGTGGTCATTGCTCTTTGGTAAGTTGCTCCGACATTTTTGAGACCGAAGGGCATCACATTCCAACAAAATTTTCCCCATGGGCATGTAAAATCTATCTTTTCTTGGTCTTTGAGTGCAATTTGAATTTTATTTTATCCACTAAATCCATCCATCAAGGAAAGCATAGAATGACCTGCTGTTAAGTCCACTATAACATCAATGCTAGGTAGCAGAAAATCATCTTTTGGGAAAGCAAGATTAAGGTCTCTAAAATCTGTGCAAACTCTAATGGATTTGTCATGTTTTGTGACTGATACAATGTTTGATATCCACTTTTCATATGCAATCACTCTTATGAATCCAACCTTGAGTAACTTTTCTAATTCTACTTTTACTAAAAGTGCCACATGAGGGTGCATCTTTCTCAATTTTTTATTTACGGGTTTTACACCAAGTTTCACATTTCAATGATGTATTATAAAGCTTGGATCTACCCCTGGCATGTCGTCATAAGACCACACAAAGTTAATTTTCTTTTCTTGAAAGAATTCGATGAACTCCTTTCTTTTTGATGGACTCAAAGATGTTGCTAAATGAATAAACTTGGGATCCTCTTGAGTGAGAATGTTAACTTTCTCTGTTGGTTTAGTGAGGATGGGTGACCTTTCATCTTCATGTTCTGGTAGGGTATCCAACCTCTCTTCCTTAGGTGCCACAATTGGGTTTTCACCTTTGGAAACATCTGATATTTTTACTTTTTTGGGTTGTAACACTGCCACATCGTGGTTTTCACCACTAGAAATTTTCATTTTTTTTTATTTTTTATTTTTATTTTGTGGACTGAGAGGTTAGACCCCTACCTCTATATTTATGTCCGGATTGTATTCATTGATGGAAGAAGATGGCTCAACTGAATTTAGGTATTGGGCCATTGCAAGGTCATTGGGAAAGTATAACAAGTCATGTGGTTCAGATAAATCCCAATCAATGAGTTTGGGGTACATTAAGGCTAAGGATTCATTTGGAAAATTGTCATTCCAAGGGTTTAAGTACATGAACTCATTTGAAGGTTTGTACATTGTATTTCTTAGGTATATAACATGGGCTTCCTCAAGATGTTCCATGGAAGTAGGATCAAAATCTCCTTCACTAGAGTGCTCGCTGATTTCCATGGGAAAGAATGTATGTGGATTAAATACAATGTTTGAATCACCCCCCATGAAGGTACCCAAGGTTCACCTACCCATTGATTATTCCTAGATGCTTGACCTATGTTATATTCTTGAGGTTCACTAGACACTTGTGTAGAATTCAAACCTTGCTGTTCATTCTCTTGACTTGTGACATTGGGAATAGTCGCATATGTGTGAATAACATCAACTTCTATATCATGACAAGACTCTTCAGAAAAGGAATCCCATTCATAATCTCTAGAATCATCTTCACTCTCAGAACCTACCATGTGCACATATTCATGAAAATCATGCATTGGGCTTGAACTTTCTCCTTTGTGTTGAAAACCTATTCTAGATTTCTCTTCTTTTGATCTCCAAGCTGGGTCAATGGGTTCTAGTAATCCTCTAATTTGAACTCCTAAGGGTCCTCTTCCCTTATATCCCATTTTTTGCATAATTTGATACCATTTTCCATATTGATCGGTTTGAATTTTGATGTGTTGTACTCTTTCCATGGGATTATTTGATGTGTCATCCTCTTTATAGAGCCATTGTAGTACTTCATTATCCTCCTTGTCTAGGGAAGATTTGTCACTCTCTCTCTCACAAAATGAGAGTTATATTTATGAGGAGGATGAGTACTTGATGGTTTTCCATGTGTCCTAGGAGAGGTTGGTAAATCAAATAGAGAAACATAATATTCCCCCACTCCCTTGGAGTTGATTCTACATTGTTTTTCAAAGTTATGCATCAATTCCTTCATCTTTTGATATTGATCCTTCTTGGCTTGTTCTATTTCTTCCTTGGAGGTTTTTGAAATTTCCATTTTCAATGTAGAAGTCTAAACTGAATTATCATGTGAATTTTGACCCTCATAACTAATCTTTTCCTTTCCCTTAGTTGATGTAGTTGAGTTAGTTTGATTAGGGTTTGAGATGGAGGTAGCATTTGATGTCAACTTAAAACTTTCCTCTTTATGTTCTTCATTAGTGTCATTAGGGATGACTCCTTCCCTATTGCGAGGAATAAATAATTCATGACTTGGCTTCAATGTGTTGCAATATTGAAAGGGATTACAATCTCCTCCAATTGTGATCTCTTCACCCCTATGTGGAAACTTTATGCATTGGTGATAAGTAGAAGGTACCGCTTGCATCTCATGAATCCAAGGTCTTCCCAATAGGATATTATAAGTTAATTTCATATCGAGAACTTGACATATGGTATCTTTTTTGATAGGTCCCACTTGGATAGGTAAAAAATAATGCCTTTTGAAGACCTTTATTCCTCATTATAAGCCTTAATGGCTATTTTCTTTTTTAAGTCAATGGATGATTCAAATATCCCTAAATATTTGACAAGGTTTAATGTACAAATATTGAGACCAGCTCCCCCATCAATCATAAATCTCTTAACCCTATGCCTTTGGATTAAAACTTCTATATGCAAGTGAAAATTTTGAGGGTGGGTAATAGACATATCATCTTGTTCAGAGAATGAAAGGAAATGAGGATATATGAGATGTCCTACCATATTTTAAAACTTATCCTCCTCCAAGGTTATAGGAACATTCATTTCCACTAGGGCTTTTTCCTACATTTCTTTGTGACTAAAAGGTTTAGCCAAAGTAGTTGTTGAATTAAGACTAAAAGGTCTAGGGGCACTTCCTTGTAGGGTAACTATTGCTTCTTTCCCCCTAGTTATAACATTAGAGGTCTCTTTGTTAGGTTGTTCTTTGATTACCACAACATTGATAGTACTATCATGTCCAGATAGGGCATTAATAGTATTGTCATAGCTATGAGAAAAGTTTACATTTTTATTCCCTCTCAAATTGTTACCATTGTTTCCTCCATTGTGAGCATTGGAAGATTCACCCTTTTCATGTTTGTAGAAAGGAGTTTGAAATTCCATGTGGTCTTTGTTATTTTGAGGTCCTTCTACCTTAATCACACCATTGTCAATTATATCTTGCACTATGTGTCTCAAACACATGCAATAATTTGTTTTATGTCCTTGATTCCTATGGTATTCACAATGACTAGAGTCACTCCACCATATAGGTTTGATTTGTGATTCATATGGTTGAGCCCTAGGTAAGTCAATAATCTTATTAGCAATGAGATTCCTCAATGACTTCTCAAGTGGTTCACCCAAAGGTGTTAATGTCCTTTTAGGAGTTGATATAAAGAATGGCTTAGGCTTGTTAGCCCCTTGATTGTTCCCAAAGTTATTATTGTTATTATTGTTGTTGAAAGGTACTTTGGGTTCCTGAGTCACATTGTTAGCTTGAGTGGATCCTTTTGTAAGATTGAAAGGGGTGGCCTTAAAATTATTTTCCTCTACAACTCCATCATTGACCACTCCTTTGTTGTTATTCCTTATCCAAAACTGGTTATTGTTAGGAGGATTTCTATTTTGATTGTTATTGAAGGTATTGTTGTTATTGTTTTTATAAAGCTTAAGTTCTCCACTTTTAACCAATACCTCTTCCGTGGTAACCCCGTTCTCAATTAGGTCTTGGAAATACCTAGGACATTGTAACCTTACCTAGTAATTCATCTCATTAGTTAAGATATTAATAAAGATGTCCATCTTCTCTTTTTGAGGTACACTTCGAGGGTATCTATCGAATACCGCTCTCCATCATTGTAAGAAAAGTATGAATCCTTCTCCCTTTGGTTTCTTGGTATTACATAAACTTATCATTGCAACCTCATGTTTGATATTGTAGGTATAATGAGTTATGAAGTTGGAGGCCAATTCTTTAAAAGTTTGGATGCCGGAGGGTAACTTGGAAAACCACTCCATTGCCATGCCTCCTAAACTCCTAGGAAATAACCTCATTAAATATGTTGTATCATGTATAAAATCAAGGATTAATGAAAAAAATTCCCTTAAATGATCTTGGGGATCGAAAGCTCCTTCATACTTGTCGTATTTAGGAAAAACAACATTATTTGGGAATGGAACCATAATTAGGGTTTTATCAAATGGAAAAGGACACAAAGCTTCGATAGAAAAGGGTTTAGGAGCCCCTCTTTGTTTCATTGTATCCAATTGCATTTGGAATAATTTGAATTGTTGGTTCATGATATCAATAGGATTTGCCTCAGCTTCTTTTTGTTTAAGTTGATTGACATCATAATCGTGAGGGACTTTAAGACCCGCTTGGGATAGGTCTAAAAAGTACTTCTCCCTATCTCTATCCAATAATTTCTCCATGAGTTTCATGAAGAATGGGCTTTGCATGGCTTCGTTAACCTTCTCATCAGTTTCTTCTTCATCATTAGGGTCAACATTTCCCCCATTGTTGTTGTTATTTAACCCTTGGTTGTTAGGGTCAAGTAATCCTCCATTGTTGTTATTGTTTAACCCTTGGTTAATAGGGTCAAGTCCTCCTCCATTATTATTAGTGTTATCAACCACACCACCTCCATTTTTATTCATATCCTTATTTGCATGGTTGATTTGATTGGGGTCCATGTTTCCAAATGGGAAAGACATATTTGGTTCCTCTTCTCTTATAGGTTCTTGCATTGGTCTCAAAGAAGTAAACGTGTCGCTTGGAAAAGGAAGCTCTTGTCTTAGATATGACCCGTCTGATTGCAAGGTGTTTTTAATATAGTGAGATCTAGTAAAATCCGACATGGACATGAATTATGTTTTAAAAATATTATCTTTCTCACTTATGTTGAACAATCCCCTTATGATTTTTGCAAAATGTCCAAAATTAGGGATTTTGATCAGTTTGAACTTACGAACAGCTAGAAATCCCAAAAGGGTATTCAAAAATGAAATAAATTTTTTTCCAAGTTTTCAGGAAGTATCCACTATTTTCCCCTCTTTTTTTCTGGGCGTCACTTGCCTGTGTGTAGGTGTGACTTAAATCTTAATAGGCGTTAACAAGAATTTGTGTAGGCGACACTTGCAGTGGAGCAGACAGCTTTTGCCTATTGATAGGCATTGTTTAAAACTTTCTAGGCGTCACTTTCCAGTGAATTACACGGTATTGAAATGCTTCCAAGCGTCATTTAAATTCTCACAGGAAGCACTTTGTTGATCCAATTTGTTTTTCTTAGATTTTTTTGATTTTTAAAAGATTTAATGTTTTTATTAGGTCTGCAGAATATTCTTGCTTGAAAATTGAAAAAAAAATGCAACACACACTTCAAGTTTGCATCATGTCCCTAAAACAACACTAAATGTGTATGTTCTCGGTCATTTTAAATAGGTATATAACAAGAATATCTTCCACACAATTCTACCTAAAGTCAAATTTGGCTTTTAAACACTTGGCTCTAAAAGGTAAGCTTGCTACTTATTTGGGTTTTATTGATCACCTCCGTTCTAAATAATGCCAAGTCCTTTTACCCCCTTACGGGATTTCCACACGCACAAAAGTACAATCTTGTGCAATCCTGAAGAACTACTCAAGGAAGTGAAGAAACTTGCACACAATCTAGTCACCTTCCCATTAAGGAAGAATACATTTATTTATAGTGGGTTGGATAGTATCGTGTCAAAAGTGATTGTCTCCCACTTTGGGTCGTTCCCTCTCACCATCCTCGTAAGGAAATTCTTGGGAGACAGGCCCTCTAAATCTCTAATTTGACTAGCATGTATATAAAAGCAAGAAAGAGAACTCGGTTCAACAAGTTTGGGAATTTGATTCACTTAAAAAGTGAAGAGGATATCCCTATTGTTGTTCCTTGTTCAAAACACTTCACACAAAAATGGTTCTTTTTCAAACTTGTTACAAAGAGGTTCTTATAATTGAAGTGCTTGGTTAATTTTTCCTTCTTAATTAGCTAGGCTTAAACAAAATGCCGCAAGTTAAGAAAAATAAGCTTGATGAGTAGATTACCTCTTTCAAAGCTAGCAATGGCTAGGCGCTTTTTTGAGTTTTTTCTTGTTTTTCAACTCACCTAATTGCAATCATTCCCACTCCGGCTCCTCCAACAAGTTAGTCAACACAAAAGAACAAAGTGAAGAAAAACTTGCAAAGAAAAATGTAAATAAGTTCTATTGATAAATTTTGCAAGAAATCAAATTTTAAGAACTTAAAGCATAAACTTAATTGAGAGTGGGAAATTTCCTCTTGTATGCATTACTAATTTTTATGAAATACTCATACAAGTGCTCTTCTAATTCGAAATGATATAAAATAATATCATTATGCAAATCTTTAGAGTATTTCTTAGAAGCTCTTACCTCTTTTCTCTCCTTTGTAACTATGAATTCTAGCTTCTGCACTTTTGGATGCTTGTTCATCTGCAGAAAAAACATAGATAGAGAGTTAAAAATTTGAATCTAATGATTAATCAACAAAAGAATACAACAAGCAGTAGGCGGCATTTAACAGTTAACAGGCATCATTCAACTATTACTAAGTGTTATTTAAAGAAGTATAAGCATCACTTTCCAGTGACTTAAGCGTTACTCAAAAAATGCTAGGCATGAAACTTTAAATGATATGCATTACAGAAAGTGTAAATTGTGCAAAATAAAATCTAGTAGGTGTCAAAGAATAGTTTGCAATCGGCATTTCCCGAATCACATGCGATGCTTTTCTCTCATAGGCATGACAATTTACGTCACAGACGGGACAAAATTAAAGACAAAAATAGAAGGATCTTTGTTAGGTTTTGTTTAACTTTTGGCAGGCGTCATAAGAATGTGCATAGGCGTCACTTCCCTGAAAATCTACAAAATTTGCATAAAAGTGAAGAAAAACACATACAAAACTTTGAAAAATGATGGAAAAGAGGCCTAAAGCCCCATGTTGGGTGCCATTTTTGTGTGAATTTAATACACCTTCATGAAATTGATTTATTTAACTATAATTCTATGGAAAATTTTAAACAATTTAAGCTAAAGAATTGTAATCAAATCACTAAACATCTCATGGCTCTAACTAGTATGCTAGTAAAGCTCTCAGCCTTAATCTCTACTAGTGACAATCCTAGAATGAGAAATTGATAAAAGTATGCCTAAATCTAGCTCAATTCTCTCTTAAAATGATGATTTATAATCCAAATGCTCATGAAATGCTCTCCATAATGCTCAATTTGCTATGAAACTCTCAAATATGCTCAATATTGCTATGAAATTGCCTATAGGTGTGATGCTTTGCATTCAAATTTCTAGGATATGATTATGCTTAAAAATTACTTGTATTTATAGAAAATTCCCAAGCATAGGGGGTAGAGTTAATTGATCATGATTAAGCCTTGGTTGAGTAAAAGGATTTGAGATGGTTTCAAATGGGGTGACAATTTAAATGGTTGTCTCAAAGGTTGAGACAAAGGGACAAATTTGAGTGATTGAGATTCAATTTTAGGAGTGATCCATGTGCTTTGTGTTCTTAATTCCCATTGGTTTCTCAAATTCATGTTGAAATATATTAGGATTATTTAATTCAATCAATTAATTAATTTAGCCATGTAAGGATGAATAGGTTCAATTTGATTTTTGATTAAAACTATACAATTAATTGATTAAAATCAATTATACAATTTTGATTGATCCTTTTAGGTTTATATTTGATTATTTGATATCATAGTTAATTAATCCTTTGAATTAACTTGATTTTGTCCACTTTGATTGATAAATTTCTATTTGAAATTTATTTTGATCCATTTTGATGAAAATTAGAGCATTTGGCTGAGATTTGCAGATTTGGTTGATTCTAAGACACCTGCCCAGTTTTAGGTGTCTACAATAATTTTGCCTCTTAATCTCCTTAATTTTATATTCCTTCATTTGCACTCATTCATTGGATCATCTTCTTCATATTTCACAACTCGGTAAACCATTTCACTTTTACTTAAGAACTTGAACTTTTCTTGGAGCTCTTCACAATTTTTTTGAACTGCTTAATCTTCTCCTTATATCTTCTCATTGAATTTTACCATTCGTAGATCTTGTAAAAAAAATAATTTAATTCATTTCCTCATCCATCTCATCATTTCTTTGCATTAAATTAGACTGTATCATCATTTATTATCAAATTGGCTGGATTAGGAGTTATGTTTTAAATCAAATTGGCTGGATTGTTTTTCATGCCAAGAATCAAGAATCAAGAATCAAGGAACAATAAATATCATGTCTATATAACAGAAAAGCTTAATTCATTTACAAATGGGATTAAGGGGAGTGAATAGAAATAGGATGCTGAAGAGAAACTGATGAAGAATAACTTCATGTAGTCCTTATCAAACAAGCTGAAGGAGAGCTAAGGAATTTAGCAGACACCGATGAATAGTGAAGCACAACATCACATAGCATAAAGTATGGAGCACAAAGGATCTAATTGATAAATTGATCAGAGAGGTAATTTACTTAAATAGGTCTAAAAATATGCAATTCAAAGTTGCAATATGAAGAGGTCATAATGTTTCAGTTTAACCATTGAAGCATTAAGTCTCTTAACCGAGCAAGACTTAACAATCTTCCATATATTGAGGTACATCCCAAGGAGTGCCAAAAAGGTTGATTCATGAAAGTAGCATTGGACTTGCCTGATACCTATTAACAGTCTAAGAAGGAGGTTGATTCAAGAATGGTAGCAATAGATGTCTGATACTAAGTGACAACCTCTACTTATAAAATCCTCTAACAAGGTCGCACTTAACAGTGTGTTTGTAACCTTTAACACAGTTGGCTCCTAGCAGGGCTCACTTCAGAAGAGTGAAAATTTGGGGTACCAGTCCTAGTGGTTTTTCCCTTAACAGTGTTTCCCTCAAGAAAGAATAAGGATTGACAGAGAAAACTAACAGACAGTTAATCATTATTAGTATTTCATGACATGCATCTTGTAGGGACATAATAATCTGAGGTTTATTTATTGGTGGTTAAGTTTGAAGGATAAATTTTTGAAGCCACTGATTCACCCCCCCTCTCAGTTATTAATAACAATTGGTATCAGAGATTGTGTGCTTAGAAGGAAGGTTTCAAGACCTAAGCCAAAGATCACAAGATGAACAGATGAGATGTTCCCAAATTGAACAAAGATAATTTTGCTTCAAGGCAAAGTAGGATAAGAATCCACTTATCAGGTATTGGTAATGATGTTACTCAATTCCTAGATACTGAATATGTGTTGCCCATATGAGTGTTGAAAGTAGATCAATTATGAGATAAGCATGAGCACAACTGCATTGTTATAGAGCTTTCTTCCTCACTCTCTAACGCTGAATTTGAAGATGTCAAAGATTGCAAAACTGCAAAGAAGATGTGCGACAAACTGAAGCTTGTACATAGAGGTGACACAAATGTTCTGAGAGCCAAGGCAGAAAGCCTTAGAGGATAGTTTGATGATCTCAGAATGAAATAAGGAGAAAATATCACAAAGTACAACACAAGAATAAAAGAAGTAGTCAATGCTATATGAGGAGTTGGAGGTACACTTGAAGAGGAGATGGTGGTAAGTAAAATCTTAAGAACCTTACAACCTATATATGCTATTAGAGTTTTTTCCATTCAAGAAATGAGAGCAGTAGTAAACAACACAGTTACTCTTGATAGTTTAATTGGTAGAGTGATTTCAATTGAGATGAATAACTTTGATAGTAGTGTCTTACAAAAATTAGAGTTTGCATTTAAGTCTTCTATAAGAATAAGCAAATCAAGTCATAGACACACATCTAGAAGAGATAGTGAAAGTGAAAGTGAAGAAGATCTAGATGAAATAGAAGCACTTATGTCTAGAAGAATGCAGAGAGGCAAAGGTAAATACAAAGGCAAGTTACCACTTGTATTCTTTAATTTTAAAGAGATTGGACACTTTGCTGCAAGATGTCCTAACAAAAGAAAAGATGACATAAGTAATGACAGATCTTTTGATAACAAAGATTACAGAGGTGATAACAAAGATTACAGAGGTTGCCAACAATCAGAAAAAAGAGATACCTGATACTACAAGGACAAAAGCAAGAAAGCTAACTACCTAGCTCCATGGAAAGATGAAGATATTGACATCGAACCTGATGAAGACATCGAGATGGTATTTATGGCTGTGAAGGATGATTCAGATGAAGATTAAAGGTATGTAGAAAATGCACTCATATATAAGGTTATCAAGAATGACATTTGGATTATAGATAGCTACTGCACTCACCACATGACCAGTGACAAAGAAGAGTTTAACAATTTTGAGTATTATAATGGTGGTACAGTAAGAATGGGTAATGATACACCTTTTCCAGTTGAAGGCAAAGGAGCTATGATGTTGAACAACCTAATTAAATGTGAAAATTCTTATTGGGTAAAAGGATTGAATTATAATCTGTTGAGTGTTTCTCAGCTGAATAATTCAGGTCACAAAGTAGCATTTGAGAACAAGAAGGCAAAGATCCTCAATGAATCAGGAAGATTGATTGGTACCGATGAACTGACTAAAGGTAACTTATTTTATCTGAATGATACTAACACCACTTTCTTAATGACTAGAAACAAAGACATATGGTTGTGGCGCAAAAGATTGTGTTATGTGAATTTTGACAACATGATGAAAATAAGCAGAAGAAGAAATGTAAGAGGCTTATTGATGATGACAAAGCTCGACAACATCATGTGCAAGAACTGTTAAAAAGGTAAAATGAAAAATTCTAGTTTCAAAATTAAAACCCATACATCTGATGATATTCTAGAATTATTCCATATTGATTTATGTGGACTAATGAGGACAAAGAGTTATTATGGAGATAGATATTTTATTCTCTTTGTTGATGATTACTCTAGAATGACGACAGTTATGTTTCTAAAAGATAAATCTGAAGCATTCAAGATGTTTAAATGGTATAAGGATATGGTAGAGAAACAAAGTGGTAAGGATCTGAAATGTTTAAGATCAGACAG
Source organism: Thuja plicata (assembly GCA_018584345.1). NCBI lineage: Eukaryota > Viridiplantae > Streptophyta > Pinopsida > Cupressales > Cupressaceae > Thuja > Thuja plicata. The sequence goes on from MU223762.1 coordinate 3,900,880, forward strand.
AGGAGGAGAATTTATATCAGATGAATTCACTAATTTTTGTAATGAGCATGGTATAAAAAGATAGGTTTCTTCTCCAACAACACCATAGAAAAATAGGATTGCTGAGAGAAGGAACATATCAATAGTTGATTGTGCTAGAACACTAATGATAGAGAAAGGCATCACCCAAATCTTCTGGAGGGAAGTTGTCAGTACTACTGTCTACACACTGAATAGAGTACAATTGGAGGACACAAAGAAGACACCTTATGAGCTATGGTATGGTAAAACACCCAATGTAAGTTACTTTAAAATATTTGGTAGTCAATGTTATATCTTAAAGGATGATAGAAATGGAAATATTGATGCCAAAAGTGATGAAGGTATCTTTCTAGGGTATTCCACCAAGAGAAAAGCTTATAAATGTCTTATCAAGGCTTCTAAAAAAATTGTTGAAAGTGCAAATGTAAAGATAGATGAATTTACAGAAAAGAATGAGCTGGAAAGCATAAAAAACAAACAAGAGGACTACAACAAGTTTGTATATTGTGAAGAACTCAACACTCTTCCTGAGCAACAATGCTTAATTCCAGAACAACAAAATGTTGCAATCGACGGTCAGACTGCAATTACTGACGGTCGGGATAATGATCAAAATAATGTGCAAGGTGATGAAGAATAGAATGAAGGAAAAAATGATGATCAAGATGATAGACAAAGAGATGAACCTGTACTTGCAAGATATGTAAGAAGGAACCATCTAGAGATCCAGATCATAGGAGATAAGAAAGCAGGTACAAGAACAAGAAGTAAGTCTTTAAAATCAAATTGTTTAAATTGTGAGTTTGAACCAAAATCTATTAATGCTGCACTTGATAATGAAGAATGGATAAGTGCTATGAATGATGAGATTGAGCAGATTGAGAAGATCAAAACATGGTCACTTGTGCCAGGACCAGATGATAAGAATTTCATCGGTACAAAATGGATATTCAGGAATAAGCTGAATGAGAATGGAGAGGTCACAAGAAACAAAGCAAGACTAGTATGCAAGGGGTATGTACAAGAGGAAGGTATAGAATATGGAGAGACCTTTGCACCTATTGCTAGGTTAGAAGGTGTAAGAATACTACTTTCTTATGCTGAATTCAAAGGATTCAAAGTATATCAGATGGATGTCAAGTCAGCATTCCTAAATGGAATACTTGAAGAAGAGGTATACATTGAGCAACCAGAAGGGTTTGTCGATCCAGACAAGAGAAACATGGTATGTAGACTTCACAAAGCATTGTATGGATTGAAACAAGCTCCTAGAGCCTGGTATGAATGACTTCATTCCTATCTTATAAGTATTGGATTTGTAAGGACAAGTGAAAATAGTAATCTTTATTTGAAGGAAGATACTGATGCTAACACTTTGATTGTTGAACTATTTGTTGATGACATCATATTTGGAGGCAATGATATGCGATGCAAATAATTTTGTAATGACATGAGCAAAGAGTTTGAGATGTCTATGTTTGGAGAGACCAAGTTCTTTCTTGGTCTACAGATCATTCAACAAAGTGAAGGTATATTCATTACACAATCCAAAAACATTAAAGAGGTCCTGAAAATATTCAAGATGGAAGATTCCAAACTAGTTGGAACACTGATGGCTACTGGATGTAAGTTGAGAAAGGAGGACAAGACAACAGAGGTAAATCATACTTTGTATAGATCAATGATTGGAAAACTCATGTATGTTGTACATACTAGACCAGATATTGCACATGCAATAGGAATTGTTGCTAGATTTTCTGCTAACCCTAGGGAATCACATATGACTGCTGTGAAAAGAATTCTAAGATATATGAAGAGCACTGAGGAATATGGCTTATGGTATAGAAGAGAAGGAAAATTTGAACTTAAGGTGTTTATCGATGCTGATTGGACTGTAAATATTGATGACCGAAAGAGCACAACTAGAGGATAATTATTTATGGGTGACAAACTTGTCACATGGATAAGCAAGAAGCAAGGATGCATCACTCAATCTACTGTAGAAGCAGAGTATGTTGTTGCTGCTGCAAATTGCTCAAATATTGCATGGATCAAACAGTTTCTGGAAGGTATGCATATGAAGATCTTAGAACCAGTGATTATCTATTATGATAACACCAGTGCAATAAAAATTTCTAAGAATCTAGTCATGCATTCCAAGGCTAAACACATTGCCATCAAGCATCATTATTTGAGAGAACAAGTTCAAGCAAAAGAAGTGATACTTGAGTATATGCAATCAAAAGAACAATTGGCTGATATCTTCACCAAGCCACTACCCAAGGATATATTTGAGTACTTGAGAAAGAGACTAGGGGTCAAACCCTTGTCTACCAGTCAGTAAAATGACTGAAGGCTGCATCAGCCTACATATTATCAGAATATGATTAATGTTGATGCTAGCAAAAAGATAAACTTCAAAGCTACATCTACATATAGATAGGTATATATCTTCACTAAGCACCAGAGCATATTGTTGTATTTCTAATAGATAAGGGAAATTTAAGGAATATATTATGGATGGAAATAAATGATTGTTTTACATGAATGTCATATATTTGTAAAATATTTTTTAGGCATTGCTGTCAAAGGGAGATAAATTATCCATATTATCAAATATTTCTAGAAAGGGAAATTTTTTATCCATTATCAGATTACTCCAACACGGAGAGATTATATCCTTAGGGAGAGAAAATTGTATGCAAAGATTATACAAAGGGAGAGTTATTGACAAGAGAAAAAGACATCAACAGAGAAGAACAATCAAGGAAGAGAAATTGACACAAGGAGAGGACACAACACATTAGAAGATAGAGAGCTGCAAGAATCAAATTGTTGGAAATATGGATGGAGTAACTGAGAGGGGAGGGGTGAATCAGTTACCACAAAAATAAATCCACAAGTCCCTTAGATGTCTTCAATATATATTGCTGTTACTCGGTAAATTGACCTTTTATTGTTCATTAAACATTCACAGTTATTGACATGCATAAAACAAATAACATGAACACAAGTAACACCAGATATAACATGGAAACCCAATTTGGGAAAACCACCAATGTAACTAGTTA
>MU223762.1:3919669-3933696 GCA_018584345.1 Thuja plicata
CTTAAAGGATGATATAAATGGAAAGCTTGATGCCAAAAGTGATGAAGGTATTTTTCTGGGGTATTCTACCAAAAGAAAAGCTTTTAAATGTCTTATCAAGGCCTCTAACAAAATAGTTGAAAGTGCATATGTAAAGATTGATGAATTTGCAGAAAAGCATGAGATGGAAAGCACAAAAGAACCAAAGGACTACAACAAGTTTGTATATTGTGAAGAATCCAACACTCTACCTGAGCAACAATGCTTAATGCCAGAGCAACAAATTGTTGCAACTGATGGTTAGACAGTTGTTACCAATGGTCAGGATAAAAATCAAGATAATGTGAAAGCTAATGAAGAACAAAATAAAGATAAGGATAATGATCAAGATGATAGACAAAGAAATGTACCGATACTTGCAAGATATGTAAGAAGGAACCATCTAGAGATCTAGATCATAGGAGATAAGAAAGCTGGTACAAGAACAAGAAGTAAGTCTTTAAACTCAAATTATTTAATTTGTGAGTTTGAGCCAAAATCTGTCAATACTGCACTAGACAATGAAGAATGGATAAGTGCTATGAATGATGAGATTGAGCAGATTGAGAAGAACAAAACATGGTCACTTGTGCCAAGACCAGATGACAAGAATGTCATCGGTACAAAATGGATATTCAGGAATAAGTTGAATGAGAATGGAGAAGTCACAAGGAACAAAGCAAGACTAGTTTGCAAGGGGTATGCACAAGAAGAAGGTATAGACTATGGAGAGAACTTTGTACCCATTTCTAGGCTAGAAGGAGTAATAATACTACTTGCTTATGCTACATACAAAGGATTCAAAGTATATCAAATGGATGTCAAGTCAACATTCCTAAATGGAATACTTGAAGAAGAGGTATACATTGAGCACCCAGAAGGGTTTGTAGATCCAGACAAGAGGAACATGGTATGTAGACTTCACAAAGCCTTGTATGGATTAAAAGAAGCTCCTAGAGCCTAGTATGAATGAATTCATTCTTATCTAATAAGTATTGGATTTATAAGGACTAGTGAAAACAATAATCTTTATTTGAAAGAAGATACTGATGCTAACACTTTGATTACTGAAATATTTGTTGATGACATCATATTTGGAGGTAATCATATGCTATACAAATAATTTGTTGATGAGATGAGAAAAGAATTCAAGATGTCTATGTTTGGAGAGATCAGGTTCTTTCTTGGTCTATAGATCATTCAACAAAGTGAAGGTTTTTTCATTACACAGTCTAAATACATCAAAGAGGTCCTGAAAATATTCAAGATGGAAGATTCCAAACCAGTTGGAACATCGATGGCTACTGGATGTAAGTTAACAAAGGAAGACAAGACAACAGAGGTAAATCAGACTTTGTACAGATCAATGATTAGAAAAATCATGTATGTTGTACACACTATACCAGATATTGCACATGTAGTAGGAATTGTTGCTAGATTTTTTGCTAACCCTAGGGAATTGCATATAACTGCTGTGAAAATAATCCTAAGATAGCTAAAGAATACTGAGGAATTTGGCTTATGGTATAGAAGAGAAGGAAAATTTGAACTAAAAGTGTTTATCGATGCTGATTGGGCTAGAAATCTTGATGACCGGAAGAGCATAGCTGGAGGAACATTCTTTATGGGTGACATACTTGTCACATGGATTAGCAAGAAGCAAGGATGCATCTCTCAATCTACTGTAGAAGCAAAATATGTTGCTGTTGCTACAAACTACTCAAATATTGCATAGATCAAACAGTTGCTGGAAGGTATGCATATGAAGATCTCAGAACCAGTGATTATGTATTGTGATAACACTAGTGCAATAAACATTTCCAAGAATCCAGTCATGCATTCCAAGACTAAACACATTGCAATCAAGTATCATTATTTAAGTGAACAAGTTCAAGAGAAAGAGGTGATACTTGAGTATGTGCAATCAAAAGAAAAATTAGCTGATATCTTCACCAAGGCACTGCCCAAGGATACATTTGAGTACCTGAGAAAGAGACTAGGGGTCAAACCCTTGTCTACTGGTCAATAAAAGACTAAAGGTTGCATCAACCTATATATTATCAGAATATCATTCATGTTGATGTGAGAAAAAGATGAACTTCAAAGCTACATCTATATACTGAAAGGTATATATCAGAACCGAGCACCAGAGCATATTGTTGTATTACTGATTGATAAGGGAAATTCAAGGAATATATTATGGATAGAGAGAAAAGATCACTTAACATTAATGTCACATATCTGTAAGATATTTGTTTGGCATTGTTGTCAAAGGGAGAGAAAGTTTCCATATTATCACAGTCTTCAGAAAAAGAAGAAAGATTATCCATTATCAGATTACTCCAACAAGGAGAGATCATATCCATAGGGAGAGTTGCTGACAAGATACAAAGACGTCAAAGAAGAAGAACAGTCAAAAGAGAGTTATTGACAAAAGGAAAGGACACACCACATCAGAACAAGAAACACAAAGAGCTGCAAGAATCAAATCTAAGCTAACACAGAGCTTATCGACGGTCAAACATTTTTATCAGTTATCAAAACAAACTATTTGGTAGTTTGATGAATCTCATCAAATTACAATTTTATTTCATATTGTATTATAAATAGTATAGTGTGATAATATAGTATGCTGCCATCAATGCCAAAGGGAGAGATTGATGACATGTAACTGATTAAATATTTGATAATGTTAAGTTGAAGATAATGCAAGGCATTAAATCAGTTAATGATTTGTATTGTCATTGATGTCAACTTGATATCATCTGTATGATCATGTATATAATGCCAAAGACTTCAGAGAATCAATGGAACAAAGATTATGCTTTCAACAATGCATAAAATTCAAGTATTCACTAAAGTGACAAATAACACCGACGGAGTGCACACCATCGATAAAGGAAAAGAATCAAAGTCACAGTGATACCTGACGAGCAGAAGATAGTGTTTCCCAATGAAGAAAAATCACAGGATGCTCGACGAGCTGAAAACAAAATTGCCCGACGAGTAAAATCCAATGATGCTTGACGGATAGAGATCCTGAAGCTGACTGGAGTTACATCGATGGAATTGGCAGTTGTCACCGATGACTAACTGTAGAGTTGATCGATAGAACAGAGAGTTCAGAAAATGACAAAATATCTAGCTGGCAAGAGCTAAAGATAAACTTAACTGGTTGTTTTCATTGTTTTATTTGACCAGAGTTAAGTGATTTATTTAAAGAAGATTTGTACATTTGGCAAGAAGATAACAATGAGATAAATCAGGATTTATGCTTTAAATCAGATTGGTTGGATTGTTTTTCACGCCAAGAATCAAGAAATGGTGAATATCATGTCTATATAAGAGACAAACTTAATTCATTTTTGAATCATCACACAAAGGGGGAGTGAAAAAAAAGAGGATGCTGAAGAGAAACTGATAGACAGTTAATTATTATAAATATTTCATGGCATGCATCTTGTAAGGGACATAATAATCTGAGGTTTATTTGATTGGTGGTTAGAATAGAGAAATTTTTTTGAAGCCACTGATTCACCCCCCCTCTCTCAGTTATTACTAACAATTTGATCCAAAGAGAGTTAAGGATGCACTAGATAATGAATATTGGATGAAAGTAATGAAAGAAGAGTATAATTAAATTGAGAAGAACAAGACATGGACATTAGTACCCAGGCCCAAAGACAAGAATGCTATTTGTACTAAATGGATTTTCAAAAACAAATTGAATTAGCACAGAGAAGTTATCAGAAATTAAGCTAGATTGGTTTGCAAAGGTTATGCACAAGAAGAAGGAATTGACTATGGAGAGCAGGGATAATTTTAAGAAATCCTCCTAGGAAAAAGTGTAAAATCATGGCGAATCCTACATTAATTTAGGGGAAAATTTTTCTTGATGATGGCAATTTTTTTTTCCAATTTAGGAAAATAACATAAAGGCGAAGGCAAATTTTTCCCTGCCGAATGAAAATTCCATAAAATCCTAGTGAATAATACATTAATGTGGGAGAAAATATATATTGCATGAGGCGAATGATTTTATTTTTAATTAAAAAATTATAATATATGAGGCGAATCATTTTTTTTGAAGGGAAAAAATAAATGTATGGGCGAATTTTATCTATCATTTGAAAATTTATTTATTTTATTGGCTAATTTTTCATTAATTATGGGAAAAATAAATATTTTATTGGCAATTTTCAAAGGATGGGACTTGTCATGTAGAGTTAATTAATCATGATTAGGCCTTGGTTGAGTAAAAGGCTTTGAGATGGTTTCAAATGGGGGGACAATTTAAATGGTTGTCTCAAAGGTTGTCAATAAAATAAATATGTATATTTTATTGACAATTTTCAAAGGATGGGACTTGTCCTGTTTTGGTAATGTGTCATGAATTAACCCTCAACTAAGTATAATTAAAATCTAAATTGGACTACACTGTAAAACTAAATATTTATTAAATATAATAACTAATAAGATCAAGTTGTAATTTATAATGATTAAGTGACACATGTCCTAGTGACATCAGATGACAAGCCAAAAGTTAATGGGACCTGTGATAGTGCGACACATGATAGTGACAGCCAGTGACCGTTGGATGAGAATAGATCAATGACGTACGGTGTATTTTAGGCCAAAAGGGAAAAGAAACCTCATTTTTGCAAACCTATTCCAAAATTATGAACTCAAAATCACAGAGTCACAGAATAAGTATCACTTACCTTTGCCTCAAATTAAATTGTAGCAATCCAGTCGTGACTCGCCAATGCAATATGCAGTTGCACTCAACAGTCTGAAACTTTGTTATCGATCAAATAGAGATATAAGATTGTTTTTATACTAATCCTTATTTGGAAAATTCAGTGGGAGGTATTAGGTATACAAATATTTGGTGAAGCCCGCATAATTATACATGTCTTTTGTTATTTCCAAGGTGATTATGGGTCATCCAACACCTTCATATGTTTAATAAAGCTGGAAAAAATGTGTTGGTTTGAGACACGCGTCCACAAAATGCTAGGATAATTTGGGGCCACCTATAAATATATATGTATAAAACTATTGGCAATTATTGGCCGTCGATTAGGGGTCACTTAGAAATTATAGGCAAATTTTTAAAATTTACCAGGACCAAATATTATATTCCATTGACAATAATGTGTAATAAATGGAGAAAATTAAATAAACCGATGGGCATTGGGCCCGGCATTGGACTCGATATTAATAAATTTTGGGCGATAGGTTCAATCTAATATATGAAAAATATTCACCAATTCCAGGGTCACCGACATGCGACATTCGCCAAATGATGAATAATTGCCACTAAAGTTTTCGCTAATGGAGAGACTTTTTCACCTTTTGCTAGACTTGAAGAAGTTAGAATAATTCTAGCATATGATGCTTACAAAGGATTCAAGGTATATTAGATGGATGTTAAGTCTGCATTTCTTAATGGGATATTTGAAGAAGAAGTATACATTGAGAAACCTACAGGATTTATTGAGAACACAAACAAGAACATGGTATGTAAGTTACATACAACTTTATATGGTTTGAAACAAGCACCTCGAGCATGGTATGAGAAAATGCACTCTTATCTAATCAAAATAGAATTTCAAAGAACAAGTGATAAAAATAATGTTTACTTGAAATGTGATAGTGATAATAAATTTTTGATTGCTGAAATTTTGTTGATGATATTTTTTTTGGAGGCAATGACACTTTATGTAAAGGATTTACTGATGAAATGAGAAAAGATTTTGAGATGTCAATTATTGGAAATATTATGTTCTTTCTAGGTCTACAGATACAAGAAGTTATTGGAGGAATCTATATTACACAAGCCAAGTATATCAAGGAGATTCTTAAAACTTTTGGTATGGAAGATTCCAAGCCTATTGGAACACCAATGGTTACTGGTTGTAAATCATATAAAGAAGATGAAACACAAGAGGTGGATAACACAAGACCTGATATAGCACACACTGTTGGAATTTTTACAATATTTTCCTTTAATCCAAAGGAAACACATATGTCTACGGTAAAAAGAATCTTTGAGATACCTGAAAGGCACAAAAGAGTTTGGTTTATTGTACAAAAAAGGAGGTAATTTTGATCTGCAAGTCTACACTAATGCAGATTGGGTTGGAAATGTTGATGACAGAAAAAGTACTCATGGAGGTGCATTATTTCTAGGTTAAAGATTGGTTACATGGCTAAGAAAGAAACAAAATTGTATTCCAGAGTCTACTGTTGAGGCTGAATATGTTGCTACTACTATGAATTGTGCAAATATAGTATGGATTAAGCAATTACTTGAAGGTATGCAAGAAGATATCATGGATCTGGTTACTATTTTTTGTGATAATACAAGTGCTATTAATATATCAAAGAACCCAGTTATGTATTCAAAGACCAAGCACATTTCTATCAAGTATCACTACTTGAGAGAACAAGTTCAAGAGAAGAATACAGAATTGGAATATGTGAATTCAAAGGAACAATTGGTTGATATCTTTAAAAAGCCACTACCTAAATATTATTTTGAGTATCTTAGAGGTAAATTAGGGGTTCTTCCCCTATCCAATGTTCACTAAAGAGCATGAGGCATGCTGCATCAATTCTATGTTTCATTAGAATGTCTATTTTTGAATTGATGTTAGTATGACACACTTTAGGTGATTCCTGAAGTTGTGAAAATATTTTTGTATGTAATGATTTATGAGTACATGTCAGGTGTAATCCACTACTGGAACAAGTTTTTGGGAGTATGACCTTTTGGAATTATTGTCAAAGAGGGAGAGTTATGAATTATTATCATTTATCTTAAGGAATATATTGATATTGAGAGAGAAGAATGAATTGCTAATATTTACTCATGAAGGACATTTAGAATGTATGTTACTGAAACAAAATATTTATCCAATACGAAGATTCAAATTAGAATATCAAAGTGAAAACTGAAACATCAAATTAGAGGGAGTACATTTATATATTTGAGAGATGCTATCATCAATTGCTATAACACTGTTATAGTGGTTGTCATCAATGCCGAAGAGGGAGATTGTTGATTAACCGATGAATATCTGATGGAGATGATGAATACTGAGTGATACCGAGTATCATGATTGTAGAAATGGTTAGATCATTTGTTGTTTTTTCATTGATGTCAATAAATTGATTAATTGATTTTATTATGTTACCATATTTTAAGAGGAGAAGTTAAATGGGTGACAAATACAAATTAGACAATGATGAAGTAATTATGATATATTTTTTTTATACTATATATTTGATGTTATCAAATCGGTACACTTGATTGATCAAGCTAGGAACTACAATGAATTAAAGTTATGACTAAAAGAGTTACTTTACTGAGCTAGACTAAGTTAGTCAGTAGAATGTTATGTGAGTTGGTTAGCACCAAGCACCGAAGATGAGTTAGACACTGAGCAGTAAAAGAAGTCCGTTACCAAGTTGCAAAACAAGTTTTACTGAGTACAATATACTAACATTAAATGACGATGAAATCAAATTTAATGCGAAGCGATGATGAGTTGGATGAGGAAATGAATTAAATGAATTTTGTTACAAGATCTACGAACGGGAAAATTAAATGAGAAGATCAAGAGGTTAAACAAAATTATGTAAGTTCCAATAAAAGTTACAAGTTCTGAGGTAAAAGAGAAATGGTTTACCGAGTTGGAAAATATGAAGAAGATGATCAAACAATTGAGCACAAATGAAGGAAAATCAAATTAAGGAGATTAAGAGGAAAAAGTATGCTTATATAAGGAATGTTAAATACATAGAGATCAAGCTGCTGGTGAATTGAATAGAGAAGAAGAAGAAGCTGAAGAACAACATTTACTGAGCAGAATAGAGAGAGACAAATTGAAGAATCTACAGTCTGAGAAAGAGATAAATGGAGTATGTGATGCCAGTATTCAATTGAGCATAAATGATCTGATACAAGAAAAGGTAGTTGCTATATTTATAGATCAAAGTTTACTGCTGCTTATTAATATTTGCAATAGAGAAATCTCTTAACCGAGTGGATTTAACCATCCTATTTGTAAAACCTAGACTTAGGTCACATTCCAAAAGAGCATTTAAAGACCTCTAACAAGGCCACTCCTAAGAAGGTGAAGATCTTAAGAGATCTGAGGTAAATCTCCTAACAGGGTCACATTTAGAAAATGTGTTTGTAATCTTTAACATGATAAGTTCTTACCTAAGAGTACTTTAGAAGGGTACATTTTGAATGTGGGTTACAATTACCACAGATGTTTTTCCCAAATTGGATTTCCTCATTAAATCCTATGTCAACTGAGTTAAATTTGATGTCTATTGAGTTAATCTGATGTTGTTGAGTTTGAATGATTGATTTACATATATGAGATGTATTATTGCTTATGTTATTTGGTGAATTAGTTATTTACAATATTTAGTATTACCGAGTGAATCACTAAGTTCATTTTTAACTAGTTAAGTTTTGATTTTTTTGATTCACCCTCCTCCCTCTCAATGGCATCAACATAAATAAATAATATCTAGACAGATGAAAGGGTCAATAAGGAGATTGATCATGTGCATAGTGTCTTGCTGATACCTATTATACACAAGTTGTTAAAGACATGTAAAATATCTTGCCCTAGGAAGAGGGATTCAAATACTTTTTTGATAAATCCATGGTACGACGAAGAGTGTAAGAAAGCCAAGATATCTATACAAGGGAAAGATCCAAGAAAATAAAATAAGAAGTCTACAAAATTGATCCAAGAAAAAAAGAAGAGTATGCAAATGCAAGGAGGGAGTTAATATCTCTTGGAAAACACAATCCCAAATCATTTTGGAAGGAACTACAATAGAGAAACAAAAAAATGAGAATAATATTACAAATTCTCAATGACTAGAATATGAAAAGTTACTCTATGAGTGGACACATGAGAATAACTTTGCTCCCATAGCGAAAAATTTGATGGAACTCTTCACAATGGAAAATAACAAACAAGGAATAAAGAAATTAGAAAGTGGTAAGGAAAGTGATATTGATTGGCTTCAAGATAAATTTTTAAAGTAGGGAGTTGAGCTCCTTGCCCCTCACATAAAAGGAGTCTTCAATAATGTCATTCAGGATGGTTTTCTGATGGAATGGACTAATGTGGTTATTCCTCTCTTTAAGAGTGAGGACATAGATAACCCATCTAAGTATCACACTATTATGGTCAACCCTCTTCTCAAAAATAATTTTAGGAGTATGGTCGAACGTAAAATCAACAGTTTGTAGAAGGCAAAGGAAAAAGAACAAAAGGGAAAGCTGGTTTCAGGCCTAGATATTCTACCATTGATCATTGCATCACCTTTCGACATTTGATAGAGAAATTATGGGAAAATTTAGGGGAATAAGCATATTTATATTTTTTGGACTTCAATAAATCCTTTGATAAAATGCCTAGAGACAAACTATGGAACAAAATGAGAGAATTAGGTATTTTGGATGCTTATAGAGTGATAGTGCATAGACCATATGAGTGATTCAGAGACAAAATGAGAACTAAGGAAATAATGTTTGAATGTTTTGGTAGCGACATTGTTGTTTAGAAATGATGTCCATTATCCCCCACTTTGTTTGGTTTATAAATTGATAGCTTAGAAACTTGGTAGGCAAAATAGATGTAGAGGGGTCCAAATGGAAGGATATATGGTGAAGCTACTTTTATATGTCAATGATCTTATCTTAATATAAAAATAACTCATGGATTAAGAGATAACTTAAGGGATTTGGAACACTTTTGTCAGAAAGTAGGGATGTAGGTTAAGATTAGCAAAACAAAAATAATATTTTTTTCTTTGAAGAGGAATGAAAAACAGACTACCTTTCTTTTCAAAGGAAAACCATTATAAATTGTGAAAGAATACAAATATCTAGAGATTGACTTCTATTATAGACTTAGCTAGGAGACTTGTAGAATGAAAAGGATACATGAGGGATGGAAATAATCATATTTACTTCAAAATAGGTACACAAATGCTAAACTTTGGCACTAGAAAACCAAGAAAATTCATTTTAGTTTGCTGGTCATGCTGGTTTTTCTTTATGGTTGTGAAGTTTGGGGAGATAGTATGACAAAATGTGGATGGAGATAGTTAGAGAGTATTCAGAAGTACCTAATCAAAAGAAGTCTCAAAGCCAACACTTGAATGCAATATGAAATTCTATTAGCGGAACACGATACTTTTCTATTGGAGGAGACAACGATTACCAAGTTAATAATCTATTTAAAAAAAAACTTGAAAACATGGATTTAACCAAAAAACCCAAAATTGCAATGAAAGAGGGTCTGGACTGCAGGAAGAAAACTTGGATGAAACAAACATAAGGTGCTTGAGCATGTCGAACATCAAGTTACAAGAGTTCCCTAATACCAATAAGGAAATACAAAAGTTTTTCATAGAAAAGTTTTAGATTGCTATGTGGACTAATCACATTGGTCGAAAAAAGGTCCACCACATCAAAGAGTTCAAACCAACTCGGGAACATGGTGAGAAAGGATATCTTGGGGAATTTATTTAGGGGAAAGCTAGGTAGTTAGTGACACAATTTAGGAAGGGTTCACACAATCTTAGATGTGAGATGAGTAGTTGGAAAAGGCCCAACGAGATATGGGAAGAGAGGACTTGCATGTTCTGTAAGACCGATGCACTTGAGATAAGATGACACTTTATCATAGAATGCACATCGTATGAAGACATTTTTTCTCAGTACAAAATCATCTCTAAGGTCGACAACATGCACAATTTAATTGAAAAGGATTATATCAACCAAATTACTAGTTTGATTGTCAAAATTCATAACAGGAGGTCAAACATGGAAAAGAATATGGAAATAGCTTAAGGATACGAATTTGTGGTCCCTTAGATTGATCAGTCTTGTGGATGTCATTAAAATCCTTCATTCATTCATTCTTAAAAGAAACAAGATTACAGATCTATGTTGGCAATCATCAATGAAATTAATTACTTTATAAAAAAACATTCTAAGGTTTTACTTTCATGTTATTTGAATTTTCCACTATATTGTCTTCTCATTTAGTATTCCCTTCATTATTGTTATATATTTGGTTACATGTGTTAGCTTCATATATATATATATATATATATATATATATATATATATATATATATTNATATATATATATATATATATATATATATATATATATATATATATAGTCTTTCCTTTGAATTTATCCCTTCATTATTAGTAACCTAAAAAACATTTTAGTTTTTTGGTTATTCATTTCATCCAATCAAGAGGAACCCCTGAAAAATATTATTTGGATCCCCTCTATCTTGTCATTTCTTTTCTTTAAATCTCACGACTCTTTTTTCTTCCTTTTTTTTAAATATATTTTTTCCAACATTGAACATAAATCTAGATTACTATAGAGGAAAAAATAGGAGGAAGGGACTTCAAAATAATTGGTATAGAGGAACATTGCTAGGAAAAGATGTCCACTAACCTCAAGACATGAATAAGAAAAGACAAAATATGAATCTTGTTGCCTCACATGTATTCCTCAGTGTGCTATCTTTATGAACTACATCCATATAAAACCTACGACTACACCCTCATTGAGCTCAAATCTTTTGGATTCTACCCAATCCTTTACTTATAAAATTTTTGTTCATTTTCAAAATTAATTTTTTAGTGAAATTCATATTTCCCTTATATTTTGTTTATATAAATTCTAACTACAATTGATAAATGATTCTAAATAAAATCTATTTACACATTCTAATTTTCTTCTTTATTTTATACCTATAACAATCATATAAATATCTTTAAAATTTAATAAATATTATTACATAAATTAAATTAAATTAAATAATAAAATAATAAAAAGTAACACAATTTTAAACTCTCAAATGAAAGCTCAAAATTCAATAGGTCTATAAGAAACAATGATTAAGACATATACATTTGATTCATTTCCATCCACATTGTATTTGATAACCTTAAAATTGTCTTTTGTAGAGCTAGATTTCATTATACTTTCCCATTGTAAAACATATTAATAAAAAGCAAATAATAACCAAGTAGTAGATAAATGTATTCTTGAATGAAACCAAATGATATATATTACTAAGTCAAAATGAAGACCACATCTCATTATTCTATCTCATCTTTTGAAAGATGCAAAAATTAATATGGCCCACATTTTCGAAAATTAAAAACATGGGGGATAAAACTCAATGTTCTATTAATCACATTTCACATTAAATAAAGTTAATGATCAGCTTTTTGGTCTACACTAGAACATCATTTCTCCAACTTTTCTAAGTAGTGTGGACGGGCTCCTCTTGACTAGAAAAAACATTAGAAATAACTTGAGGATTAGTAGATGGTTATAAAGATGCATAAGCTAATAGGAGAAATAATCATGATCATCAAGATTTTTTCTATTATAATTTAATATTATTTATATATAATTATAGTATATTATAAATATTAATAATAGATTAATATTTCTTATGATTAAATATATTAGATATAATTTATGAAAAAAAGTCATCATTTAGAATTCTACTTTTATATAGAAACTATTTTTATATTTGAAGTCAACTCTAGAAAATCAAGAGTCACAACTTAGATTTCTACTTTAAATGTTCCTCTTGAAAATTGAACTTAGGACTTCTCAATATGAACCCAATGTTTTAACTATTTAAACTCAATCCCTTGAACTATGATTACTCATTTAACATCATTTTTTTAAGATACAATTATAACATATTTGTTTTAATATACTATTTTCATAAGAACATTTTAATAAATATTTATAAAAAAATATTATTATTTAAATTAGATTATCCATTTCTATTATATGCAAATATAATGATTTCAGATATTAAAACTTAATGAAAATAAATAAATCAAATATTATTCTATTAATAATAACAATTAAACAATAAATAAAGTTTCACATCTTATTTAAATAAAAGCCTTGTTTAAAACCATAATCCAATACCATCCTTTTAAGATACAATTATAACATATTTGTTTTAAAATACTATTTTTATAAAAAAATAAACATTTTAATATAAATTTATAAGAAAACATTTATGATTTAAATTAAATTATAGACATCATTTTTATTATTTAAATATTAAAACTTAATGAAAATAAATAAATCAAAGATTTTTTAGTTAATAATAACAATTAATCAATAAATAAAGTTCCACACCTTATCTAAATAAAAGTCAATAAATAATAATATTTTTTTATTACTCAAATTTATGTTAGCTATTAAGCTAAATTATTTTAAAAAAAAATATGGTAAATACTAATGTAATTAAACCAACAATGCATGTTGTTGATGAAGCTTGTGTTATAGAAATAATTCCCTTTTTTACATGTCTTTTTACAATAAAAATTCAAATTGTTCAATACAATTTTTCCTTTTAAAAAAAACATTAAATTGAATCCAACATACAATTTTTCCTTTTAAAAAAAACATTAAATTGAATCCAACATGAATCATAGGCAATGTTTTCCTCACTAATATAATAGTGGTGGATGACCAATATGAGGCCATTTTCCACTTTATTGATTATAAATAAGGTTGTTCACTTTATAAAAGTCAATAATACGTCACATGTGGGGAATCCTTCAATTATCAAGCATTTATTTGTTGTTAGAATCTTCACCGGTTCATATTCACAACAAAATTAAGACTTTTCCATTGAAAGAAAAAAGTTGTTATGGGTCCTTTTCATAATTGGTTAAATTTCACTTTCTAATATAAAATTTATCAAATCATTTTATTAAAAATAATGATAAAGTATAAATATTTATTTTTAAATATGGTGTGGAGTTGTGCCTTATCTCTTTCACATGTCAAATTGAATGAGGTCACATAAAAAAGCTAGTAAGACTTTGATAGAGTACAATATCACATAAAAACCATGATCAATTAAGTTAGTATTTTTGTATATATATATATATA
>MU223762.1:3965662-3976130 GCA_018584345.1 Thuja plicata
CCTAAGGGGTACAAATTGATCCTAAGTGGTCATAAATAGGTTGTAGAAATCCTTAGGGTTTGTAATAGGTTGTGGGGATGCCTAGTTAATGTTAAGGGGTCATAAAGAAACTTGAATTACTTAATGGGTCTTATGACCCCTTATGGTACGTAATAGGTCCTAAGGGATTTTAATGAGTCTAAAGTGGCCTTAGGGTGGTCATAAGACTAGGGCTATAGTCTAAAGTCTCCAGGATGTAATTATTTTGTCTTAAGATCTAGTGAAACTAGTTTAATGTAGATTACCTACTATTTCTATAAGATGTCTTAACAAGGGTTTCTATTATGTGTTAAAAATTTAAGTTTACAATTACAATTTATGTGTTTTAGGTATGTGGTGTGGGTTTCTCATTTGTTTTAGTTTTCTATTGTACATGTGTGGTTTATACATTTTCAGAAAAAAATGCAAATAAAATTACATATATATATATATATACTAAATACAAGAACAAATTAAATACATTTATTAAAATAATTTTAACATCTAAGAAACATCGCACATGCATCCATCTAAATCATGTATATCTAGTACATTTGCATATCCATCTACATTATGTATATCTAAAACAATGCATCCATCTAAAGGGTACGCAATAGGTCCTAAGAGCTTTTAATGCGTCTAAAGGGGTCTTAAGGGGTGGGAGGACCCATTCATAGGTACTAGTGTTTCTATTATGTGTTAAAAATGTAAGGTTACAAAATTACAAATTATGTGTTTCAGGTATGTGGTGTGGGTTTCTCATTTGTTTTAATTTTCTATTGTACATTTTAAGATATATATACTAAATACAAGAGAAAATTAAATATATTTACTAAACTAATTTTAACATTTACGTACAATAATTTATTAAATAAATTTGACATACATTGCATTTTTCATAATAAAAATAACAATAAATACTATTAAAAAAAACAATAATTAAATTTAATATACTAAAAAAAGACCTACGTGCAAGTGGTGTAGACGACAAGCGAGGAGGTAGAGGTGGTGTAGATCGCAACTAAGGAGTTGCAACTCTGAAGGGAAAAAAACAACAAATATGATTAGAAAATAGTTAAAACTACTAAAAAATTTAAAAAAATGACAATAAAACTAAAACAAAATTGAAAACCTCATCACCTGAAGGAGTTTGGGCTCTAACAAAATAGGGTAGAGCTCTAGAGCGGGATCGCGATAGCTGAAAATGACAATAAAAGTACCAAAAAAAAAATATAGTTTTGGAAATGGGGTCTCGTATGAAATGTCACCCTATTCTGAGACAGGGTAGCGTTCTAAATGTCACCCCATTTCAAGCATGACCCCGTTTATCTTTGGGACCCTGTCTCTTACAGGGTGATGATTTGAATTATGGCTCGAGGTCCCAAACTGAAACGTCACCCTGCTATTCTAAAACATCACCCCGTTATTTTAGAATGTCACCCTGTTTCTTGAAGCATGATTTCAGAAAAATGACTAAGGTAAAAAGTTCCTAGTCAAGTGGACTCATCTTCTTGCACACACCCTTTTGTCAACCGATAAATGTCCAAACTTTGGTAAGCTTTGTTTTAGCTTAGATTTGATTCTTTCAGCTCTTTGTCTTCTGATGTGTTGAGTCATGTTCTTGTGTCAATTTTTATCCTTTTGCATGTTCTCTTTCTTGTGATGTCTTTTTCTCTTGTCAGCAACTCTCCCTTTGTATAATTATTCATACAATTTTCTCTCCCTTAGGATATAATCTCTCCCTATTGGAGTAATTTGATAATGGATAATCTATCTCTCTTTTTCCTAAAGGATGTGATAATATGGATAATATCTCTCCCTTTGACAATAATGCCAAACAAATATTTCACAGATATTTGACATTTATGTCAAGCAATCATTTTTATCCTATCCATAATATATTCCTTTAGTTTCTCTTATCCATCAGTAATACAACAATATGCTCTGGTGCTTGATTCTAATATATACCTATTTTTATATAGATGTATCTTTTGAAGTTCATCTCTTTGCTTGCATCAACATGATTGATATTCTGATAATATGTATGTTGATGTAGCCTTCAGTCATTCTATTAACTAGTAGACAAGGGTTTGACCCCTATTCTCTTTCTCAAGTATTCAAATGTATCCTTGGGCAGTGGCTTGGTGAAGATATCAACCAATTGTTCTTTTGATTGCACATACTCAAGTATCACCTCTTTTTCTTGAACTTGTTCTCTCAAATAATGATATTTTATGGCAATGTGTTTAGTCTTATCATGCATGACTGGAATCTTGGAAATGTTTATTGCACTGGTGTTATAACAATAAATAATCACTGGTTCTGAGATCTTCATATGCATACCTTCCAGCAACTGAGAGATGCATCCTTGCTTCTTGCTAATTCATGTGACATATCTGTCACCCATAAAGAATGCTCCTCCAGTTGTGCTCTTTTGGTCATCAAGATTTCCAGCTGAATTAGCGTCGGTAAACACCTTAAGTTCAAATTTTCCTTCTATTCTATACCATAACCCAAATTCATCAGTATTCTTCAGATATCTTAGAATTCTTTTCACAACAATCATATATGATTTTCTTGGGTTAGCAAAAAATCTAGCAATAATTCCTACTACATGTGCAATATCTGGTCTAGTGTGTACAACATACATGGGTTTTCCAATCATTGATCTGTACAAAGTGTGATTTACCTCTGTTGTATTTTCCTCCTTTGTCAACTTACATCCAGTAGACATCAGTGTTCCCATTGGTTTGGATTCTTCCATCTTGAATATTTTTAGGTCCTCTTTGATGTAATTGGACTGTGTAATGAAAATGCCTTCTCCTTGTTGCATGATCTAAAGACCAAGAAAGAAATTGATTTCTCCAAAAATAAACATCTCAAACTCTTTGCTCATCTCATTTGAAAATGATTTTCATAGCATATCATTGCCTCCAAATATGATGTCATCAAAAAATATTTTAGCAATCAAAGTGTTAGCATCAGTATCTTCCTTTAAATAAAGATTACTATTTTCACTATTCCTTACAAATCCAATACTTATTAGATAGGAATGAATTCATTCATACCAGGCTCTTGGAGCTTATTTCAATCCATACAAGGCTTTGTGAAGTCTACATACCATGTTCCTCTTGTCTGGATCAACAAACCCTTCTGGTTGTTCAATGTATACCTCTTCTTCAAGTATTCTATTTAGGAATTCTAATTTGACATCCATTTGATATACTTTGAATCCTTTGAATGCAGCATAAGCAATTAATATTCTTACTCCTTCTATCCTAATGACGGGTGCAAAGGTCTCTCTGGTGCAGGAGCACCTAAGTAAGGCTCTTTGGTGACCTAGGGCTTCTAGATTTATTTTGGCTTGTAGTGGTTCTAGAAAGACCACTAGTTGAATAATAGGACTAGAGGTGTCCTAAGGTGTTTTTTAGGTCTTTAGGGAAGGTATTTACATGTTTGTTTGGTCTTTTAGGAGACAAGTGTCAAGGTGGACCCAAATTGCCAATGTTGTGGCAATGGTGTGAATCAAGCACATAGGGGTCAAATTTAGAAAGAAAGTGTTTTAGGACCTTAGGGAGGTAGCAATGGTCTACCTAAGTCTATTATGATATGTTCATGGTCTTAGAACAAGGTTTAGAGTGGATTTCCAAATATTGTGGAAAGTTGTCAAAATTGTCAATGTTGTCATTGACAACATTGACAACAAATTATGAAAGAAGAGCATTTTATCTCAAATGGTTGTTGTAATTGTTTGAAACCATCAAATTAGGGATGGGGACAAGTATAATAAGCCTTCCTCTACTTTTAAGCAAGGTTGGTGAACATTTTGAATATACAATATTTTCTGTGTGTAATTTTCTAAGCAATTTAGTGAATTTTCTTGGTTTCTGTAATTAGATGGATTAGATTTTAGTCTGTAGCTATTGATTAATGTAGAATAGGTTATCATAATATTTTGTGTGGAGTTCTTTTGTTAAGTTGAATCTTTTGCATTGGTTTAGTTAAATTCTTTGTGTTTTTCCCTGTCGCTGGTTTGAACCAGGCAGGTTGGACAAATGGAGTCTTAACTCAACTTGCCACTATAGGTTCTGTATGGGCTCTTGGCATGGGTGAGGAGACTCCATGAAAATTATTTTTATAGAAGGAGGAGCCCAAGAAAGTGGTTTTACTATTTTTTCAATGATGCCCTAGGTGAGCCTGCTGTGCATGGCTTGGGACTGAGATACATTGCAAATGTTGTAAGGAGGGTTGAATGAATTGTTGGCATCAACCAAAGCTCATGGAAGGATAGAGTAATGTGTGAAGGAACCCCAATTTGAGGGAAAAGGTTGGAGGAGTTATTTTGTGTGTTGAAAGAACACTCATTTGTTTAGACTGTCAATAAGCCCTAAAACCCTGATTTTTAGGCATGATTGTAGGAAGGGTTGTATGAACAACTTGAGGATTGGAGATCTTGGAAATCTCTAGGTACTCAATAAAGGGTGTTTGAATCATAAAAAATTTTGGAGGCTTGTGTGGTAAAATTTCAAGATATACTAAAAAAGGCTCGAAAAAGGCCTAATTGGCTTGTAGCCCTATTTGGGGTGAGAAAGGTGCATTTTGAAGCACTCGATTGTAGTGTGTTTATGAATTGTGTATGTAGGGGTTAAAATGGAACTAGTGGAGGTCTTTTTGACCTATCCTTTTATAGAGATAAGTCCTAAGAGGAATTTATGATGCGATTGTTGAAGATTGAGACTAGGAAAGACCTAGTTAGCTTGTGTTGCAGAGTGTAGTATTCTTGATTAGTTCATTGGTGTACACTAGGTGAAAGGTTAGGATCTTGTGCGAAGATACCTAAGGAGTGTAGGGTTGGTTATAGAGCCCTAATAGGTTAGAGAGTTGGCCTAAGGAGACCCTAGAGAAGAATAGGGTAGAGAGAAATCCTACGTGTGTTACATCAGAGTGGTATCAGAGCCCCAAAAGATTTGGGATTGTATATGTTAGAGGTGGAATATTGTGGTTCTACAAAGATGGTGACAAATGCAGAACTAGCCAAGGATATGGATGAGAAAAAGGATAAAAAAAACTCCTAGAGGGTACTTTGGAAGCAATGAGAGTAAAGATGGAAGAACTAGTAGATGCTACTAGGAAGAAAGAATATGAAGCAGAATCCAGTAGTAAGGGTAAGAAGAAGATGGAGGAAGAAGACTACATTCCTAAACCTGACCCAGTTTTGAATGAGGAACCTTTCTTAAAGGCCATAAAAGAATTAAGTGGAAAACATTTGGAAGGGATACCTTTATTCGAAGGAAAGATGGATATTGAGGCAGTCATGGACTAGATTGAAGCAATGGAGAATCATTTTGAATGTGAAGGGATAAGTGAGGCCCAAAGGGTTAAAGTGGCCATGTCTAGACTCAGAGGGCCAACTTTGACTTGGTGGAAATACCTTCAGGATGAGAGGGTAAGCATGGGAAAGAAACCAATAGCAAATTGGAATGCTATGGTAACCAAATTGAAGGAGAGTTATCTTCTAGAGGACTACGAAATAAAGCTCCATAGGAAGAGACAAAAATTAAAGCAGAAAAACCTAGATGTGGCCTCATATACTGAGGAATTTGAAAGATTGTGTTTAAGGTCTAACTTGTAGGAAGAAGAACCAATCAAAGTGGCTAGGTACTTGGGTGGGTTGAAGTGGAACATCCAAGAGGAGCTTATCCTATGGACACCTACCCCTATCCAAAAGCGTCATTAGTTAGCTCTAAAGGTGGAAGAGAAGAGTAAGAAGAAAGGGGATTATAGCTTCAAGAACAATAATAACAATATAGGTAGAGGAAGAGACCAAAGAGGACAGAGAGGAGGTTACCAAGGGAGAGGCAATGAACAAAGAAGCCAAGGTGAAAATAGATTGATAGAGAACACCAATGAATCCACACCAAGGGGTGGTTATGGAGAGGCAGAGGTAATTAGAGTGGATCCAATAGAGGAAAGGGAGGTAGAAGAAACTCCTATTTTGAAAATATGAAATCATACAATTGTGGACAGATTGGTCATCCAGCGTATAGGTGTCCTGATAAGCCTACTGCATCCATTAGTGACAAGAGGGTAGCTTATGTTAAAGAAGAAACTTCTAGTGTCAAGGCACCTGATGTTGATCATATAGACTTTGAGATGGGTGAGAACTTGATTTTTAGAAGGGTATTAATTAGGCAACCAGTGAAGGATGAGCCTAAGTAAACGAGGGCATTATTTAGGATCAGATGTAAGATCCTTGGAAAAGTCTGCAAGGTGATAGTAGACTCTGGATATAATGATAATATAATATTAGAGGAGGCAGTTACTAAGATAAAATTAACCAAGATACCCCATGTGAACCCTTACAAGGTGACTTGGCTTAGTAAGGGACAGAGTGTGTTAGTAAATGAGCAAACATGGGTAGAGTTCTCTATAGTAGGCTACACGGATAAACTACTTTGTGACATCCTACCAATGGATGCTTGCCACTTGTTGTTAGGAAGACCCTAGCAATATGATAGAGAGGTAGTGTATCATGGAAAGGAGAATTCCATATCCTTTAAGAAGAATGGAAAGACATTTAAAATGAAATCTTTATTGGAGGATGAAGAGCCACAGTCTAAGACTCCTACTGTGTTATTCTACAGTGGGAAGGAGTTTGTAAAATACATGAAGGAAGAAGCAAGTGCAGGGTATGCCATTGTGTTAAAGCCCAAGGAGGAAGAGAAGATAGTTAACGAGAAAATACCCAAGGAGATTTAGAATCTACTTGACAAATACAATAATATAGTCAATGATGGGACTCCTGCAACTTTGCCTCCTAAGAGAGTGATTAGTCATCAAATTGACTTCATACCTGGTGCCTCATTACCTAATAAAGTATCTTATAAGCTAACCCCTAACTAGAATTTAGAGGTAGCTAGACAAGTAAAAGAATTAATGGATCAAGGCTTGATTAAAAATAGTATTAGCCCATGTGCAGTTCCTATGGTGTTAGCATCAAAGAAAGGTGGAAAATGGAGGCTATGTACTGATTCAAGGGCAATTAATAGGATCACCATAAGATATAGGTTTCCCATACCCAGGATAGAAGATCTTATGGATTGTCTTGGAGGAGCAATGTACTTTACCAAGTTGGACTTGAAAAGTGGTTACCATTAGATAAGGGTCAAGGAGGGAGATGAGTGGAAGACAACATTCAAAACAACTGATGGGTTGTATGAATGGCTTGTGATGCCATTTGGCCTCACAAATTCTCCTAGCACATTCATGAGGCTCATGAATGAAGTGCTTAAGGATTTCATAGGTAAGTTTGTGGTGGTATATCTTGATGATATATTGATCTATATTAGAACAAAGGAAGACCACATCAAGCATGTTGAATCAATGTTGAAGAAGTTGCATGAAGAGAAAATAGCAACTAATTTGGAGAAGTATGAGTTTCTCAAACAAGAGCTTGTCTACTTGGGATTTGTGGTATCCAAGGGATCCTTGAAGATGGACCAAGACAAGGTGTCAGATGTACTAAATTGGCCACCACCTACATCAGCAACTGAGGTAAGGAGTTTCCATGGCCTAGCTCAATTTTATAGGAAATTCACTAGAAATTTCAGTGGTATATGTGCACCATTGTTGGAGACTATTAAGGGTGGAAGTAAGGCTAAGTTTAGATGGAACTTAGAAGCTAGGAAGTCATTTGAAATGTTGAAAAGGAAAGTAGCTACACAACCTATCCTAACATTGCCTAGTTTTGATAAATTATTCACTATTGAATGTGATGCAAGTGGCATAGTAGTAGGAGGTGTGTTAAGTCAAGAGGGTAGACCAGTAGCCTTGTTTAGTGAGAAGTTGAATAAAGCTAAGAAGAAATACTCTTCTTATGACCTAGAATTATATGCTCTAGTGTAGTCATTAAGAAAGTGGAGAGACTATCTTTTACCTAAGGAATTTGTGGTGTTTACTGACAACCAGGCCCTTAGCTACATCAATACACAAGAGAAGTTGAGTAATAAGCATCTAAAATGGATGGAATATCTCCAAGCCTTTACATTTACCATCAAGCATAAGAAGGGTCAGTTGAATAAGGTTGTTGATGAACTGAGTAGGAGACTCTTGGCATTCCAAGAAGTCTAGTTGAACAGTATAGGCATAGAGAGTTTTAAGGACCTCTATCAAGAAGATGAAGATTTTGGTGAGGCATATCAAGTGTGCCATGATTTTCAGAGCCACTTCCATAGAAAATTCTCTGATTTCACATTGCAGAATGGACTGTTGTTTAGAGGAAACCAGTTATGTGTGCCAAGTGGTTATATGAGAATGAATCTCATACAAGAGAAGCATAATGGATCCATGAGTGGACACTTTGGTGTAAACAAGACCTTGGAGTTAGTACAAAGGTTTTATCATTGGCCTAAGTTGACAAAGGATGTCACTAAATATGTGGAACAATGTGTAGTATGCATGAAGGAAAAAGGGGGTAGTAGCAATGCAGGCTTGTATCAACCCTACCTATCCCAAACAGACCATGGGAGTGTGTGAGCATGGACTTCATAGTAGGTCTACCAAACACTAAGCAAGGCTATGATAGTATTTATGTAGTAGTTGACATATTTAGCAAGATGGGGCATTTCATTCCATGTAAGACTACTAGTGATGCTATTCATATAGCTTATCTATTCTTCAAAGAAGTTGTAAGGATTCATGGACTGCCCTTAAGAATTCTATCTGATAGGGATGTTGAGTTCATGAGACATTTTTGCAAAACATTATGGAATAGATTGGGTACAAACTTATCTTTTGGATCAGCATACCATCCGCAGACTGATGGTCAAACTGAGGTGGTCAATAGGGTGTTGGGTAACTTATTAAGGTGCCTAACCAAGGAATATGGTCAGACATGCGATGTATTCATACCCTAGGTAGAGTATGCCTATAATGGTAGTAGGAATAGGATGATAGGGAGAACCCCATTTGAAATAGTTTATGGGATGCATCCTAGAGGAGTTTGTGAACTTAGGGATCTTGGAGGAATGGAGTACAAGAGTGGGCATGCTGAGGACTTCACCCACACTATGAAGGAGATCCAAGTGTTGGAATTATATTGAGATGATGTACTAAGAGGGGAAGGGTGAATCACTACCTCTAAAACTTTTCTTGGTTAGCCCATTAACCCTTAATCATCAGTTTGTAAATTATCTTATCTAACTATTCATCTTTATTTATGTATATGCAATCATATCATAAATTATTTTAGTATGTAACCATAATAGAAACATTCATGAAAATAGATAACACATAACACAAGATATGATATCGCAGAAAAATCCTATTAGGAAGTAAAAACTGCAGTGGGGATTGTTACCCACAAGACTTCACTATTTGCAGATAAGAAGGGGCTGGTTAAGGCTTACAATTGGTCACTTATGATGACCTACCCTATTAGGAGTATTATAGTGGAGACCTATTAAGATCTACTTCATTTGAAGCTTTAGCAACACTGTTAACTAGTGTGCACTCTGTTAAGAGATTTGGAAAGAATGGTTAAGTCCACCTTCTATAAAAGGATTTTAGATGTGATGCACTTGTTAGAATGCAACTACATAAGTCTTTGATCTGATGATATATGCAATATTTAATTGTTGATAATAGATCCTATAAAGCTTCATACATATTAGTAATCATCCTTCCATGATTGAATAATACCTTTATCTGCTTATCGGTAGCCTTTGTGTGTTCTTGATAACTGATGTATTATGTTTCTGACCTTTGCATGAATTCTACCTTCTGCTCCTTAGATGCTCTTTGTGGCTATCAATAATAGATAATTCATGTACTCACAATTGAGTTTTAACATCTATTTATACTAATCTAGGCTCAATTCTTGATTCATGCATTGCAAGTTATTTCTAGATCCAAGGTATACAACTTGACCTTGATCTTTAGTTAAATATGTTTTAGATCTGTTTGGATGCATTAAAACATTTACATAAAGCTTGTTTGACCCTCAAGTTATGATTTAAAACAAATAAAAATTCTATAAATAGAATTACATTGCTTTATTCGTCATGTAAAAATCAGATCCACAATTTGCGGGTTCCTTAATTGACTATCGGTTTTGATAGTCGGTTTTCTTAGTCATCGGTGTTCCTTTCTTGAACTTGTCATCAAGTATGCCTTTTTTGTTCCTTTTGGGTTAGTTCTCATAACTGTGTCACCAGTGATGCTTGTGGTCACCGGTGATGCTTGATGATTCTGTACTTAGCATTTTTCATGACCTCTGTGTTATGTCGAGTATGTTTGCTATTCGCTGGTAACGCTTGTAATCTACTAGTGATCTCTGTCAATGTTTTTCACTAAGTGTACTAATGGAAAAATAATGTCATCAATCTCCCCCTTTGACATTAGTATCAAAAACATGATATGTGCAACATACTGAGTGTATTAGTATGTACAC
>MU223762.1:3978390-4003928 GCA_018584345.1 Thuja plicata
GATTTCCTCTCTTGTTGATTTAGGAGGCATAAGAGAGACCAGTACTCTTTCTCTTATCCTCTTCTCCTCATGGAGTGCAAAAGTGAATCTAGAAGATATTTTATCTAATAGTTCTTGTGGAACATCACGTGTAGTGAAGTGCAATGGGACATAGTAGTGTTTGCACATCTTAGCAATAAGTGCATCTTTATCTTATTTTGTTCTAATTTATCCCATCTTAACCATTTCCTAATTTCAGGATGTCCAATAGATCTAGCTTTAGAAATAGACTTGTATATGTCATCAATGTCTTGATTTGGAGATGATACCTTTTCTTTTTCCTTTGCAAGTTTTATAGTGTTAGGTTCATCCATAGCTGATTCTTCTAAGTCTTCATCATTATGAACATATTTCCTCCTTTTGGTAGGTGCCCTAGCTAGTTGTTTTTCTTTTTGAGGTGTAGGTTTCCTCTTGTACACCTTCCCTTTTACCATGGGAGAAGGAATAACATCTTGTGCTATTTGGCTTCTTTTTCTAGACTTTTTAGGTGGAGGAGGAGGTGGTGAATCAGACTACTCTTCGTCTGATTCATTTGTCTCTACTGTATCACCAATGGGAAGCTGGTCTTTGGTGTCTTCCTCCTTACCTTCTTCATCTTATTTTCCATCAAAAGATATTTTCAGGTTATTTTTCAGATTCTTTACCATTCTTTTTGACTGTTTTAAAGCCTTCTTGACAACAAGATTTGTCTTAATCTTTAGCTTTGCTTCCTCATAGGTAACAAATATTAGTTTTTTGTTTTCAATGGGTTCATTTAACAATGCTTTAATGCATTTAGTTTCTAGTCCTATTCTAATTTCATAATCAAGCTTTGTAAGCCATGATTTCCTTGGAACTACAACTTGCATGTAGGTGAAGTCTATATCCACCATAAAACATATCTCTTCTTGGTGTTTTTCTATCAGACTCTCAAGAATTCTACTTCTAGCTTGTAGCATTTCCTTAATGGTCTTGAAATATTCATGCATTACATTGTCAAAGTTTGTACCAAGTGATTCTATGAATTCACTTATTTGAATGGTAATCGGTCTACTTGTGTCCCATGCCACTTTTCCTATGGAAGGAAAGTATTCTTCAAAATAAAAGAATATACACATTATGAGGGAACCAAAGTTACATGTTTTTTCCCTTAAAGAGCTTATTGTGTACATGTTCTCCTCAAATTGATGTAATAGGATATCTGCCAGATCCATCTTCTTCCCCTGTTTGATGATCTTGTACGTTGTGCTCATAGCAGTACTAGATATGTTGTTCATTTTGCTTGCTTGGAAGATGTTGCATCCAACAACACATGCTCCAAAATTTAGCTCTATGTTGGTAATGGTGTTGACCTTCAGTGCCCTTTTATCTGATTTTGCACCAGTTAGTCTTTCAACTTCTGCTAGAGATGGATGTTTGTGAGCCTGTGGTTTATCAGTTGTTGGATAACTAGTAACTGCATGTATAACATCCTTTGTTATAGCCTTTGGCTTGTTTAGCCATAGAGTGTTGTCATGAAATTTGATAAGAACAATTTTAATCCATTCTGTCTTAAAAACCCTAGGAAAATCCAGTGCATTTGTGAGTCCCTTTACTTCCAAGTGTTTATGCTCTTCTTTGAGCTTTCCAACATCATCACAAAGTGTTGCATACTAACTCCAAGAGACTCAATTCACCCAAGGTTACTCTAGATGCAAACCAATGATAGATCTGGTGTATTTGGATGGTATTAGGGTTGATTAAAGTGGTTTTAAGGTTCCAGACCCAACCCAACACTCCTAGCCCTTGGTTTTACTCCGAACTGCCAATAGGCCTAATAGCCTTGTAGCCCTTTAGCGTGAGTAATTTGCACTTAACTTTGAAATTTCCCAAAGGACTGAAAAAATACATTGTAGATTATGATACTCTTTGTCCTCTTACACAACATACTAAAAGGGTTCTATGGACTCCTTTAGACTATATATCATTGTCCTCACACTATGGCCTTAAAAATGCATAAAAAGACCCCAATTTACAAAGAAAATATATGATAAACATGCTCCCAATGGCTAAAATCTTGGTAAAAAGAATGAAATGACTCACAACCCCTAAATCCAAAAGGAATTATACCCAAACCTTCATTAGAATGAAAACCCCCAAATTCACTCCTTTCAAACCCTTAATATTAAGGCTTCCTTAATGTCTTGTCTCCAATCACTTCTAGACATAACCAATACTTCATTCATCAATAAAAATACATTATAATACAACCCACATCATAAGAGATACCCCTTATTTGCATAGATCATTGGATTCTACACTTGTGCCATCAATTTCACCAAAAAATCCTCTTTCAAATCAACCTGTGATCACTTCATTCCTTCAACTCTCTACAAGGATTAGTGCTATAACTTATCATACATGGTTATTGTACTCCTCCCATGGATTTAATGCCTTTTATTCCATGTAAAGGATCAAATTTGCAAACTAACCTCAAAATAGATGAAAAACTTCACAAAATCTAAATTTTAACTTGCTAGAAATGACAGTACAATCATAGAAAATGACTTTCAATGCATTGGAATGGACATACAAATGATCTTAGTTTTCTTACTATTCCAAAATCAACCACGGACTTAAAACAAGGAGTGTTTAAACCATCCAAAATGCATAGAACATTCAAATTGCAGATTTAAACTTGTCTTTTATTGATATTGTTGTTGTAGTCCGTACACTCCAGCCACCATGTGTGAACAATGGAGTCTCAATTACAAATAGGCATTCAAGTATTAACTTCCCAAACCTCTTTCAACTAGTTTGGAGGATTAGTTAAGTGTTTTTACAATAGAAATTCTATTTCCCTCCTAAATGGCTATTAGCCATTATTTTTCAAATATTCAAATTTTTAAACTATTAAAATGCTTTTAAACCTTTGTAATTTGAAAATTAGGAACTCCAAAGGTTTTCAAACACCTAGGAGACTTATTCAAAACCAAAATAAACCCCTAGAACCTCCTAAATAATAATGGGACACTAATGGTCCAAATTACATTTATTTAATCCTATCAGGATATAACTTATTCTTAATATGCAAAAGTCATTTCATGGCATCAAAACATTATAGGAGCCAATATGCTATAGTTGATGTGTTTTTCATCACCTAGGATCTCTTTTATCTCCTTGGACCTTTGAT
Source organism: Thuja plicata (assembly GCA_018584345.1). Classification (NCBI taxonomy): domain Eukaryota; kingdom Viridiplantae; phylum Streptophyta; class Pinopsida; order Cupressales; family Cupressaceae; genus Thuja; species Thuja plicata. Next base: position 3,981,581 of record MU223762.1, read on the forward strand.
TTCTATTAGGTTCCCTCCATTCCTTCATTGTCTTCATGGTCTTCATGTTGGTCCTTGGTGCTCCTGCACCATACTCCCCACCAACAATGAAATGCTTGTCCCAAGATTTGTGTGGCCTAAAGGACCTCTACAATTTAGGGGTGAAGTAATCCCCCAAAGTGATCTTCCTTCTCTCACCTTGCCAACCTGCATTCACACACAATTTGTTAAAATAAAAACATGGTTTTTCTACCTACCCTTGGGAAGGATAGTAAGAGGGCTAGAATTACTCCTCCTTTGATCCACTCCATGGCTTAAATCTCTAATATAACATCTCTGCCCCCTTGCTTTGTTCTAACTACATCATAGGACACTTTATGGTCCCAACTTGCACAAACACTATGTCCCAAATCTCTCCTCCTTTAGGACTATCATAGTAGCCTCTTGACTATAATTTCTCATCCCTCTTCTATCCAGTATCATCTTGAACCTTATTTTCTATCTCCTACCCAAAATATATAAGTATTGGTTCTTCTTGGTACCTTACTAATGGTTGCAACTCATATTTCTTGTCTTCATGGTGAGCCAAGTACTTATTGTTGAATCCATCATGAATAAACCTCCTCGACCATTGCCAAGACCTGCCTAAGATCAAGTGTCCACAACTCATATCCAAAACATCACACAATACCCTATCTCTGTATTGCCAACTAAAAATTCAATCATGACTTGAGTTTTAACCAACAAATTCTGATCCACATTTACCCAAGTAGCATAATATGGCTTAGGATGTAAATTTTTTTTCAAATTTAACTTCCTTACAACTTCATGAGACACAACATTTTGACTTGCTCCTGAGTCTATAATGAATCTACATACTTTAACTTGGATTAAACAATTTGATCTGAATATACCCACTTGTGGATTCTGTGGTTGTCCTTTTACCATCAATAAGTATTCTCCATCCTCTGGTTGAATTACAATGGGCTCTTGCTTCTCTTCTCTCTTTGTGTCTTCTTCCATCAAGTTCACTCTCATATCTCTACCTTTGTCTTCATTCCATTTAGGACATCTAAAGGACTAATGACCCACTTCATTGCAAGTGAAGCATCTTCCTGTGAACATCCCATTTCCTCTTCCTCCTCTATGTCCTCCTCTTGTCTCTGATGTGTATGGCTTGTCTTTGTCATTGTTGTTCTGAAAATCAGTGGTACCTCTACCTCCTCTTTCCCTCATAGATGATCCTCCTCTTGTGTTATTCTGGTTCTCATACCTTCTTCTTATCTTCTCTTCAGCCTTCATGGCTAATTGATAGCATTCATCAATTGTCCTTGGGGTAGTAAGACTATATTCATCCTGAATGTTGAATCTTAGTCCTCCCATATACCTTTCAATTTTTTCTTCCACTTCTTCTTCATGCCCTATTCTGATATCCAACTTATGGAACTCCTCAGTGTACCTTTGCACATCCATATCCTTTTGTCTAAAATCTCTCAACTTCTTGTATAACTGTACTCTATAATCCTTTGGAAAACATTTTGCCTTCATATTTTCCATCATACTATACAAAGATGTGATCTTGGGTTTCCCATTCTTCCACCTTTCTGCATGAACACAATCCCACCACAATAATGCATGTCCCTTCAACCTAGAGTTTGCAATCTTCACTTTATCCTTCTCCTCTATTCCCTCACACTCAAAGCAATTTTCAATTGCACTGAACCAATATATTAGTTCTTCATCATCCATATTTCCTCCATATATAGGTAAGTCTTTCCTTACCCTTGAATCTCCATTCTTTATGGCTTTCACCAACTTAGCCATCATCTCATCCTTAGGGTCAAACTACTCTTCCTCTTGGGGTACTTCTTCTTCTTCTCCTTCTTCTTCTTCCTCATCCAATCTAATATTCTTGTCTCTCTTCTCTAGTGCTAAGATCCTCTCCATAATGGTCCTCATAATTCTATCCTTCTCATGGTTTTCTTTCTCCCTTTGTTCCAATGTTTCTTTCAACTTCTTGTTGTCTTCCAACTGTTCCTTGACTATCCTGGCCAACTCTATGTTTGTCATCCTTGTAGGAAAATCCTCTTCTCCTTCAAACATGTTCACTAACCTACTTGTGTCTCTAATACCACTTGATGCAATGGAAAGGGTGGTGTACTGATAAACAATCTAAGAGATGCACAAATTTGGACTACCAATGAACTACCCTTCCAAGTGCATACTAACTCCAAGAGACTTAATTCACCCGGGGTTACTCTAGATGCAAACCAATGATAGATCTGGTGTATTTGGATCATATTAGGGTTGATTAAAGTGGTTTTAAGGTTCCAGACCCAACCCAACACTCCTAGCCCTTGGTTTTACTCCAAACTACCAATAGGCCTAATAGCCTTCCTTGTAGCCTTTCAACGAGAGTAATTTGCACTTAGCTTTGAAATTTCCCAAAGGAATGAAACAATAAAGTATAGATTATGATACCCTTTATCCTATTACACAACATACTAAAATGGTTCTATGGACTCCTTTGGACTATATATGACTGTCCTCACAGTATGGCCTTAAAAATGCATAAAAGACCCTAATTTACAATGCAACTATATGATAAACATGCTTCCAATGGCTCAACTCTTGGGAAGCACATGAAATGACACAAAAACCCTAAATACAAAAGGAATTAGACCCAAACCTTCATTAAAATCAAAACCCCCAAATTCACTCCTTTCAAACCCTTAATATTAAGGCTTCCTTAATGTCTTGTCTCCAATCACTTCCAGACATAGCCAATACTTGATTCATCAATAAAAATCCAATATAATACAACACACATCATAAAAGATACCCCTTATTTGGATAGATCATTGGCTTCTACACTTGTGCCATCAATTTCACCAAAAATCCTCTTTCAAATCAACCTGTGATCACTTCATTCCTTCAAATCTCTGCAAGGATTAGTGTTATAACTTATCATACATGGTTAGTATACTACTCCCATTGATTCTAGGCCTTTGAGTCAATGGAAAGGATCAAAGTTGCAAACTAACTACAAAATAGATGAAAAACTTCACAAAATCTGAATTTTAACTTGCTGGAAATGACAGTATAGTCATAGAAAATGACTTTCAATGCATTGGAATGGACATACAAATGAACCAATAATGAAATTGCCAAAGAAGCCCTAATCAACACCTTATCTGACAGTGATTTTTCTAAAATCAAGAAGATTGACAAAGCATATATCATATGGAAGTATTTAGAAGACATGTTTCAAGGAGATGTTCAATCAAGGAATGCACGTAGGAAGACATGGAAGAAGAAATACAATAGTCTTGAGATGTTACCGGAAGAAAACATTAGAGCTTACAATCAAAGGATAAATGAAGTAGTATTTGGAATCAGGAACAATGGTGGTGAAATATCAGAAGAAGATATAATGGATAATTTGTTAACTACTTTGACATCAAACTATGAAAACAAGATCAGTATTCTAGAGGAAACTACGCAATTCTCACAAGACTTCAAGAGAGAGAATCTAATCAGCAAAATATCTACATTTGAGATATCAAGATTGAAGACTAAACCTAAAAGTGAAACATCCTTCAAAGCAACAATCCATGGTAGGAAATCCTTACACACCTCCAGTCACAATGAGAAAGAAGAAGTTGATGAAGAAATTAAAGAAATCATAGCTATGATTGCTAGAAGAGAAAAGAAAGGAAAAGGTAAATATGAAGGACAGATTCCATTCAAATGTTTTTCATGTAATAAGATAGGTCACTTTGCATCTAAATGTCCCACAAGAGTCAAGAAATTCAGATTTGATTACAAGGCCAAATATAAGAAGGAATGGTATCATGCTGAAGAAGGTGTAACCGATGAAGATTCAAGAGAAGATGAAATTGGATTCGTTGCCCTTAGAGATATGGAAAGGATGCTTGAGGAAATGGACATTGCAGATGAAAAGGAAGAACAAGAACTAGCCCTAATTTCCAAAGTAGACATCAGAACTGATTGGATCATTGACAGTGGATGTTCTCATCATATGATAGGTGACAAAGACAAATTTGTTTAGTTAGACAAGTACAAAGGTGGTATGGTTAGATTTGGAGATAACACTCCCAAACCTATCATAGGCTGAGGTTCTATCACTTTGGATGGAAATAATAAGATAGATGATGTTCTATATGTTGATGGATTACATCATAACTTGCTGAGCATTGGACAACTACTTGACAAAGGCTATCCTTTGGAGTTCAAAGACAACAAGTGCATCATTAACAACAAGGATGGAGACATGACTGTATCAGGCTCCAAAAAAAAGGGTAATGTTTTTTAGCTTAATTCTTATGTAATTTGTTTTGTTGCAAAGGTGGATGACATTTGGTTATGGCACAAGAGACTTTGTCATATCAACTTTAATAATATAGTAAAGATCAGAAATGTTAAGGCAGTTAGAGACCTACCAAGTATTGCAAGACCAATAGACAAAATATGCAGGGAATGTGTTATGGAAAATCATGTAAGGAATTCCTTTAGAAGCAAGCAGAACTCAGCTGAGAGCAAATTGGACTTAGTGCATATAGATTTATGTGGTCCTACTCAAAAAAGATCATACTACAGAGAAAGGTATTTCATTTTGTTTGTTGATGACTTTTCTAGGATGATGTGGGTTGCATTCTTAAAGGAGAAGTCTGAAGCCTTTGAGAAGTTCAAAATATTCAAAGCTAAAGTTAAGAATGAATCTGGATTGAAACTAAAATGTCTGAGATCAGATAGAGGAGGAGAGTTCACCTCTGATCAATTTTATGACTATTGTGAAGAGCATGGTATTAAAAGATAGTTGAGTGCACCTAGAACCCCTCAGCAGAATGTGATTGTAGAAATGAGAAACATGATTATACTTGATATAGCACACACTATGATGATTGAAGGAAAAGTTGCGCACACCTATTGGAGAGATGCAATGAACACAGCAATATATACTATCAACAGAACCCAATTAAGGCTAGGTGTGGATAAGACATCCTATGAACTTTGGTTTGGAAATATACCTACAGTAAAGTACTTCAAAATCTTTGGTAGCAAGTGCTACATCAAAACAGATGATGGTGTTGGTAAGTTTGATGCTAGAAGTGATGAAGGTATTTTCCTTGGTTATTCTACTAAAAGAAAAGCATATAGATGTTTCAATTTGAGATTAAAGAAGATAATTGAAAGCACACATTTTAAGATTGATGAAAATATTATGGTTCAAGAAAGATACTATGAATATGTACCTATGATTGAGGATGTATCCAGACCTAGCAACAAAGATACTATTATTGAAGAAATGTTTGATTGCATTGATATCTCATGCAATGACCTTGAATCAAGTAGAGAAGAATCATAGAATATAGAAGAAGAAGACACACCTAAGGTTCCAAAATTCACATCTACATACCACTCTAAAAATGACATCATTGGAGATCAGAGCAGAAGTGTTTTGATCAGATCAAAAGAAAAAAGTTTAGCAATTTTGAGTGTTGAAGATGCTTGTAATGATTCTGATTGGAAGAATGCAATGAAAGAAAAATTAGATCAGATAATCAAAAATGACACATGGGAATCGGTCCCCAGACCTAGTGACAAAAATGTGATTGGAACAAAGTGGGTACAGTAGTTAGAAACAAAGAAAGATTGGTATGCAAGGGATATGCGTAGAGAGAAGGAATAGACTACACTGATACATTTGCCCCTATGACCAGATTGGAAGCCATAAATTTGTTCTTGGCATACGCAATAGTCAAAGACTTTAAAGTATATCAAATGGATGTAAAATCAGGTTTTATGAATGGTGATTTGAATGAAGAAGTCTACATTAAACAACCTGAAGGATTTAGTCTTTCAGATGAACTAGACATGGTATGAAAATTGAAGAAAGCACTCTATGGTCTTAAACAGGCCCCAAGAGCTTGGTATGAGAGAATTGATGGTTATCGTACAAAGATTGGATTCAAGAAAGGAGCAGCAGATTATAACCTATTCATAAGAGAAACACCTGATGGATTATTGTTAGTTGCTATATTTGTTGATGACATTATCTTTGGATGTAATGACAAGCTCAGTAAAGCATTCACAAAAGAAATGTAGAATGAATTTGAAATGAGTATGATTGGTCCCATAAAATACTTTTTGGGATTAAATATACAGCAAACAGATAAAGGTATATTTATTAATTAGTCTAAATATTTGAAGGAAATATTGAAGACTTTTCAGATGGAAGATTGTAAACCAGTATGCACTCCCATGATAATAGGAAGCAAGCCTTCAAAAGACAATGACTCCGTAGTAGTTGACAAGACATTATACAAATCTATGATTAGTAAACTCATTTATCTAACTCAATCTAGACCTAACATATCTAATCCAGTTGGCATTGTTGGAAGATTTGCAGCTGAGCCCAAGCAGAGTCACCTAATGGCAGTCAAAAGGATATTCAAATATCTAAAAGGGACTATAGACTATGGTTTATGGTATCCTAAATCAGAGAATATAAAAATTCATGGTATACAGATGCAGATTGGGCAGGTTGTATTGATGACAGGAAGAGCACTTTAGGAGGATCAGTTTTCCTTGGAGATAGGTTGGTTTCTTGGATAAGCAAGAAGAAAAACTATATTTCTCAATCAACAGTAGAAGCTGAATATGTTGCAGCAGCACTAAATTGTTCAACTATGGTTTGGATCAAGTAGATGGTTAAAGAATTTAGCATTCAGGTTTATTATCCTATTGTCATTCATTGTGATAATACTAGCACTATCAACATGTCTAAGAATCCTTTGATGCATGGAAAGACAAAACACATAGAGATCAAATACCATTTCTTAAGAGAAAAAGTTGCAGACAAAGAAGTCAAATTGGACTATGTGAACACCAAAGAATAGTTAGCAGATATTTTCACAAAGCCCTTATCAAAGGATACTTTTGAGTATCTCAGGGAGAATTTGTGAATAATTCCCTCTCCTAATTCTGGTTAGAAGAAGCAGCAAAGACATCAATCATTATGTGACTGATGAATGGTTGACTACTCTACTTTTGGAGTAGTACCTATGCCTAAAGAACTATGGTACCCTTTGCCATTGATGTCAAAGGGGGAGTATATAGTAAGGAAGAGAATGTATTAAGGGGGAGCATATACTCTGGGGGAGTATATAGAAGAAACAAAAACTCAGATAGAGAAGGAAGAGAATGTACTAAGGGGGAGCATATACTCTAGGGGAGTATATAGAAGAAACAAAAACTCAGATAGAGGAACTATAGCAGTTTAGAGGAATCTTTGATGAGGATATTGAGAAGATTGTAAAAGAAAGAGAAAACCATAAACAGAGAATGTTTTTTTTATCATATGTTTCCATCAATGTCAAAGGGGGAGATTGTTGGAGATTTGATTCTAAGCAGTTGATTGTTTGTATGTTTGTCATTGACGACAACATATAATACACAGTAGTAATTTTGTATGAACTTATCTAAATGATGAAATGAAGACTGGCATGGATAGATACATGTTTTTGACATTTTTATTATGTTATGTTCATACACATAGACCTAGATATGATGTTTCAGTAAAGTTATGCAATTCTGTTATTAGCAGTTACAATTCTGGAAGCATAACTGTTTAGGGCTGACATATATGACATGTTACATGAGTTGCACCTATCTTCAGGATATGTATGTGAATATTCATGTTTATTTATGAGTTTTTGATACAAATCTAAAGGCACCAAATGTGTTTCAAGACTATTGCAAAGTTATGGTTAAATTGGTGAGGACAACTCAGTGAAGCGTCGCGTTTGTTTAGCATTGACTTGTGCAGACTTAATATTGCTTGCGTGCTTAGTTAAGCTGACTAAGATATTGATGAAGTGTTTCTAAGAGCCAACATGACCTTCTAATTTAGAGAAGATACTTATATTAGTTCAATTGTGATACGCCGAGTGTGAATGATACGAAATGTGAAGAAAGATGTACAGAGCAGATTATCAGAGTTGGTTCATTCATCAAGGGTCTATGTGAAGAAGAAGTGAAAGATTGTAATACAGTGGAACTGATCAAGACAGCAGGTCTACTCTAGAGTTCATCATTAGATATAGTGCATATCTATTAATTAGAAGGTTGTATCCTTCACCATCAAGCAGTGAGATTTTGGACAGTTAGTCCACCACCCCTAACAGGGTTACATGGTTACTTGTAAAAGACTCTTAACAGGGTCTGACCCTTAACCAGGTCACTATACTTATTGTATTATATTGTACAACTCCTAACAGGGTTGAAATATCTTCTAATAGGGATTACTACAAACAAGTATAGTTTATTGTGGGTACTATTTCCCACCGGGGTTTTTACCATTTGGTTTCCCCGTAATCAAATTGTGTGTTGAGTACTGTGTTATCTGATTATGCATTTACTTTGTTGTACACTAATGTTAAAGAAGTAAAAAGAGATTGAATTAACTGATAACTGATTCACCCCTCCCATCTCAATAATCCTTTGGGACTATTCTAACAACTTAGTCATGATTCCCCTTAGACCCTCTTGACTTTAATTTCCACTTTAAACAAAAAAAGTTGTTGCATTTTTGGGCATGACAATGAGCTCACAAATCAAATTATTCTCATGAGTCAAGAAGAAAATAGAATGACTGTTGAGCTCATTGAAAGAATACAGATTATCGGTGAACTAAGAGAAGAAAATGAAAAACTAAAGGATGAGGTTAGAATTCAACAACAACATAATGAAGTTATCAGAAAGGCTGAAGAGAGCAATAAAAGAATGGATGATTTTCTGGAAGGATAACAAAGAGTCAACCACAACAATGGTCTAGGCTTTACTAAAAATGGAGAATCATAAAATCAATCCAATCCAAATTTTTTTTATGAAAATCCAAGACTAAGAAAGATTACATGTAAACACTGTGGAAAGCAAGGTCACACAACAAATGTGTGTAGAGGCAAAATGAAAGGTATTCCTAAATCTGCACCTTCATTCATGGGATTCTATTATAAATGTAACAAGAAAGGACATAAGGCATATGAATGTAAGTATAAGATAGAACAGCCAAGGAAGGAAACCTACATGGAAAAATACTATCCTACCTACAAGATGAATGGGCACACAAGCCATGAATGTTGGAAAATGAAAAGGCAGGCATGGAAGCCAAAAGGTCAACACACTCCATGTCAATCAAAGCATATCGATAGTCAATATGTATGGGACTATAATACTTGGACAAATTTCACAGCATGTGGAAGGTATGGTCACACTGCTGCAAATTGTATGAGACTATGAACTAGAAAGTCAAGAGGATAGACTAACCCCGGAATGGCATGCTTACACTGTCACAAAGTTGGTCATCTCAAAAAGGACTGCAGAGACCAAATGACAGAGATAAGCACATACCCCAAATGGAAACACCATTGAAGATATCTAGAGGGCTAGAGACAAGATGTGGAGAAAAGCTTCAAGCAATGATGAAGCTAGAAAGAGCAATGCAAATGGTGGCACCCCATCCAATGAAACTGGTGACATTACCAACCCCACCTATGAAGAACAAGTAAGTATGGAACTGCATTAACCCTAAGCTATTACTTGACATTAGTTCCATAATATGATGATATAATTCCAAATTAGCATAAGAAAGATGCATCATGGTTATACTTGTTGAAAAATGTGAAAACTATGTCTTCGGGCATATATACCAAAACCTGTCATTATACACATAAAGGAAAGACTGCCTATATTTACTAAGATAGGTCAGTTACAAACAAAATTTGTTAGTATTGATTGAGACTTGTTGGTAAATGAGCACATGAAAAAATCTGTTTGTGTTACTGAAACCTATCGGTAAAGCCTAAGTCTACTTTGACTACTCAGAAATGTTGTAAAGATGACCAATGGTAATAAAGTCTCCACCGACAAACTCAGTCTTCAAACACCAATGAGTTGGTGAGAATTTATTACACTTGATTTAGGGAAATACTATAAATAGGGCATCAGAGTGACTCATTTGTCACAGCACCCAGAGTAGAGCGGAAAAGGTGATTTCGAGTAGAAAGAAACCAAGTAGCAGAGCAATCATGAGTCGACCACCAAGCACTCCAAAAATAGTTCAGAGATCTATGCAAACACAACACTAAGTTCTAATAGACTGATAACTCTGTTCTTTACACATTTACAAAGAAGCCCTAAATTTCTGGAAATGGCATCAACATCATGATTCATAAAAGCTAAGAAGGCTAAGAATGATGAATTTGAACTCATCAAAAACTATGCATGTGAGGAAGCTAAATATAAGATTCATCCAAAGGTTGTCTCACAACTCGATGACGCTGGTGCGTTCTCATGTATACCAGCTAAGTTTTTGCTAGTTGAGGATGTTTGATCATTCATACACTACAAGATTGCAGAAATAGGAATGGAAGAGATGGAAGAAGCTTACTAGAAGCTTTGTAATGAAGATGGAACACTTAAGGATGAACACAAACACATTGAGGTAAAAGGGCTTACCAATGCCCTAAAGTTTCCAAAGGTCTTCAAAATTGACTGGATTCGGTTAGTGCTAAGAATAATGCACAATAAAAAGTTATGGTTGGATGAACCAAAGTAAATCACCCGAGATGTCATCCATGTAGTCACTAGTTACCCTGTAACCAATAAAGTAAAGGAACTCAAGCATTCACCAAAGGCAAAGACTGAAAAGATGACTAGAGCTAAATGGGATGGGCATGGACTGAAAGTGACAACCATAGCCGATGATGAAATTAAGTTTGGTGCATGTGTGTTGGGTTACAAATTCTTCCATGCCAGTAGATTAAAGAGTATTTCTTCAAGTGTTGTGGATACAAATTACAAAATCATGAAGAAAAGCACACAGTTAGACTTGTCTGAACTACTACTAAATCAGTTGAAAGAAAATCTCAAGACAATCAGAAATGCAAAGTCAAACACCTATAAGTTTGGCTCATTAATCATGTTCATTTTATTTTGTTTTTAAGAAAAGTTCCCATCTATTGGAGATGTAAAATGGGACAGCACCAAGCTGGTAACCATGCAAATTAATGACCACATAATGGCTCGAGGAGATAATTTTGAAACTGTCATGGATGAATACTTTAATGTATTCAAAGACAAAATGCAAAAGAGGGTAAGGATACCCTAGCAACTCATTGAGAAATTTAAGGATGAGATATGCTTCATGGTTGACATAGAGCACACTTACATCAAACCTGTAGTAGCAAGAACAACATGGTTGCAACCATTGGAATATGAGATCAACATTGATCTTGCAACAAAGGCAATTGATGCCTTAATCAATGAGACATTGGACAAAAAGAAACCTAGGTTTGGAACATATGAGGAGGTCAAGAAAAGAAATAAATTAGGCCTATTAGTCAAAGTGATTGTGAAAAAGAAGGACAAAATGGTAAAGAATCTCATAAAGATTCTATCTAGAGAAGAGCAAGAAGTTGAACAAGATGAAGAGATAGAACAAGATGAAGAAACCGAAGAACAAGTATCTGTCGGTAAAGATGATGAAAAGACTAAATCAGAGGAATTAGAGTTAGACTCACCACCTCCTCCACCATCAAACAGACCAAGAACTACAGTTGCTTCAAGGACCAGAAGCCAAACGTTAAAAGAATCTACTCCTTCACCCCTTAAGAAAGGAAAATTTAGGACATATAAGAGAAAAGCAGCTGCACCGAATAGAGGAAAAAATAAGAAGGGTAGAGAATTTGTTAGAACCCAAGAGGATATAGAGGATACCAAGTGAGATGAAGCGTTAGAGATAGAAAATATCAAGGTAAAGGAACTTGACACCGTTGATGACATTTGTGTATACATTGCAAATTCTGGATCTATTACTAATCCACGTATTAGAAAATGGGGAAAACAAAATCAGGAAGATCAGAATAAGATTGAAGAAGCTATGATAGCTAAGATGCATAACTTCAAATATGTACCCATTCAATTTGAAGGAAGTTATGTAACATGGGAACTATTGGATAGATTATCCACCTGTTGGATATTTGCTTTGGAAAATGAGAAAGAAATCAGAGAGAGTACTTGTCTCTCTAATGCCGCGTGAGTCAACAAAGGCATAAATACATGAAATGATGGAGAAACATAAGAAATAATTCTCACCAAAGCTATGGGCTGACAAATTCCTTGAAGGCAAGTTGATTGAACTTGAAAAGGACAGTCAAAATAAATGGTGCAAAATAATGAATAGGCCACTTGAGAAAGACAGTCCTGACAAAGACCTGCAAAAACAAGAAGTTGATAAGGAACACAAAGATGATACATCCATTGAGATGGATAAAGAGGAAGATGATACAATAGGGAATAAGAATGCAAATATTGTAGATGGAATATGGGATGATACCATAAATGAAAACATTGTGGATACCAATGTCATCGACATTATCGATGACCCAGGCAAAGAAATCAATAATGATGAAGATGTCACTATTGTCAAAGATACAACCGATGAACAAGACACAACAATTGATGGAGCACAGGTGACCATTCTAGGTAAACTACCAATATTGATACAAGCTATCAATATCATGCAAGAATCAAGTAAATCACTTGAAAAGGAAACTCCAAAGGATGCAGGAGAAGACACAAATAAACATAACACTGATGATCAGAAAAACATCAGAGATACCTAGAATGTGACCAAAACTACCAAGGTTATAGAAGGAGATAAGGACAAATATGTGGATACTCAAGAGAAAAATGAGAACACCAAGGTGGATGATGCAAAGGACTCAAATGAAGGAGACAAAACAAAGGATGTAACTACTAAGAAAATAGACAAAGGTGCTCTCGATGATGCTAAGGTGAATGTAGAGATGTCTATAGACACTTGATGAGTTGAAACCGATGCAAAGTAGCAGAAAGATGCACAACAAGTCACATCATCTAGCACAACTGAAAAGGCTCAAAAGTTGGTGATGCTGCTCCTCTCCACTGAGTCACAAAATAAGAAGAAGAAGACAAAGAGGAACAAGTTCAAGGTTACCCTTGATGAAATAATTGAAATACCAAAGTGTGATCCCACTACACTTGACATGGATGAACTACATGAATATGGATTTGCCAAAGAAAGGCATTGCAAGAAAATTTGAAGAAACAACATAAGGAATCAATGGTCCTAGAGACAACACAGGACATTCTACACTAGATTGTACTTGATGTTGGTATTGATCAAAGAAAGCCCATAATTGATCAACTATCTATCCTCACTGGCGTCATCATAACTCAAAACATTGACACTGAGAAAGAAATTAAGGAAAGAGCAAAAATGAAGTATCAACAAAAGCTTCTAGAGAACATCAGCCAAGAAGTGGCCAAAAATAAGGTAAAGCTGTCAGAATTCATATCAGAATTAGAACCCATTATATCTGAAGCTATAACCTTAATCCAAAAATTAAGCAAAATTGAAAAATTCACTCAAGAAAATAGTGAAAACATAGCTAAGCTAGATACAAATCTAGCAAATAGTGCTAGTAGCCTAACAACCGATGGAGAAAATGCAGTCAAAATGTATTATGAAAAGATCATAGAGGTAAAATGGTTAATGAAAGAGCTATGGGAAGCACAGACACAATTTAGAGAAGAATTAAGTGAGCTACAGGCTCAAATTCTCCCAAATCTCACATTGCTACAACAACATATAAGTTCTACAAGACAACTGATAGCAACTCCCAAGATGTCTGTAGCTGACAACATCTATGATATGCATGCCAAGATAAGAATTAAGCAAATGGCTCTAGAAAAACTGAAGGAGAAATGGGAGAAAATAATGGAATACATGAAGTCTTCCCATTCACACATTTTTGATAAGCTCTAAGGTAGTTGACCTTTGCCCTTAATATCAAATAAAGGGGGAAATGATACTTGTACAAAATATCATTGAAAATGTTATGTACATTTAGTCAGAATAGGAAAAAGGTAAGATGTGTATATGTACATTCATAAGGGGACAGTGATATGAAGGAGTTAAATATATCTTATGTACAGATATACTGACATATACATAGGGGGAGTCATTAAATGACTAAGGATTATATATGTTGTATATACTTAACATTTTGTTAGTATTTTGCTCATATCAATTTTTGATACTAATGTCAAAGGGAAAGATTGATGACATAAATTTGTCATTAGTATTCAAACAACACTTTCAGTAAGAATACATCGAAAGAAAACAAAAGGGAAAACTGAAGATTAGATTGGTAGATCACCAAAAATGAATAAGTACAGAAAGAACTGATGACACAAGGTAGTGTGTAAACCAAAAACCACAATGTAGAGAGTTAAAGTGGAACCCAACAGAGGAACCTGAAATGCAAGTTTTAGTGTAGACTAATGAAATAAATTCAATACGAGCGAAAGTAAAAACTGATGGATAGTCAAGCATGACTGAAAGACAGAACTGACAGTCAGTTGCAGCCCACAAAATGTGGATATGACTTCCACATCAGATAAAGCTAGGGTATTCTATTTATAGGATATTTAATTGTTTTTAAATCCATTTTTTTAGGGACAAGAAGCATTAATTTAAGTGTTTTAATTAGTCTAACTTATTTAAAGCACATAGACTAGGAGATCTAGGTGCAAGTTGTAAACCTGATCTTAGAGTTAACATTGTTTTTATCATCAACTCGATGAAATCAATCTATTTATAAATAGATGATGTAATTATTCATTAGAATGTGTGTGGAAGAGAGAGGAGAATAGAATGAGCACATCTATGGATTGAATTGAGAGTTTCAAGAACTAGAGCAAAGAAAGAAGAATTTGATTAGCAGAATCAAGAACAAAGGAAACTGATAATTAGAGGTAATATTCAATCATAGCTAAGGTGATAATATTTTTTATGTGAACTACATAGGTTCTATATCAACAATAGAATATTGCACTTACCAGGTCAATTTGTAATTTTCTATCACTCTAACAAGTGAAGCAAAGTGTAAGAAATCCTTTCTTGTAAGGTGGATTTAACAATCCTATATCAAATCTCTTAACCGAGTGCACACTTAACAGTGTTGCTAAAATATCTTAATATAGTAGACTTTAACAGGTCTCCACCAATACTCCTAATAGGGTAGATCATTAGAAGTGATTAAAATTGTAAGCCTTAACTGGCCCCTTCCATTATGCAGATAGCAAAGTTTTGTGGGTGCCATCCCCACAATAGTTTTTACTTCCTAATAGGAGTTTTCTGTGATATTATATCTTGTGTTATGTGTCAATTACGTTAATGAATGCTTTTATCAATGATTCATATGTTTATTAATGTTATGAATTGATATAAATCTCACAAAGATAGTGTATATCAGATGGAATGGATATGCAATTGATTACAAAGGTTAATTTATTAAAGAACATGAAAAAGTTTTAGAGGTACTGACTCACCCCTCCCCTCTCAGTACTACTTCTCATTAAACCCAAAAATCCATAAGTTCCAAAAAAAACACTTAGGTTAACTAGGGTGCTCCTTCACCATACTCCCAATGAGGTTTTGAACTCAAGTTACCACTTGAGGTTTACTGATCAAGAGTGAAGCCATGTTGTTTGATTTGGTCCTCTTTCATCCATGTAGCATCGATGTTAGGGATTCCTTTCCATTTAACTAGATACTGCATATAATTGTTCTTCCTTGTTTTCTTCATCATGTTGGAGTCAAGAAATTTTCCCAACTCCACTCCTTTGCTTTATGGGTGATCTGTTATATAGTCTCCATCCTTCTCATTATGTGGATTCTGCACATTGGTCACATCTAGCTTGTAGAGAATGGTGCATGACCCAATTTTATTCATATGGAACTTTGAATATCTTCACTTGGGTATGTGTTCCTTTCTTAGGTAATCCCACACTTTATCTCCAATTTGGAAGTGGATTTCTCCTCTTTTCTTATCCGCTTGTGATTTGTATTTCATGGTGGATTGTTGCAATATTTCTTTCACTTGTGTCTACACTTTAGTGATCAGTTTTGCCAATTCTTCATCTTATGCACTAACTCTAAAATTGTAAGGTAAGTTTACCAAATCTAATGGACCTTTCGGGTGGGGTCCATAAACAGTTTGAAAAGGTGTTTTTCCAGTAGATCTGTTCATTAACTAATTGATTGCAAACTCTTCTTGAGGCAAGATCATGTCCCAAATTTGGGAATTCTATTTAGTAAGACATCTTAGGAGGTTTCAAAGTGACCTATTGACCACTTCATTTTTCCCATCAGTTTGTGGGTGATAGGTAGAGATATAGGTCAGATTTGTGCCAAGCTTTTTGAAGAGTCCTCCAAAAATTACCTTGGAATTTAACATCTTTGTATGAAACAATTGTTTGAGGTAAGCCATTAAATTTGACTACTTATTTGAAGAATAGATGTTCTATGTGAGATGCATCATTTGTGCTTTTACAGGGAACAAAGTGGACCATCTTACTAAATCTATCCACTATGACAAACACACTATCAAAACCCTATTTGGTTCTAGGCAAACCCATCACAAAATCCATTGAAATTGATTTCCATGGCCTAGTGGGAATTGGTAGAGGCTGGTATAGTCCTTGGTTAGTAGATACACTTTGGATTTCTGAAAAATGGTACAAGTTTCTATGAAATTTTTGACTTTATTTCCCATTTTTGGCCAAAAGTAACTCCCTTTTACTAGGTCTATTATTTTGTCTTTTCCAAAATGACCTCCCAAGAAACCACAATATTTTTATTTTATGATATTCATTCTCATGGAACATCTAGGTATGCATAGTTGATCCCCTTTGAACAATATTCCATTCTAAATTAGAAAATTAGAAAAATCAGTATGATATTTACCTACCATCTTGTTGTGAACCTCAAAAATTTCACCAAAATCTAGATCATCTGCATATAAATGTTTTAGTGAGTCAGTCCCCACACTTTGAAGTTGTACTTCTTCAACCAAAATGACCCTTTTTCTTAGGGCATCAGCCACTTTGTTTTCTAACCCCTTTTTGTGCTTAATTTTGAATTTATATGCCTACAATTGTTTCATCCATTTGATGTGTTTGACTCTAATTTTTTCCTGAGTATTTAAGAAGCTCAATGCATGATTGTAAGTATAAAAAATAAACTCTTTTGGAAGTAAGTAATGCCTCCATGTTTTTAGTGCTTGCACCACTGCATAGATTTCTAAATCATATGTAGAGTACCTTTTCTTGGCATCATTTATTTTTTCAGAAAAGAATGCTATAGCCTTACCTTCTTGGCTCAAGATTGCACCAATTGCCAAGTTACTTGCATCAGTTTCAACAGTGAATACCTTAGTGAAGTCAGGAAGCACTAGGATTGGATATTGGGACACTATGTTCTTTAGGTATTGGAATTCATTAGCAGTCTCTTTAGTCCATACAAATATAATAATTTTTTCCACCCTTGATAGTGTACAACATGGGAGCACACACATGACTAAAGTTCTTAATAAATTTCCTATAGAAGTTGCAAGACCATAAAAAATTATAACATCACCTTGGTTCTTTGGTGGAGGCCAGTTGACAATTGCTTCAACCTTTTCAAGGTCCATTTTTAGGGTGCCTTGTGAAATGACAAACCCTAGGAACACAAGTTCCTTCTTCATAAACATACACTTCTCCAAGTTAATCACTAACTTGTGCTCATGAAGTCTCCTCAAAACCTATTCAACATGGTCAAGATGCTCTTCCCTGCTATGACTGAATATTAGAATATCATCAAGATATATAAATTTTTTTTTTCCAATAAAATCAATAAATATTTGATTCATGACTTTCATGAATGTACTTGGGGCATTACTGAGCCAAATGGCATCACCAACCACTCAAAAAGGCCTTCATTTATTTTAAAAGCTGGTTTCCATTCATCTCTTGGCTTTATCCTTATTTCATGGTATCTTGATTTCAAATCTATTTTTGTGAAGTAACATGCATTTCCTAATTGATCAATCAAATCCTCCATTCTTTGTATATGGAACCTCTATCTTATAGTAATTTTGTTGATGGATTTGCTGTCTATACATAATCTCCATTTACCATCCTTTTTAGGAGAAAGGACAGATGAGACTGCACATGGGCTAAGAATTTTGTGTATTAACCCTTTTTCTAATAGTTCATTGACCTATTTTTTAATCTTTGCATGCTAGGCAAGTGTCATCTTATATGGAGCCTTATTAGGTAAAGAAGAACCTGGTATTAGGTCTATTTGACAACTGATTTCTCTTAAGGGAGGGAGGCTTGTGGGCAAGTCACTAGAAGTAACATCACTATATTTGTTTAACAGTTCCTTAAATTCATTTGGTATGGGATCCTTATCATCAGATATTATGCTATCCTTGGGTTTAGAGATCAGAAAAAAAAACTTCAGTCTTAGGTTCCTTCAATACTTGCAACATTTCCTTTTCCTCTATAGTGATAAAAGTAGGTTCTTTCTTTGTTTTAGCATTAGGTAGAGGCTTCATCATAAATGTTACCCCATTCTTGGTGATGGAGTAGGTATTCTTCCTACAATGATGTGTGGCACCCACATCATATTGCTAAGGTCTACCTAGTAATATGTGGGAAGCATCCATTTCCACTACATCACATAGTACTTTATCTTTGAAATCTGCTATAGAAAATTGTACTCATTCTTGTTCAGTTACTAGAGTTTTTTGACCTCTGGTTAGCCAAGAGACATGGTAGGGAAAGGGGTGTGGATTCTTAGGCAGGTTTAGTTTTTGGACCATTTCAAGAGACACCAAATTTTTAGTTGAACCTGAATCAATAAGGAGATTACATACCTTTCCATGGCATTTGATCTTTGTCCTGAAGAGGCTCTTCCTTTGAGGTGGTTCATGGGTTTTTGGTACTTGAAGGAAAGCTTGCCTCATCATCAAACATGCTCCTTCCTTTAGCTCTAAATCCATTGGATTAGTGTCATCCTCTAGTTTGTCTTCTTGAATGAGTTGTGTCCTCCTTTCTCCATGGTTGTTATTTCTTTTCTTTGGGCATAAGGTCCATTTCCTCTTCCTCTTCCTCTGTTGAAGGGTATCCTTCCTCTAAAGTTCCCTCTAAAGTTAGATTCACCATGTTCTTTGTCTCCTTGGCCTTTTTCAGGGGTATTGCTACTACTGCCACTATATTGTCCTCTATTCCAAGAGATACCTCTTCCTCTGAAACTCTTTCCACCATCATTGCTCAAATTTCCCTTGCCTAAGTCTTACTTTATTTTCCATTTCTCCTCTACCTTTATTTCCATCTGACAACATTTGCTTACTGATGTAGGGCTATGTAGGATTAGTTCTTCTTGAATGGACACCTTGAGACCATCCATGTATCTTGCTAGTTTTTCTTCCTCATTCGCTGCTACATTAGTCTTCATGCATAGCTTTAGGAACTCCTAAATGTATGAGCCTACATCCATGTCTTTTTGTTTTAGGTGTTGCTTACTTATATGGAGTTGTACCCCATAATCTTCAGGTACATATGTCTCCTTTATCAATTCTATCATCTTATTCCATGAAGTTATCATGCTTCTACCATTCTCCACCCTCTATGTTTGGATGAAATTCCACCAAGTTAGGGCTTCTCCCTTCAACTTGGATTTTTCCATCTTTACTCTTTGCTTCTTAGAAATGTCTTCACTCTAAAATAATCTTGTCAAGGCCTCAATCCAATCTAAGCCTAACTCTACTTTCATCTTTCCTTTGAAATTTGGTACGACCAACTTATCCTCCATGGTTCTTCTACCCATAGACTTTAAGGCATATAACAGGGGTCTCTGGTCTTCAGGAATGTTCTCATCCTGATTAGGAGTGTCATCTCCCTCTTTGCTCCCTTCTTCACCATTAGACATGTCTTATCTTCCCCTATCTAGCTTGTTCTCAAGCTCTTGAAGTCTCTTGGTAAGGGCTACATTCACTGCCTTCTATTCTCTCAATGTCCTTGCAAGTTCCATGTGTGTAACCCTTGCAGAGATTTCTTCATCCTCAAGAGAAGACATGCTTTGATACCACTTGATGCAGAGTGGACAGTAATAAGCCCCAAAAGGACTAGTTGGTCCTTCAAATCTTCAAACACCAAGAGGTAAAGTGACTCTACACTTATCACAAGTGTAGAAATGACTTGTACCTAGGTTATCACAACCTACCCCAACACAGGGAAAACTAATCACTAGGTTCTAGAAAGTCTTCAACACCAACTTCCAATGGTTGGCTATTAGGCACTTACACAAATTTGATAGGAATTCACCATGAAATGACTCCAAGGACCATGGGTGACCTATTCTCAAGTATTTGGTATATTTAGGTCCCTAAGACAAGAATCCAATGATCCTACTCACCATATACACAAATTTGGGCACGGTTGCTCTGATAAGCCCCTCCTAGGCTTTTAGCCTTTTCCAATGGAAATTTGGGATTAGTATGAAATTATTCCACATAACCCTCCAAAACAATAGAGATTTAGATACCCTTTATGGCCTAAGGGCATATACCAAAGCACTAATGCTTGGAAATGAAAGGGAAACAAAATGACACACTATTTTGCCTAAACAAATAGGGCTAATTAGGCCTCCAATTACACTACAGGTACCCCTTCCATACAAAAAGGACCCAATCCAACACTTGGATCATGTGAGGGAATGCACAAGGACTTCTTAGTCTTAAATTTAGGTATTGATGAATCTCCTATGGTGAGTTAAGTGGACTATACTCAATCACTTTATTGGTGCACACATGGTCATGTACACCTAGGAAATTATGCCAAATCCATCTCCTTGAAAGTTACCAAACCCAACTTGCGTAGGGACAATGCTATCAACATCCATAATCTCTTAAACATTGGGTTTCACATCCTCTTTCAACAACTCTTCTTTCTTCCTCATTTCTACCTCTAGGAGTTATTCAATCATCTTTATTCTTTCTTCATGCTCTTCTAGGGCTCTCTCCAAGATTCTTAACCTCTCTTCTTCTTGATTCATTACTTCTTCTTCCCTTTTATTATTCCTCTCCACTTCCTTGTCATAATTCATGAATTCTTTCAACAACTTGACTAACTCTTTTTTTGATCTTGTGTAATCTATCCTTGGTCTGTCCTCCTAGGCCTTTCACTTCTCTGATACCATTTGATGTAGAGGCATAACCTCTAGCTCATTTTTAGGGAAATATTGGTCCTGGTAAGCCACTTGATCCTTTATCCCTTCAAATTACTCAACACCTTTCCTTGTGAAAGGTTCTCTCAATGAACTTAACCCTGCCTTTGAACTCCACTCCTACCATCATAGGATCTATTCCAACCATTGAATTTATCAAGAACTCTGATCCTTTCCTCTGAACTTGGTGATTGTAACCACTCACTCTTCACCCTACCTACAATGTGACCAACTCAAAATCCTTGATTGGATCGACACCTCTAGATTTGGAATTCCTTAATGTGCATCCATATGTAGGACCTCTTATACATGTATTAGTTCAATTTATATGGACCCACCACTCAATGACACCAGGAGAACTCTCTAAGTATCCCAACACAAAATCTCAAATTGTCATCTCTTTCAGCAAAGTCTTTGTGCTCTATCTACTATAACAGCCCATAAAAATGTTCAAAAGGATAGTTCCTTGAGTACCTAATCTGTAGGATTTCACAAATGTGCAAATCCACAGAACACCAAGATCACCTGCAAGCAAAATGCCAGAAGCTGGAGCGAAACCTGTGAGAGAGAGAGAGCTAGGGTTTTGAGAATCTCAGCGAAGTGAGAGAAAAATTATATTTCTCAAAAGAATGAATACAATAATTACAAAAAGTGGCTTATAAGGTGAGAAACCCTAAAGCCGGAGAAAGCTAGGTTTGTGCATTTAATAATTAATAAACATATTAATTATTATGCACCTAAATGACAAGCTTAAGTGAAAAAGAATAATAGTGACCTTTAATAATTAAATCAGATAGATTTAATAATAAAGGTAAATGAACTATTACTCTAAAACCCCCCCTTAAGCGAAGCTCAGGAGGAAACTAACCTAGCATAGCTATGAAAGAAAGAAATGTGTCCCAGCAACAAGGCCTGATCTGGTACCCAACAACAAAGAAATCTCTGTAAACCGGGGAAAATAGAGAAAACCCAGTGGGAAAAACCCTACCCCAAAAAGAGATACAACAACATGCTAAAAAGAAACATGAAGGAAGGAAGGCCTCAACAAGACCCCACAAGGACAACTTCCGTCACCCCAAGCATAGAACGCAACTGAAGATAGCGCGGAGATGCAAAGGGTTTGGTGAAGATGTTAGCAACCTGCGCGTCAGTGGGAATGTACTCCAAAGTGAGAACACCATC
>MU223762.1:4036204-4059881 GCA_018584345.1 Thuja plicata
TATTGAATTCTTTTCAATAAAGCTTTCTATTTTAATTGGCTTTTCTAAATTGTTTTATTTCAAAGCTGGAAAGTTTCTATTCTGGTCTTCTTAGGGTTTATAAAAGAACCCTCTTTCTTCATTCAAATCCCTCGAAAACTTGAATTAGAATTGCATTGTTATCATGCTGAATTGTTAGCTCATTTTCATAATCTCATATAGCTTAATTTCAATTTGCAAAGTAGAATAGCTTCAAATTTATAGATTAAATTGCATTGAAATCATGTAGCATTCATGTTTAGGTGATATTGCATATTTCAATTCATTAGTATAATCTTGCATAATCTTTGCATTGCATTGTTCATCATGATTAAAATCCTTCGTTCTTAGATGGTCCATAGTTGTGAGGCCCTCGTCCTGAGAGAAAATTTCAAAACTCCATCTAGATAGAAGGAAACAGGTCGAATCACGCAGACAGTTAGGATGAATAACTCATATTCAGTCTTGGCTGTACCTGGTGAAGAATGACTATGTTGAAGTGTGTGGTTGATTTAGAAGGCCAAAATTAACTCATACAGGACGTTCCCTAGCGGGGCATTATAGTCCAGAAGAGACAAAATTGAATGAGTAAGCCATGGTCACAATTATAACCACTTGAACTAATGAGGGAAAGGTATAAAACCCCAAGGAGGCTCATTTCCTGAGGTTGGATGTTCTGGAGAAGTAATACAAAATACATCTTTTTGCACTGTACTCTGGTTTTTGTTAAGAGTTAGTTATTTTTGCTTGTAAAGATCCTCTAATGGATTGAATCCACCAACTTAAAGTGGGATTCATGTAATTATTGTAGTTTTCTTTTATTTTTAATAGTTTTTAAGTTCTTTTCAATTCATTAGGGTAGTTTTGTAAATTATTTAGTGACCAAGCTAGTCTCTGGTCCATTCAGGGGTGTTTGCAAAAAAATGGCTCCCTGATAAAACCCAACCATGAAATCTTCATGGACTTGAGGGATATGCAAGGGGAGCCTATTTATAGTTTAAATATGAAGGAATGAAGTCCAGTGCAACCCGGTTAGGAGCTTGTTAAGTTCTTTTTTTGTGTAAATGTAGGGGTTAGGTTGAAAGAGTGAATCCAAGCAGATTTTGGAAGTCCTAAGGGTCATACAGAGACCTTTGAGGAATATTATCCCTTGAACAATCCATCTCATCACATTTTGTGGAAGAAATCAAAAGACTGGTTTAGAAGACACCAATGGTCCCTAAAAGCCTTAAAAGTAGGAATCCACTATACAAATCCCATGGAGAAAGGTGACCTACAAAATATTGCACAATTCAATAAAGGATGTCAAAATATCAAATTGGTTGTTGGGGTTGTCTGAGGAAAGTTTGAAAGAAAGTGCAAAAACTAGTCTAATAGGGCTAATAGACCAATTAGGCCTCCAATTTTTTAGCTCTTTTTCTTGCGGCACAACCTTAATGTGTCTGTATACTTATGTGCTTGAAAACAAACTTTTATTTCATACAAGAGAAAGACTAATTTATGAGGGTATTAGATAATATCTGGGGATACCTATTATCACCTCCTTATTTTTTGTGATCCACTGACTCAGGCAGGTATTACCTATGTATGATTACTAACTTTTCAATATTACTTTTAAGTGGATTATCTTCTTACTTATTTGTTGAATGCTTCAAATGAATCAGGGAAAAAATGACTTTGCAAATGATAAAAAGCATCATAATATAGAGTTTAACAAGCTATACTAATATTCTGATGACAGAAAATAGTAAGTTAATAAGGATTCTCATCCTTCTTCTTTTTAGTTCTTTGGTGAACTTTAGGAAGGATAACCTAGTTTGATTCTCTCTTTAAGGAATCAGTAGACTAAATTGTATTCCTTGAACACAATTACTTTAATGGAATGTATATGTTTGAAATATGTGAATGATTTGATAAATTAGAATACTGGTTGGAAAATGATCAATTACTTAGCCAACTATAAAACTAGTGCCTTAACCATTGGGTTATGAGTCAATATCTAGTATAACTCCACAATAAGGTGATTAACAAAATACATGCAACAAAGATAAGATGCCTTACAAATTATCCTCTCTCTACAACTATATCATCAGATCCTTAAACTATTGGTAAGCTCTCTGGGGCCACTTGAAAATATTAATTCTTCCTTGAAGAAGCTTACAAATGACTACACAACCACCTTGTGATTAGTATGCCTAAGTGCCTTACAAATAAACATACAAGAGCAGTAACAATAATATAAAGAGACAATCCAAGATGCATAAAAGAGATTACAAATATTTGTATTAATGTCTTAAAGCCTCAAATACATTATAGATAGACAAATAATACAAAGGCTCAGACAAATTTTAGTAGTCTGCCTTGTAATATATTTAATTGATTTTCAATTACAAATTTTTAAATTTCTTCCAACCTTCTCCTTCTTACAAAATCATAGGAGAGAACTATTTGAATAATGCATCATGGTTATACTTGTTGAAATACCAAAACCCGTCAGTATACACGTAAAGGAAAGACTACCTATATTTATCGAGAGACATCGGTTACAAACAAAAGTCATTAGTATTGACTGAGACTTGTCAGTAAATGAGCACATGAACAAAACTACTTGTGTTATCGAAACCTATTGGTCAAGGCTAAGTCAACTTTTGTAAGGAAACTCAGGTGCGGAAACAGCTTCCTACGCTAATCTCTATAGGAAAGTATTGTGCAAATTCTTTTAAATCCTTACAATTACAGATTCGTTAACTACTTTAACAAAGATATTGCAACCACATACCATGCATATAGAAAAGTAGAGACTGACACAATGATTTACCCTGGGGAAAACCTTTCGGTAAAAAACCCCAGCACTCCAAAACCTGCACAATGTATTGATCAAAACTATTACAGCTTACAATACACTTGCAATTCAAGTTCTCTCAGAATATTTCAAATTGAAGACAAATCACAGCAGCAAAAAATGTTCCAACAATACACTCGCATCACAACTCTTTGCAACCCTAAAAAATGCTTATATCATGCGCTTTACTTTTTAGGGCTACTCCCAAAGATAACCGTATTAGGGTTTTACCATTCTCCAAGAAAATAAGAAACCCAAATTTATCAGTTGCCACATGTCTTCACCTGTCATTGAAACTTCCTAACATAGCTCTTACGTGTCATAGGAATCCATCATAATCGTTTTAGCCATGATCTCCTTACACACAATTCAAGATGCCGACAAATCAACATTATTTGCAAGTAATACATTTAACAAAACAAATAATAAGAATAGGAATTATTCAAGGTTGAGACACCTTATTCCTAACAACTTTGATTGCTTAGAAACATTGTAAGCATGATTGATGGTAATAAAGTCTCCACCGATGAACTCAGTCTTCAAACACTGATGAGTTGGTGAGAATTTATTACACGTGTTTTAGGGAAACAACTATAAATAGGGCATCAGAGTGACTCATTTGTCATGACACCCAGAGCAGAGAAAGAAAAAGTGATTTCGAGCAGAAAGAAACCAAGTTGCAGAGCGATCATGACTCGACCACCAAGCACTCCAAAAATAGTACAAAGATCTGTGCAAACAGAACAGTAAGTTCTAACATATCGATAACTCTATTCTTTATGCATTTACAAAGAAGCCATAAATTTTTGGAAATGACATCAACATCACGATCTGTAAAAGATAAGAAGGATAAGAATGATGAATTCAAACTCATCAAAAACAATGTATGTGAGGAACCTAAATATAAGATTCATCCAGAGGTTGCCTCACAACCTGATGACGCTGGTGTGTTCTCACATATACCAGCTAGGGTTTTTCTAGTTAAGGATGTTTGATCCTTCATACACTACAAGATTGTAGAAATAGGAATGACAGAGATGGAAGAAGCTTACTAGAAGCTTTGTAATGAAGATAGAACACTCAAGGATGAACACAAACACATTGAGGTAAAAGGGCTTACCAATGCCCTAAAGTTTCCAAAGGTCTTCAAAACTGACTGGATTTGGTTAGTGCTAAGAAGAATGCACAATAAAAATTTATGGTTGGATGAACTGAAGGAAATCACCCAAGATGTCATCCATAAGGTCACCGGTTACCCTGTAACCAATAAAGTAAAGGTGCTCAAGAATCCACTGAAGGCAGAGACCAAAAAGATGACTGGAGCTAAATGGGATGGGTGTGGACTAAAAGTGACAACCATAGTCGATGATGAAATTAAGTTTGGTGCATGTGTGCTGGGTTATAAATTCTTCCAGGCTAATAGATTAAATAGTATTTATTCAGGTGTTGTGGATACAGCTTACAAAATTGTGAAGAAAGGCACATAGTTAGACTTTTCTGAACTACTACTGAATCAGTTGAAATAAAATCTCAAGACAATCAGAAATGCAAAGTCAAACACCTATAAGTTAGGCTCATTAATCATGTGCATTGTCTTTTATTTTTAAGAAAATTTCCCATCTATTGGAGATGTAAAATGGGATAGCACCAAGCCGGTAACCATGCAAATTAATGAGCACATAGAGGCTCTAGGAGATAATTTTGAAACTGTCATGGATGACTACTTTGATGTATTCAAAGACCGAGTGCAAAAGAGGGTAAGGATACCCAAGAAAATCATCGAGCAATTTAAGGATGAGGTATGTTTCATGGTTGACACAGACCACACTTACATCAAACCTGTAGTAGAAAGAGCAGTATGGTTGTAAGCACTGGAATATGAGATCAACATTTATTTTGCAACAAAGGCAATTGATGGCTTAATCAATGAGCCACTAGACAAAAAGAAACCTAGGTTTAGAACATATGAGGAGGCCAAGAAAAGAATTAAATCAGGCCTAGTAGTCAAAAATATTGTTAAAAAGAAGGACAAAATGGTAAATAATCTCAAAAAGATTCTATCTATAGAAGATCAATAATCTGAACAAGATGAAGAGATAGAACAAGAGGAAGAAACTAAAGAATAGGTGTCTGTTAGTAAAGATGATGAAAAGACTAACTTAGAGGAAACAGAGTCAGAATAACCACCTCCTCCACCATCAAAGAGACCAAGAACTATAGCTGCTTCAAGGACCAGAAGCCTAACGTAAAAAGAATCTTCACCTTCACCCCTTAAGAAAGGAAAAGTTAGAACATATAAGAGAAAAGCACCTGCACCGAAGAGAGGACAAAATAAGAAGGGTAGAAAATTTGTTAGAAACTAAGAGGATATAGAGGATACCAAGTGAGATGAAGCCTTAGAGGAAGAAATTGTCAAGGTAAAGGAACCTGACACCATTGATGACAGTTGTGTATACATTACAAATTCTGAATCTATTACTAATCCATATATTAGAAAATATGGAAAAAAATCAGGAAGATCAGAATAAGATTGAAGAAGCTATGATATCTAAGATGTATAACTTCAAATATGTCCCCATTCAATTTCAAGGAATTTATCTACCACGAGAACTGTTGGATAAAATTATCTTCCCATTAGATATTTGGTTTGGAAAATGAGAAAGAAATCAGAGAGAGTACTTGTCTCTCTAATGCTGCTTGAGTCAACAAAGGAGAAAATACATGAAATGATGGAGAAACACAAGAAATAATTCTCACCAAAGCTACAGGCTTACAAATTTCTTAAAGGCAAGTTGATTGAACCTGAAAAGGATAGTCATAGTAAATGGTGCAAAATCATGAATAGGCCACTTGAGAAAGAAACTCCCAACAAAGACCTGCAACAACAAGAAGATGATAAGGCAAACAAAGATGTTACATCCATTGAGTTGGATAAAGAGGAAGATGATACAATAGGGAATAAGAATGAAAATATGGTAGATGAAATATGGGATGATACCACAAATGAAAAAATTGTGGATACCAATGTCATCGACATTACCGATGACCCAGGTAAAGAAATTAATAAGGATGAAGATGTCATTGTTGTCAAAGATACAACTGACAAACATGAAAAAATAATTGATGGAGCATAGGTGACCATTTCAGGTAAAATACCAATATTGATACAAGCTATCAATATCATGCAAGAATCAAGTAAATCACTTGAAAAGGAAACTCCAAAGCATGCAGGAGAAGAAGAAAATAAACATAACATCGATGATCAGAAAAAAATCAGAGATACTCAGAATGTGATTGACACTACCAAGGTTACAGAAGGAGATAAGGACAAAGATGTGGATACTCAAGAGAAAAATGAGAACACCAAGGCAGATGATGCAAAGGACTCAAATGAAGGAGACAAACCAAAAGATGGAACTCCTAAGAAAATAGACAAAGGTGCTACTGATGATGCTAAGGTGAATGTAGAGACATCTATAGACACTTGATGAGTTGAAATAGATGCAAAGTAGCAGAAAGATGCACAACAAGTCACATCATCTAGCACAACTAAAAAGGATGAAAAGTTAGCAATGGTGCTCCACTCCACTGAGTCATAAAAGAAGAAGAAAAAGATAGAGAAGAACAAGTTGGAGGTTACCCTTGATGAAATCATTCAAATACCGAAGTGTGACCCCACTATACTTGACATGGATGCACTACAAGATTATGGAGAGATATGCCAAAGGAAGGCATTGCAAGAAAAGATGAAGAAACAACATAAGGAATCAATGGTCCTAGAGACAACATGGGACATTCTACACTAGATTGTACCTGATGTTGATATTGATCAAAGAAATCCCATAATTGATCAACTAGCTATCCTCACCGACATCATTACAACTCAAAATGTTGATGCTGAGAAAGAAATTGAGGAGATAATAGAAATGAAGTATCAACAAAAGCTTCTAGAGAACATTAGCCAAGAAGTGGCCAAAAATAAGGTAAAGCTATCAGAATTCATATCAGAATTAGATCCCATTATTTCTTAAGCTATAAACTTAATCCAAAAACTAAGCATAATTGAAAAATTCACTCAAGAAAATAGTGACAACATAGCTAAGCTGGATACAAATCTAGAAAATAGTGCTAGTAGCCTAACAACCGATAGAGAAAATGTAGTCAAATTGCATTATGAAAGATCATAGAGGTAAAATGATTAAGGAAAGAGTTGTGGGAACCAGAGACACAATTTAGAGAAGAAGTAAGTGAGCTAGAGGCTCAACTTCTACCAAATCTCACACTGCTATAATAGCATATCAGTTCTGCAAGTCAACTGATAGAAACTCCTGAGATGTCTGTAGCTGACAACATCTATGATATGCATGCCAAGATAACTCTTGAGAAAATGGCACTAGAAAACCTAAAGGAGCGATGGGAGAAAATGATGGAAGACATGAAGTCTTCCCATTCACATATTTTTGATAAGCTCTAAGGTAATTGACCTCTGCCCTTAAATTCAAATAAAGGGGGAAATGATACTTGTACAAAATATCATTGAAAATGTTATGTACATTTAGTCAGAATGGGAAAAAGGCAAGATTTGTATATGTACATTCATAAAGAGATAGTAATATGAAGAAGGTAAATATATCTTATGTACATATATACTGACATATACATAGGGTGAGTCATTAAATGACTAAGGATTATATATGTTGTATATACTTAACATTTTGTTATTATTTTGCACATATTAGTTTTTGATACTAATGTCAAAGGGAGAGATTGATGACATAAATTTGTCATTAGTATTCAAACAACACTTTCGGTAAGCTTACACTGAAAGATAGTAAAAGGAAAAACTGAATATCAGATTGGCAAATCACCAAAAATGACTAACTACAGAAAGAACCGATGACACAAGGTAGTGTGTAAACTGAAAACCACAATGCAAAGAGTTAAAGTGGAACTTGACAGAGGAACCAAAATGCAAGTTACAGTGTAGATCGATGAAATAGATTTAGTGCAACTGATAGTAAAAACTGAAGGACAGTCAAGCATGACCAAAAGATAGAACCGGCAGTCAGTTATAGCCCACAAGAAGTGGATCTGACTTCCACGTTAGATAAAGCTAGGGTATTCTATTTATAGGATATTTAATTGTTTTTAAATCCATTTCTTTAGGGAAAAGAAACATTAATGTAAGTGTTTTAATTTGTCTAACTGATTTAAAGCACATAGACTAGGAGATCTAGGTGCAAGTTGTAAACCTGATCTTAGAGTTAACATTGTTTTTATCATCAACTCGATGAAATCAATCTATTTATAAATAAATGATGTAATCATTCATTAGAATGTGTGTGGAAGAGAGAGGAGAACAAAATGAGCACATCTATGGATTGAATTGAGAGTTTCAAGAACTAGAGCAAAGAAAGAAGAATTTGATTAGCAGAATCAAGAACAGAGGAAACTGATAATCAGAGGTAATATTCAATCAGAGTGAAGGTGATAATATTTTGTATGTGAACTACATAGGTTCTGAATCAAAAATAGGAGATTCCACTTACCAGGTCAATTTTTAATTTTCTATAATTCTAAAAAGTGAATCAAAGTGTAAGAAATCCTTTCTTGCAAGGTGGATTTAACAGTCCTATATCAAATCTCTTAACCGAGTGCACACTTAACAGTGTTTCCAAAATCTCTTAACAGAGTAGACTTTAATAGGTCTCCACCGATACTCCTAATAGGGTAGATAATCAGAAGTGATCAATATTATAAGCCTTAACCGACCCTTTCCATTCAACAGATAGTGAAGTTTAGTGGGTGCCTTCCCCACCATAGTTTTTACTTCCTAACAGGAGTTTTCTGCGATATCATATCTGGTGTTATGTGTCAATTACGTTCATGAATGTTTCTGTGAATGATTCATATGTTTATTAATGTTATGAATTTATATAACTCTTACAAAGATAGTGTAGATCAGATAGAATGGATATGAAATTGATTACTAAGGTTAATTAATTAAAGAACATGAAATTTTTTTAGAGGTAATGATTCACCCCTCCCCTCTCAGTACTACTTCTCATTAAACCCAACAATCCATAAGTTCCAAACAAAAAAATTAGGTTAACTAGGGTGCTCTTGCACCATACTCCCAATGAGGTTTTGAACTCAAGTTCCCACTTGAGGTTTACTGATCAAGAGTGATGCCATGTTGTTTGATTTGGTCCTTTGTCATCCAGGTAGCATCAATGTCAAGGATTCCTTTCCATTTTACTAGATATTGCATATACTTTTGCTTCCTTGTTTTCTTCAACACTTTGGAGTCAATAATTGTTTTCAACTCCACTGGTTTGCTTTGTGGAATATCTATGATATAGTCTCCATCCTCCTCATTTTGTGGATCCTGCACATTGGTCACATCCATCTTGTAGAGAATGGTGCATGGCCCAATTTTATTCATATGGAACTTTGAATATCTTCACTTGGGTATTAATTCCTTTCTTAGGTAAGCCCATACTTTATCTCCAATTTGGAAGTGGATTCCTCCTCTTTTCTTATCCACTTGTGCTTTGTATTTCATGGTGCATTGTTGCAATAGTTCTTTCACTTCTGCTTGCACTTTAGTGATCAGTTTTACCAATTCTTCATCTTGTGCACTAACTCTAAAATCATAAGGTAATTCCACCAAATCTAATGGAACTTTTGGGTGGGGTCCATAAACAATTTGAAAAGGTGTTTTTCCAGTAGATCTATTCATTGAATTATTCGATGCAAACTCTTCTTGAGGCAAGATCATGTCCCAAATTTGGGAATGCTATTTAGTAAGACATCTTAGGAGGTTGCAAAGTGACGTATTGACGACTTCATTTTTCCCATCAATTTGTGGGTGATAGGCAGAGCAATAGGTCAGATTTTTGCCAAGCTTTTTGAAAAGAGTCCTCCAAAAATGTCCTTGGAATTTCACATCTCTTTCTGAAACTATTGTTTGGGGTAAGCCACTAATTCTGACTACTACTTTTAAGAAGAGATGTGCTATCTGAGATGCATCATTTGTGATTTTATAGGGAAAAAAGTAGACCATCATGCTAAATCAATCCACTATGAAAAACACACTATCAAAACCCTGTTTGGTTCTAGGCAAACCCATCACAAAATCCATTGAAATTGATTCCCATGGCCTAGTGGGAATTGGTAGAGGCTGGTATAGTCCTTGGTTAGTAGATACACCTTTGGATTGCTGAAAAATGGTACAAGTTTCTATGAACTTTTTTACTTCATTTCCCATTTCTGGCCAAAAGTAACTCCTTTTTACTAGGTCTGTTGTTTTTTCTATTCCAAAATGACCTCCCAAGCAACCACAATGTTTTTCTTTTATGATATTCATTCTCATGGAACATCTAGGTATGCATAGTTGAGCCCCTTTGACCAAGATTCCATTCTAAATTAGAAAATTAGAAAAATCAGTATGATATTTACCTATCATCTTCGTGTGAAGCTCAAAAATTTCTCCAAAATCTAGATCATCTACATACAAATGTTTTAGTGAGTCAATCCCCACACTCTGAAGTTGTATTTCTTTAACCAAAAATGACCCTTCTACTTAGGGCATCAACCACTTTGTTTTCTAACCCCTTTTTATGCTTAATGTTGAATGTATATGCCTGCAATTGTTTCATCCATTTGACGTTTTTGACTCCATGTTTTTCCTGAGTATTTAAGAAGCTTAATGCATGGTTGTCAGTATAAAAAATAAACTCTTTTGGAAGTAAGTAATGCCTCCATTTTTCAGTGTTTTAACCATTTCATAGAGTTCTAAATCATATGTAGAGTACCTTTTCTTGGCATCATTTAGTTTTTTAGAAAAGAATGCTAAAGCCTTACCTTCTTGGCTCAAAACTGCACCAATTGCCAAGTTACTTGCATCAGTTTCAATAGTGAATACCTTAGTGAAGTTAGGAAGCACTAGGATTGGATATTGGGACACTCTATTCTTTAGTTATTGGAATTCATTAGTAGTCTCTTTAACACAAATCATGTCATTCCTCCTTCAGGAACTGTTGATCCTTTCTTCTTAACACTGGTTATTAATGGTAAGATGCTAAAAAATTGCATGATTGATTCATGTGTATCAAATACGGTCATGCCAACAAAAATAATGAAATCAATAGGACTATAGTTTGATACTCCTCATGGGAGATGTTAAGCAATGGATTCAAGATAAGTACCTATCATAGGTACCATTAAGGCCTTGCCTTATACACTTGCTACATTTCCAGAAAAAATATTAAAAATGAGTGTCTTAGTAGTTGACATTCCACCCAAATATGGAATGTTGCTATCTAGGAAATGGAGTGCCTTGATGGGATGTCTTATACAATGTGATTTGTCATTTTCCACATTTGACATAGCTGGTAAAAATATCAGGATATCCAGGGAAGTCATAACTACTCATATGATTGAGGAGACTCTAGATGAAGGAATGAATTGTTTCTTGGATACAGATATTGGATCTTTCCAAGTGCAAGATAGTAAAGATGAGAAAAATTTCCAACACATGTTATCAAAAGAAAAGGACAATCTTGCAGATAATAACCTATGGACAATGCACTTTGATGGTGCAAACTCAAAGGAAGGAGATGGTGTAGGATTGTTACTAATAGCTCCAAGTGGTAAGACCTACAAGTTCTCATTTTCTCTGTTATTCACTTGCACAAATAATATTGCAGAATATGAGGCTTCACTGATAGGATTGAGATTAGCTTCAAAACACAAGATCAAATATATCAGAGTCATTGGAGATTTTGACTTAGTTTTTTCTCAAAAAATATCTAGATATGCTTCAAAAAATCAAAGGTTAAAATAGTACATGAATGCTATTTGGGATGAAATTGAAAATTTTGATGCATTTGGCATTGAATGGATGGACAGAAGTCAGAACAAGATGATAGATATGTTGGCTAATATTGCCTTAAGGCCTGAAGATGTTACTTTTGTAGAAATTTCTAAGGTAGAGGTTCAAACTAGGCCATCCATTCCAGACAATGTTGAAAATTTGTAAGTCTTCAATGATGACTTCGATATTTTGGAATTATTTTCCTATGAATCAAAATTTTGTGAAAAAGAGATGGATTTTACTAGTTTTGTGGAAACCATAAATGGAAAAGACAATATTCTTAGAAGGGAGGTTCTCCAATTAAAATCAAATAAGGTACCCAAAGGTTTGGTTGTACTTGAAATATATTTTGACAATAAAGATAAATCTTTGTCAGCTAGTACAGTTAATAAGTCTGAGGACTTGGAAGAGATAAACTTGGGGACATATCAAGATCCAAAAAAGGTATACATTGGTAACAAGTTATCCCCCAAGCTTAGAGATTTACTAGTAAATCTTCTTAGGAAATATAGACATGTCTTTGCATGGTCTTATGATGATTTGAAAGCATACAGAGAAGATTTATTCTAGCATGAGATTCTATTAAAGGAAGGCACTAAGCCTTTTAGACAGAAGTTGAGACCTGTGAATCCCACTCTGGCACCTAAGATGTAGGATGAATTAAAAAGGATGAGGGATGTTGGAATCATAAACCCTATAAGGCATTCAACATGGGTATCAAACTTGGTACCAGTAAGAAAGAAAAATGGAGATATTAGATTATGTGTGGACTTTAGAAATTTGAATGTAAATTCCTTAAAGGATAATTATGGATTGCCCAATATGGAGGAAATGTTGCAAAGAGTCATAGGATATAAGATGATGTCCATATTGGATGGTTTTTTAGGGTATAATAAGATCCAGGTCAAGGAATCTGAACTATTCAAGACTGCATTCACTACACCTTGGGGAACTTATGTATATGTTAGAATTCCCTTTGGCTTGACAAATTTTGGGGCTACTTTCCAAAGAGCCATAGATGTGGTGTTCGTAGAGTTCATAAACAATTTTTTAGAAGTTTACCAAGATGATCTTACTACCTATTCAACAAAAGAAGATCAACATCGTGATCATCTTGAAAATATCTTTTTAAGGGCACTTGAATACTTGGTTTCTTTTAACCTAAGTGTGTTTTTAGGGTAATAGAGGGAAATAATATCAGACATATTGTTTCTAAAAATGGTGTCAGGATTGATCTTGATAGGGTGATTGCAATTGATAAATTCCCTCAACCCAAGAATGTCAAGGGCATTTAGTATTTCTTCTGTCAAGTAAATTTGTTAAGGAGATTTGTTACAAATTTTGCAGAGACTAGTTTGCCAATCTCAAAGATGATTAAGAAAGGAGCCAAAGTAGAATGGACTCAGGAAGCATGTAGGGATTTCTCAGATATCAAAAAAGCTATAAAAGATGCCCCTATTTTGAGAACCCCTGATTATACTAAGCCGCTTCAATTTTTCCCATTTACTTCGAGTAAAAGCACAGTAATTTGTCACCCTTTTAAAAAGGAAAAGGCTAACAAAATCAAAGTTATTCAACTTCAATAGTATAAAAGTGACATTTATGTTTGGAATTTGAAGATGATGTAAACTAATTAAATGTGTTAAAATGGATGAAGTTTATGATTACTATTTTTAATAATTTTTTTGAATAA
This sequence comes from Thuja plicata, assembly GCA_018584345.1. Classification (NCBI taxonomy): domain Eukaryota; kingdom Viridiplantae; phylum Streptophyta; class Pinopsida; order Cupressales; family Cupressaceae; genus Thuja; species Thuja plicata. The sequence goes on from MU223762.1 coordinate 4,049,636, forward strand.
TAATTGATATGTTTTTTGAATTTGTAAAAATGATTTTTCAATTGCTCAAAAATGCTGAAAATAGGGGTCTAGTTCCCACAAAAAAATTATATGTAAATAACCTTTTTTTCCCTAATTTCAAAATATGTTAGAGATGACATATATAGCTAGTTCATTAAGAAATAAAAATTTGTTTGTGTCCTATATCTTCTCTTTTATAACAATTCAAATTCCAACTCACCTGAAATCGACAGTTTTCATCTCCCGCCATATTTTTCATAACAAATCTATCCCAATCAAAAAAATATATATATATTCTTGAAGAGGACTCTCTCCTCTAGTGCACCATATTATTTTCAAATTTATTTAATATGATTTACTATTTTTTTCTTTCTCTGAATCAACATCTCCTTGACTATTAAAATACCTACTTACAGTATTTTTAATTAAAATAGACTATATCTAATTAAAACACTATAAAATTTATATCAGGATATTCTTGACTCTAATCTCTACAAAAGGGTATTTTTGTATTTTTAAAAAAATATCATTAAAAAGACTAAGAGTTATTGAAACGTCATTTTTCTAAAATAATTGTATTTCTATGGTAATGGGACTCAAAGTGGTATAAAACAAGCATTTAATAGACATTTCCAATTGGAAAAGATAAAGCACTTGTCTAACTTAGCTAGAATGAATCTAGCTAGACCATATGTTTGACCAAAATTAATTTTTAGTTAGAAATAATAAAATTCACCTGTGCTGATAAGTTAGCCTAAATAGTGACAGATTATTGTGCTTTTACCCCTTTGTATAATACTATTGCTGCAGTGTTATTACAGAAGAATTTAGAAGGCTATGAACAACCAATTTCCTTTTTTAGTAAATCTTTAGAGGCAACATAATTGAAATATGATATCATGGAGAAACAGGACTATGCTTTGGTCAAAGCTGTTAAAGCATTCAGATGCTATTTGGTAGGGGAAACCATAGTTTCTTATGTACCAAGTGTTGTTGTCAAGGATATCCTAGTCCAACAAGAGGTATCAGGGAGAAGATGTAGATGGATTAACAAGATCCAGGAATTTAATATTTATATCCATATAACTAAGTTGGTAAGAGGTTTTGGATTTGCTAAATTAATGGCTCAAAGCAATTTAGATGCTAACCACATTGATATGCTAGAGGGGAGGAGCATATAAACCTTATATTTGTGATATGGATTATTCTGATTGGTATAGGGATATCATTGGATACTTGAAAAAGATGTTTTTTTCCCCTGATATGAATGATAGTAAGAAGAGAAAAATCAAGTTGCATGCTTTGAAATATGCAATCATTCAAGGACAGTTATGGTGGAGCAATGGAGTGTTGCTCAAATCTGTAGATCATGATAGGTCTGATGATCTCTTAAAAGAAATGCATGATGGGGCATGTGATGGCCATTATATGGCCAACACTACTACCCATAATATTATTAGATTTGGTTTTTGGTGGCCGACAATCTTCAAGGATGCCCACAAATATGTCAAAAGATGTGATGCTTGTCAGATATTCTCAGGCAAGTTGAAATTTGTTGGAAATCTTCCCTTGAAGCCTGTTATAGTTGAGGCACCTTTTCAGAAATGGGGAATAGATTTCATAGGTGAAATTCCTAACAAGTCTAGTTGAGGCCATTCATGGATCCTAGTGGCAACTGATTATTTTACCAAGTGGGTGGAAGTAATTCCCACTAGAAGAGCCATAAGTAGGGTTGTGATTGATTTCATAATGCATAATATGTTGATTAGATTTGGTTTTCTAGAAGTTATTGCGGTGGAAAATGCTATGTGTTTCAGATAAGAGGAATTCACTAAATTTTTTCAGCAATATGGGATTCTTATTTCATATTCTTCCCCATAACACCCCCAAGGCAATGGCCAGGTTGAATCTAGTAATAAGAATTTGATAAATATTATTAAAAGAGTATTGGATGCAAATAAGAAGGTTTGAGATTCAAAATTATAGCTTTCTCTATGGGAAGATTGAGTAACAGTGAGAAAAGATATTGGATGTGCACCTTTTGACTTCGTTTATGGTATTCATGCTAGATTACCACAGAATAATTTGTTGCAAATGTACAAATTTATCCAAATATATGATGATGACCTAGAAGATGAAATGAGAACTAGGTTGGAGGATTTGATATAGTTAGATGAGTCAAGGAGGTAAGCACATGATGGGAACATTAGATTGCAATTGCAATACAAAAATGTATTTGAGAAGAAAACAACTACTAGGAAATTTAAGATTGATGATATGGTTTTGATGTGGAATGCCACAATAGAGGACAAAGGAAAACATAAAAAATTCGATCCCATATGGCTAGGCCCATATCTAATTGACAGTAAGTGGGGTTCTGATTCCTATATGCTTAAGGACTTAAATTATTTTGGAATTACCAGTTCCTGGGCAGTTTCTGAAGTTATACTTTTCTTGAAGGAAGTGAAGTCATGGACATGTAAGTATGTATATATTTGTTTCCTTCTTTCTATTTTAGGTTAGGTTTCCTTTTCTTGTAGGTGATCTGCTTCTCCCAGTAATTATAAATCCTTGTTATACCTGCAAGAGGCATACATCCCAGTTGGAGCCACTGTTAGTACTTATCAAATTTTCATGGTTCCATGCCTTTTTTCCTGTCTCTGCAATTTATTTTTAGTTTCTGGCCTTAAACCCTAAGACCTTAATGTGTTTTCATGTGAAAAATGGAGAAAAAACCTAAGTGTCTAGGCCAATTTCTAATTTGAAGTTACTTTTTCCTTGCCACTTAAGTGTCACTTAACCCATGTACACATTACCTTTTCACACTAGTCACGTAATCTCCTAACCCGAACTAGATATTCCTTTTTGTCTAGCGATCACGAGATTACCTTTTCTCGTTAAGTCTCTATAAGAAATGGCATATTCTTTTGTGATGTGGAGACCTAGAAACTACTGTTTAATTAAAAGTAGATCATGTGGTGGTTGGAAGGTCTTGTGATTTGACCCAGGGTTTGTGTTTTATTTCCTAACTTTGAAATTACACAGTTCCCTGATTGCCAAATGCAGACCATGGCCAGGGCAGAGTTCAAATTTGCATTGTCACTTGATCTCATGAAGGATGATGAGTTGAGTTAAATATCTAGCAATTAGGAGACATGAAGGATATTGACACACATGTTATGTTTTCACTGAGTCTCATAAGAAATTAGGGTTTGCCTCAGAGATCATGAGACTTGGCAAGGATCGTTACATGGAAATGAATAAAAGAGAAACAATAGTCATGTAATCTCTAAATGAATGTTGAAAAGTCAAAGTGTTCATGTGACTTTGAGATGAGTGTTTAGTCACCAAGTCTCCAGATGTTAATCAAAGGTTTAATGAGAGTTAAGAATGCCTTCAGCTACCAAGTCTCCTAATTTAACTGCAGTTAGGAAAATCATCTCGTGACTTGGAGTTTCTTCAGTCGTGTTATCTCTAGATATATCATGGTTACGGATGAGTCAGGTTAAAGGATGGGACATATAGAAATATCAGGAATGATAAGGAAGTTATGACCAAATGATAGAGTGCCAGGTGTTTTGGTGGGCCCATGCTTCATGTGGTCAGTCTTCAGGTCTCATGATTGAGACAAAATATTCCAAATTGTTAAGCAATTATGAGTTTTTCCTTGTCGTAAGGTCTCTAAGTGATATAGAATACTCTCTTTTGATCAGGAGACTTCCCACTGGACCTTCAATTAAGATCAGATCTAATGCTTGTCGTGTAGTCTTTGAATGTGACCAATGATAATGAAAAGGTATGGCAAATCAGATAATAAAGGAAAGGCACAAACCAGCGTTTAAAGGCCAGTTAAATACTAAGGTTAGTTCCTGGGTAAAGATTAAAGATAATCAATGGTAGTGTTTTGAACTTAAGGTCAAGTTTGAATATGGGTCGTTGATCAACTTATCTCATGCCACCTATGACTGTTAGTATTTAAATTCAAATATTTAAAGGGTTTCACATCAGATTTTCATGGTGGTGGACAAATATTTGTTCTCAGAGATATTAATTGGTTGATCTAATTTCACAGACACCTCTGCACAGTTGTTGAAGACCAAACAGGGATAGATATCTAATATGTGGAGATCCATTAATGACTAGACTATGACAGACAAGAATTTTCTAAATAGAAGTAAATGCATACTGAGTTGCTTGGTCATCTTTTGCATTTATGGAGACACTTTCAGGGTCATTCCATGGAGTTTCTTTCCTATCAGAGTTCTGCGCTCATATCCATGGATTGAAGAATTGATTGCAGATCAGATTTCACAGATTGAAGAGAAGATTAAGGGTTTCAACTTGCTCATAGAATTGAATATAATATTTGACTGGTTGTAAACCTTAACCCTAAATGGTCTGAAGCTTGTAGCATTCTTGTTCCTATAAAATAATATTCAAGACCATTTAGAAAGGGATGGAGAATTGGGAAAGTAGAAAGAATTAGGCTAATACTTGTTTCTAGTCTAGAAGATAGAAAATGTAGTTCAATGGTATTGAGATAGGAAGAAAGTTGTATAATCTTTTGCATAATATCTAATTTCATATTTCCTTGTCATACTGATTTAGAAAAAAATTTCATTGTACTTAATATAATTTCTTCTCAGATTTGAGTCTCTCCTTTATGTTGTTAGTGGAATTGTGAGTTTTTTGGCTTACTATATGAGTTCTACTTATGCATATGTGTATTTCATTGGTATTTCATTGAGAATCAAAATAAACTCCTTTGAATACTACATTAACTTTGTTTGATATCTACTTGAGGATCTTGTAGTGAGCAATCTCAAAATTCTTATGTTTATGGTTTTGAATCTATGCCTGGTAAAGTGTTTTAGTTTCAGTATTGTATGTAGGTTTTAGCCCAATGGATAAGGCACTAATTTAAGATTAGTATTCCTATTCTGATATTCTTCTGGAGTTGTTTGGCTATGTTGTATCCCACAAATATAAATCAAACTCAATACAAAATTATTTACCTTTTGAGGTGGTGTCCTACTTATTCCACCCATGGTAGTGGAGAGTCACTGAATGCTAGGTTGGCATTTACTACTTACCATTTATCTGTTGTTTAAATCTAGAAGTAGAAGGTGTGGTAAAGAGTTGAGTTTAGTTTGGATTAGGTGTACCTGCCTTGGTTTTGCAGAGCCAAAGTAGAAGAGGGTAGTCTTGACCCTATAGTTAGTCCATTTACCTTACAGAGCTTTCACACTTGGAACTAACCACTCTTAACATCAATCTTAAGGTATATTGGTTTCTCAAGTTAGCATAAATGTTTTCAAACACCAACACGAACATCTATCTTTTTATACTTTGGTCATTGCAGAATATGTTAAACTCATTAGAAATAAATTTGCCTCCTCGGTCAGATCTCAAAATTTTTAGAATTTTGCCTGTCTCCTTTTTAACTTTTTCCAAGTACCACTTAAATAACTAGAATGCATAAGATTTCTCCTTAAGAAACATAACAGTCATCATTCTAGAGTAATCATCAACAAATAGAATAAAATATCTATCTCCACAGTAACTTTTCTCACCAATGGGACCACAAAGGTCAGTATGAACCAATTCCAGAATTTTGTCAGAAGTATGAGTCTTTCTTTTGAAACTAGATTTAGTCATTTTTCCCAATTAACATGTCTTACACATTGCATTTTTAGGTTTCTTTAACTTAGGCAGCCCTCTAACCCTTTTCAATTTGCTTATGCTTACCAAGTTATCAAAGTTTACATAACACAACCTTTTATGCCATAACCAAACATCACTATATTGTGCAAACAAGCATGTCTCATTAGCTAAGTCTAGATAAACCATGTTACCTTTTGTTTTCTCTCCACTTCCAACAAGTTCTTGTTGGAAAGATTGCTACAATGTAGACAATTATTATTTTTTCATTGATGTCAAACCTTAACTAGTGAGACTATTGTTGTATGTTTGAGTACCTTATCCATTGATTGATGAAGATTTGAAAAGAATGGGATAACAAGAAGACCAAGGAAATGGTTGAGTTATGAGTATAAAATAGGGTACTTGATCATTTGGAACTTTGGCAAAGTGATACATTGTTTATCTAGCACTGACAGTTCACTAGAAGGTCAATGCTGAGAAAAGCAAAGTCGATGCCAAGCAAAGCGAAAGGTGATGCCAAGCACAACAAAGATGATGTCAAGCGCCAGTGAAATGCCGAGCATCAGTATTTTGTTTATTGATGAGATTTGAGATCTATGGCCAACATAATTGATTTTATTGGGATATGCATTATTAATTAAGATTGGTCCATATTCATTTAATGCATAGGAGAATGTTATTAGCACATGGATTCAATGATTAATTAATGACTCTATTGGAGAAGTAAATTAAATGTAAAGATGGAAAGATCCGTTGGATCTGACCTAACCTAAGATCTACAATCTTGGTTAAGTGGAAAAATATTTATTTGACCTAGATGAAGAGGTATAATATAACCTACTCTAGTTATTGTTATTGTATCCAAATGTAAGGAGAAGTTGAATGGAAATTGTTTCATGGTTAATTGACTGATTGGCAAGACCTAGTAGAGAACGTTGAGTAGAGATGTAGAGAGAGATTGGAATGTCATTGTATAAATCCTTTGAACAAGGTAACATTCAGATTGGAATGTTCTAAGTCCTCTAACAAGGCCACTCCTAATAGGGTGATTAAATCCTTTAACCAGGTCACATTTGACAGTATGTTTTGTAACCTTTAATAGGGTTGGCTCCTGATAGGGCATTACTTCAGAAGAGTAAAATTTTGGTAGCATGTTACTGGTGGTTTTTCCCATATTGAGTTTCCACACTAAATCATGGTTTCAAAATGTGTTAATGTTATTGTTGTGTTTTACTATTAAGTTTTTGCAAGCTTATTTCATTAGTACAATAAATTGCACACTTTTATTGTTTATTACTGCCGAGCAGATTTGAGTTGTTGAAGCTGATTCAAAGTTTTATATGGGCACATCTAGACCTAAGGATAATTGATTCACCCCCCTCTTAGTTATTCTAAATTCATATTAACAATTGGTATCAGAGCTATGTTCTCTTGAAAATTTTGAAGGTACTTGGAGATAAAGATTAAGATGTATAAAAGGGATGGACCGAAGATCAACAAGGAAAAATTTTATGCATGGAAAAGTTTGATGAAACTTCACCTAGATGGTATTGGGGATTCTAATAAATGACATATTGAAATATAATATGTACCCCGTATTGGATTTCTGAATGTTGCACAATTAAGAGAGAAGCATGAACATAATCAAGCAATGCTGGAACTTGCATCATCTCTAAACTATCATGAATTTGAGGACATCAAAGATTGTACAAGCGCAAAGAAGATGTGGGATGCTCTTACAACCATCTATGGAGTTGATACGAATGTACTGAGCACCAAATATGAAAGCTTGAGAGGTAATTTTGATGATTTAAAAATGCAAGAAGGAGAAAATATAGTGCAATACTATGATAGGATAAAGGAAGTTGTAAATTATATTAGAGGAGCTAAGGGAGTCATTGATAAAGATACTATCATGAGCAAGGTACTAAAAACACTTCTTCCTATTTATGCTATTAGAGTATCTGCAATTCAAGAACTAAGATGTACTCTAATAACAATTTAACTCTGGAAAGTCTGGTAGGCAGACTTACTACATTTGAGATGTCAAATTTTGACAACTATACTCTACAAGCTGTTGAATCTGCATTCAAGTCATAGATGGTCATCAACAAATCTAAGAAAGGAAAGAAATGTGTGGACAGTGATAGTGACACCTTAGATGATGATCTAAAAGAGCTTGAGGCACTTATGGAAAGAAGACTAGCAAGAGGAAAAGGAAAATTCAAAGGTAAACTTCCAATTATTTGTTTTTCTTCTAACAAAGTTGGTCATATTGCTGCTAGATGTCCTGACAAGAATGAGAAGGATGAAAGAAGGGACAACAAGTGTAAAGATAGAAAGGATGACTGACACTACAAAGACAAAGGTAAGAAATCCTGCTATATAGTGGAAGAAGCTTCTGAAAGTGAATCTGACAAATCTGATGAAAATGATATAGAAGTAGTGTATAATGCAATGAAAGATGATTCTGATGATGATGAGAAAACTGCACTAATTTCTTATATGAGTACAGGTTACCCTTGGATTATTGATAGTGGTTGTTCACATCACATGACTGGTGATAAGGAAAAATTTGAAAGATTAGATCAATGCAAAGGTGGATATGTTAAATTTGGTAATGACACACCTTGTAGAGTCAAAGGGAAAGGATCATTTCAATTGACTAATAATATTAGATGTGATGATGTATACTAGGTTGATGATCTTAAGTATAACTTGTTGAGTGTTTCATAGCTAAACACTTTTGGTTACAGAGTTGAGTTCCATCATAGGAAAGAAAAGATCTATGATGCCAATGGAGAATTAGTTGGAGGCAGTGAGAAAACAAAATGTAACTTGTTCTATCTGGATTTAGCTGAAGGGACATGCTTGCTTGCATAATATAATGATTTTTGGTTATGGCATAAGAGGCTATGTCATGTTAACTTTGATAACTTGGCAAACATAAGTAAATTGAAAAAGGTTAGAGGGCTGCCTAAGTTAAAGAAACCTGAGAATGCAATGAGTAGGCAATGTTAGTTAGGCAAGATGATTAAATCTAGTTTTAAAATCAAAACTCATACTTCTGAGAATATTTTTGAATTAGTTCACACTGACCTTTATGGACCTATTGGTGAGAAAAGTTACTATGGAGAAAAATATTTTATTCTATTTGATGACATGTAACTGATTGAATGTTTGATAATGTTAAGTTGAAGATGATGCAAGACATTAAATTAGTTAATGGTTTGTATTGTCATTGATGTCAACTTGATATCATCTATATGGTCATGTACATAATGCCAAAGACTTTAGAGAATCAATGGAACAAATATTATGCTTTTAGCAATGCATAAAAGTCAAGTATTCACTAAGTGACAGACAACACCAATGGAGTGCACTGCATCGGTAAAGGCAAAGAAAAGGTCACAGTGATGCTCGATGAGAAGAATCATAGTGATACCCGATGAAGAAAAATCCTATGATACCCAAAAGATAGAGATATTGAAGCTAACTAGAGTTACACCGACGGAATTGGAAGTTGTCACTAATGACTAACTATAGAGTTGACTAACTGCGAAGTTGACCGACAGAATAGAGAGTTTAGAAAATGACAAAATATCTAGCTGGCAGAGCTGAAGAATAGACTTAACTGGTTGTTTTATTTTTTTTATCTTCCTAGACTTAAGTAATTGATTTAAAGAAGATTTGTACAGTTGGCAAGAAGATAACTACGAGATAAATCAGGAGTTAAAGCTTTAAATTAGATTGGCTGGATTGTTTTTCACACCAAGATTCAAGAATCAAGAATCAAGAATTAAGGAACATCATGTCTATATAAGAGACAAGCATAATTCATTTTTAGAATTACAAGAAATAAAATACATGGAAGGGGAGTGAATAGAAAGAGGATGCTGAAGAGAAACTGGTGAAGGATATCTTCATACAGTCTTGATCAATCAAGCTGAAGGAGAGCTAAAGAATTTTGTAGACACCGATGAACAGTGAAGCACAACATCACAAAGAAGAAAGTGTGGAGCACAAAGAATTGAATTGATAAATTGATTAGAGAGGTATTGTACTTAAATAGATCTGAAAATATACAATTCAAGTTGCATTAGAAATAGATCATAATGTTTCAGTTTAACCATTGAAGCATCAAGTCTCTTAACAGAGCATGACTTAATCATCTTCTATAATTGAGGTATATCCTAACAGATTGCCAAAAAAGTTGATTCATGAAAGTAGCATTGAATTTGCATAAAGCCTATTGACAACCTAAGAAGAAGGTTGAGTCAAGGATGGTAGCAAGATTTTCCTAAAGCCTATTGACAGTCTAAGAAGGAGGCTGATTCAAGGATGGTAGAAAAATAGATACCAGATACTAAGTGACAACCTCTATGTATAAAATCCTCTAACAAGGTCACACTTAATAGTGTGTTTGTAACCTTTAACAGGTTTGGCTCCTAATAAGGCTCACTTTAGAAGAGTGAAAATTTGGGGTACCGGTCCCAGTGGTTTTTTCCCTTAACAGGGTTTCCACGTTAAAATCCATGTGTTATGTGTGTATGGCTTATTACTTTATTGTTTTACATTTCAC
>MU223762.1:4080467-4095467 GCA_018584345.1 Thuja plicata
ATAATCTTTAACCAATTTGGGAGGTATCCTGAACCTGTTGTTCATTTTGTCCTTGAATTCTTCAAAGTAGTTATCCATCACTGTATCAAAATTCTGTCCCATTTCTGCTATAAATTCATTTATCTGAATGTGAAATCAATAGCTTGTGGAGTGTAGTTATCATAATTTGACATCTCAAATGTAGTAAGTCTACCTACTAGACCTTCTAAAGTCAAATTTTTATTAGGTGTACATCTTAATTCTTGAATTACAAAGATTCTAATGGTGTATACAAGAAGAAGTGTTCTCAGTACCTTTCTCATAATGATGTTATCATCAATGGTTCCATTAGCTCCTCTAATAGTATTCACAACTTCTTTTATCCTACCACAATATTGAACTATATTTTCTCCTTCTTGCATTTTAATTTCATCAAACATACCTCTTAAAATTTTGGATTTGGCTCTCAACACATTTGTATCTCCTCCATAAATGGTTGATAGGGTATCCCACATATTCTTTGCATTTGTATAGTTCTTTGTGTCTTCAAATTTAGGATAGCTAAGAGATGATGCGATCTCCAACATTGCTTGATTGTTTTCCTTCTTTTCTCTTAACTATTTAGTGGTGAGAGGTGTTGTTGGGACTACATAATCATGTTTAATATAGTGCTTAGCAGCATCATCAATACTAGCCAAATGCAATTTCATCAAACTCTACCATGCAAGAAAGTTATCTTTGTTCAACTTTGGTACCTCCTTTTTATACATCTTGATCTTTTGCTCCAAGTACCTTCAAACTATTTCAAGAGACCAAATCTCTGATACCTATTGTTAGAATGAATTTAGAATAACTCAGAGGGGGGGTGAATTAGTTATCCCCAGGTCTAGATGTACCAATTGAAACTTTATATCATTTTAAACAACTCAGATCTGCTTGGCAGCAATAGCATAACTCAACAACATAAATATGCAATTTACTATTCAAATGTAATCAGCTTGTAGAAACTTAACAGTAAAACACAACATAAACATTCACACAAGTTGACACCAGTATTTAATGTGGAAAACCAAATTGGAAAAAACCACCAGTAACATGCTACCAAGTTTTCACTCTTTTGAAGTGAGCTTTGCTAGGAGCCAACCCTGTAAAAGGTTGAAAAACACATTGCTAATTGTGACCTAGTTAAAGGATTTAATCATCATGTCAGGAGTGGCCTTGATAGATGTCTTAGAACATTCCATCTGAATGTTACCTTTCTCAAAGGATTTATACAATGACTATTAGGTCAACATGGCTAAAGGATTTTGACTGATACAATGGTTAGAAAGTAATCAGCTTATGTGATATGATACATACAACTTACTTTGCAAATCAAGATCCAATTCAGCTCTTATGCTAATTCACTGAGTGGCCTCCATTCTCATTTGGATCTTCAGATCTGCTTGGAAATCCATCAAGCAATCACTTTCACAACTCTCTACTTCTCTTTTTAGCCTTCTTTTCCAGATCATGTCAATTAGTCAATTAACCATGCAATTCTCTTGCATACACTATTCACATACAATCATCTTGAACAACCCCTTGAGGTTATCTTATACCTCTTCATCTAGGTAAAATAAATCTTTATCGCTTAATTAAGATCGTAGATCTTAGGTTAGGTCAGATCAAACAAATCTTTCCATCATTTACATTTAATTTACTTCTCCAAATTAATCACTAATTAAAGCTTGGATCCATGTATTAATTACAGTTACCCATGCATTTAAATAGTGTGGACCAATTTTTCTTATCCTTAATTAACTTTACATATCCTAATAAATTCAATTATGTCAGCCAGAGATCTCTAATCTCAATAATTACCAAAATACTGCTGCTTGGCCAACATTGTGTTCTTCCACTCGGTCATCACTATTTTCCTCTACAATTTACTGGTGCTTGGTTGATACTAATAAATTATGCTTGGCATACATTGGTGATCGATTGACACAAACTTCACTCGGCATATACTCTTCCTAGTAAACTGACATCTTGACTTAGTGTAATGGATAAACAACACATTACATTGCCAATGTGTCAATAGATCAAGTACCCTTGTAATTTATCATAACTCATCCATTTCACTCGGTCTCCTTGTTATCCTTTCCTTCAAATATTCTTCAACAATCAATGGATATGGTACTCAAACTGATGCAAAGTGGACAGCTGGAAGCCTCAAAGTGACCCAAAATGGGGTAATGTACCCCCCAAACTCCTTGATTGAAAGCCAAAGTGTTTCAAACTCATCACAAGTGTGGGAAAAGGACTTGGTTAGGCTATCACAACCTAAACTTAAAAGGGGAACCTAATCACTAGGTTATACCAGTCCTATTACACCCTTTATCATCGATGGCTTCACAAGCACTTTGACAAAACTTCTAGCAATAACCCCCAAAATGGCTTAATGGACCATTCGTCACCTATGCTTATAGGTGGGGTCTATTGAGGTCCTATTAAATTAGTTCCAAAGGTTCTTTCACCTAAATTAAACCCATACAAAATAGTTTCTTCACAAATCACAAACTAGGCTTGTAGCCCTCCCTAGGAGAGATTTTGATCCTAGACCAAAATACTTCCATACAATGTATTGAAAACGTTGGAGATTTAGATACCCTTTGGGGCTTTAGGGATCATATCCAAGAATCAAGATGTGAAACTGAAGGAGAAATGAGAAACCACCTAATCTAGACAAGGCTATTAAGCCTAATTAGGTCTAATATTGCACTACAAATGTTATTTTCTCTAAACCAATTCCCAAAACAATTATGGAAACATGTGAGGGAATTCATAAGGACTCTAAATCCTAATTTTTTGGTCTTGGTGAATCCCCAAAAAATAGATATGTTGACTGTACTTAGTAGTTGGTAGGTGCACACATAAGGATGTACACCTAGGGCATCACAGAAAATCCATCCCCCTGCAAGTCACCACATCTAACCTACATAATCTTAAAGTGCATAGACAAAAATTGAATTCCACCAAGGGGCATCATATTTCTATTGTGGAATCGATTAGAATACACAAAACAAATTGAAACCCTAGTTTTAGGCCTACAATCCAAGCAATCAGACCAAAACCGTGATAAATTCCCAACTAGAATTGATCAAAGCATGAAATCACTTGCAAATGAAGGTAGATTCATAGTACAAGGTTTTGGTTTCAGAATATCATGCTCTCTTGTTCGTACCAGTCTGTACACTGTAACTATTCTCAGAATTTGTAGAGAAATGGTAGTATTTTTATTGATTTGAAATGAAAAATTACATTATCATCCCTTCCATCTACCTGGTAGGGCTTATGAAGGCTTCCCCCATTGGTTACTAAGTTATTTTCAAAGCATATGACCATTGGGGGGATGTTTACAACTTTTAGCAAAAAGTTGTCAAAGTTACAAAGCAACTTTTCTATCCTAGGCGACCCAAATCGGTCCACCCCTAAGTCTAATGATCCAACATGGATCCAAACATTTAAAACATTAAATCCTAAGGAAATATCCTATTCTAAGGTTTTAGGGGCCCTGTTTGACCAATACTTGACCAATGGCTTATCAATACCAAACTTGGGACTAGGTCTTACAAGTAGGGTCTAATCATAACCTTAAATTCTAAAGTGTCCTAAAGACTACTAGGATCATCAAAGGATCCAAGAGAGCATCAAAGACTCTTATTTTTGTGAGGGTTCTCTTGCACCATACTCCCCTTGAAGTTTAGAGCTCAATTTCCTACTTGAGGGTAATTGTTCCACCAAAGTTCCATGCTGCTTGATCTGGTCTTCAGTTATCCAAGTTGCATCTATGTTGGGGAGTCCTTTCCACTTGACTAGGTACTGCATGTATTTATTGGTTTTGGTCTAATTCAGCAGCTTGGTGTCCAAAATTTCCTTCAACTCAACTGGTTTTGTTTGAGGGAGGTTGGTGACATAGTCTTCATCATTAATATATGCCTGCTCATCTTGTTCATTTGTTGGACCTGTTATACCTTTGTAGGGAGTGAGGTCTGCAACATTGAAAATTGGAGAGATTTTCAAAGTTGGGGGAAGAGAGATATCATATGCATTCTCACCCATTTTGTTGAGGATATTGCATGGTCCTAATTTTTTCATGTGAAGTTTGGAATATCTACCCTTAGGTAGTCTCTCTTTCCTCAAGAATGCCCATACCTTGTCTCCAAATTTGAAGTGGATTTCCCTTCTTCTTTTGTCTGCATGTTCCTTGTATTTAAAAGTGAATCTTTTTAGTGTTTATTTTACCTCATGTTGCACCTTTCTAATAAGATCTACGAGTTCTTGTCCTTGAGTAGTGATTTTGAAATTAGGTGGTAGTTCTACTAGGTCCAATGGTCCTTTGGGATGAAGGCCATACACTTCTTGGAAGGGTGTCTTGCCTGTTGACCTGTTCATGGAGTCATTGAATGAAAAATTTTCTTGGGGAAAGAGTAGATCCAAATATGCCAATCCATTTGTGGGTCATAGGCAGAGCTATAGGTTAGATTAGTTCCAAGTTTCTTGAAAAGTGTCCTCCAAAAGTGGCCTTGAAACTTCACATCCCTGTCAAATACAATTGTTTGAGGAAAACCATGGATCCTAACTACCTCTTTAAAGAAAATATGTGCAATATGAGAAGAATCATTTGTGGTTTTACATGGTACAAAATGGACCATTTTACTAAATCTATCCACTATCACAAAAACACTATCAAAACCTTGTTTTGTTCTAGGCAACCCCATTACAAAATCCATTGAGATTGATTCCCATGGTCTAGAGGGAATTGGTAAAGGTTGATATAACCCTTGATTTTTTGACACACCTTTAGCTTGCTGGTAGATGGTGCAAGTCTCTATGAACTTTTTAACATCATTGTTCATCTTTGGCCAAAAATAATTTCTTTTCACCATGTATGTTGTCTTGTCGATGCCAAAGTGTCCTCCTAGGCCACCATAGTGTTTCTCCCTTATTATATTTATCCTCATTGAACATTTGGGAATGCCTAGTTGAGCTCCTTTGAATAGGAGTCCATCCTGAATTAGGTATTCAGAAAAATTAGTATGGTATCTTCCAACCATCTTTGGGCAAACTTGAAAAATCTCTGAAAAATTAGGATCATCAGGGTATAGGTGTTTGAGGAAATTAATTCCCACACTTTTAAGTTGTATCTCTTCAACCAGACCCACTCTTCAACTAAGAACATTAGAAACCTTGTTTTCTACACCCTTCTTGTGCTTGATGTTGAAGGTGTAGGCCTGCAATTATTCCACCCATTTAAGATGTCTGACAGAGAGCTTTTCCTATGAATTGAGAAAAATTAATGCATGGTTGTTAATATATACCACAAATTCCTTAGGGATTAGATAGTGCCTCCATTTATTGAGGGCTTGGACCATGGCATAGATTTCCAAGTCATAGGTTGAGTACGTCCTTTTGGCCTCATTTAATGTCTCAACAAAGAAGGCAACTGGCTTACCTTCCTGGCTTAGGACTACACCTATGGCCAAATTACTTGCATCTATCTCCACAATGAAGACCTTGTTGAAATTAGGTAGAACCAATATAGGGTATTGAGAAACTTTGTTTTTCAAGTATTTAAATGCATCATTTGCTTCCTTTGTCCAAGCAAACTTATTCTTTCTACCTCCTTTAATGGTGTCAAGTATTGGTGAACACACATGACTGAAATTTTTGATAAACTTCCTATAGAAGGTGGCAAGTCCATGGAAGCTTCTTACATCACCTTGGTTCTTTTGTGGGGGCCAATTGATGATTGCTTCAACCTTCTCTAGGTCCATCTTGAGGGTACCTTTTGAGATCACAAATCCTAGGAACACAAGTTCCTTCTTCATAAACATGCACTTTTCCAAGTTGATCACCAACTTGTGTTGATGAAGTCTCCTTAGAACCTGTTCCACATGATCAAGATGCTCCTCCTTGCTATGACTAAATATTAGTATGTCATCAAGGTAAATAACAAAACATTTTCCAATGAAATCAATGAATATCTCATTCATAAGCCTCATAAAAGTACTAGGGACATTTCTTAGCACAAAGGGCATTACTAACCATTTGAACAAACCTTCAGTAGTTTTTAATGATGTCTTCCATTCATCTCATAGTTTGATCCTGATCTGATGGTATCCAGACTTCAAGTCTATCTTGGTGAAGCAGAAAGAGCCTCCTTGTTGATCCAATAGATCCTCAATTCTGGGCATGGGGAATCTATATCTTATAGTGATCTTGTTTAGGGATCTACTATCAATACACAACCTCCACTTGCCATCCTTTTTAGGGGCCAAAACTAATGGGAGAACACATGGACTGAGACTTTTTTGAATGAGTCCCTTTTCCAATAGTTCACTTACCTATTTTGAAATCTCTGCATGCTACAATGGTGTCATCTTGTATGGGGCCTTGTTAGGCAGGGATGAACTAGGTATCAAGTCAATTTGGTGATTGATATCTCTTAAGGGAGGGAGGCTTGTGGAAAGGTCACTAGCAGTGACATATCTATTTTTTCCAAGAAATTCCTTAGCTTCATTTGGTATAGGATAATTTTGGTCAAACCTTATATTATCCTTGGGCTTGGATATTAGGACAAAAGCTTCAGTTTCAGGTTCTTTAGTGCTTTCAACATCTCTTTCTCACCCATGATGATGACAGTAGGTTCTTTCTCAAATTTGTTATCAGATAAGGGCTTCGTAGTGAAGGTTTTTCCATTCTTGGTTATGGAGTAGGTGTTATTCCTACAATGGTGTATGGTATCTACATCAAATTTCCAAGGCCTTCCTAGAAGGATGTGTGAAGCATCCAATTCAACAACATCACAAAGAACTTTATCTTTAAAGTCTGCAATTGAAAATTATATCCATACTTGTTCTATTACTAAGGTTTGTTAGCCCTTTGTTAACCAAGAGACATGATAGGGAAAAAGGATGAGGCTTCTTAGGAAGATTTAGCTTTTGAACCATTTCACAAGACACTAAATTCTCAATTGATCCAGAATCAATAAGTAAGTTACATACCTTCCCATTGCACTTGATTTTTGTTCTAAAGAGGCTCTTTCTTTGAGGAGGTTCTTGGCTTTGTGGAACTTGAAAAAAGACTTGTCTCATCATAAAAAACTATCCTTCCTTTGGTTCTAAGTCCCTTGCATTGTCCTCTTGCTTGTTCTCTTCAATGAGTTGTGCTCTCCTTTCCCCTTGATTGTTATTGTTCCTCTTCTCAGGGTACTTGCCTGCATGATGTCCCAATTGATTGCAATAGTAGCACCTCAATGGTCCATTTCCTCTTCTAGTGTTTGTCCTTCCCCTATTCAAAGGTCTTCTCCCTCTATAGTTACCTCTAGAGTTTGCATCACTATTCTCTTTGTCTCCTTGGTCAGGGGTCCTACTGCTATTACCATTGTACTATCCTCTATTCCAAGAGGTTCCTCTCCATCTAAGGTTCTTCCCACTGTCATTACTTTTCCCTTTTACTTTTCCCTTTTTCAAATTCTTGTTTTCTTTTCCACTTTTATTCTACCTTGAGTGCCATTTGATATCACTTTTTCACCGTGGTAGGGCAGTGTAGGCTAAGTTCCTCTTGAATGGATATTTTAAGCCCATTCATATACCTTGCCAACTTTTCTTCTTCATCTTCTTCCCCATTTGTCTTCATGCATAACTTGAGGAAATCCTTGGTATATGAGCCCACATCCATGTCCTTTTTCTTTAGGCTTTTCTTCTTCCTATGGAGTTGTATCCCATAGTCTTTAGGGACATAGGTCTCCTTTACCAATGCAATCATTCTATTCCATCAAGAGATCATGCTCTTCCCATTCTTCACCCTCTCTCATTGGATGAAGTTACACAAAGTTAGGGCTGCTCCCTTCAACTTGGATCTTTCTATTTTCACCCTCTTCTTCTCAGGGATGTCCTCACACTCAAGAAAAATTGTTAGGGCCTCTATCCAATCAAAGGCCAAGTCTACATTCATCTTCCCATTGAAAGTTGACAAATCCAACTTTTCCTCCACAGTTCTTCTCCCCATGGACTTTAAGGCATCAATGAGGGGTCTCTAGTCTATAGGAATGTTCACATCCTAATCAAGGTTGTCACTCTTTGACTCACTCCCTTCTTCATCACCAAAAGAAACTACTTTACCCCTCTCTACCTTGCTTTCCAACTCTTGTAACCTCCTTGTCAAGGTTGCATTTTCTGCCCTTTGTTCTCTTACCATCTTTTCTAACTCAATGTTTGTGACCCTTGAAGGAATATCCTCATCCTTAGGAGCATACATAGCTTTGATACCACTTGATGCAAAGGTGGGCAGCTGGAAGCCTCAAAGTGACCCAAAATGGGGCAATGTACCCCCCAAACTCCTTGATTGAAAGCCAAAGTGTTTCACACTTATCACAAGTGTGGGAAAAGGACTTGGTTAGGCTATCACAACATAAAATTAAAAGGGGAACCTAATCACTAGGTTATACCAGTCCTATTACACCCTCTATCATGGATGGCTTCACAAACACTTTGACCAAAATTTTAGCAATAACCCCAAAAAAGGCTTAATGGACCGTTGGTGACCTATTCTCATAGGTGGGGTCTATTTAGGTCCTATTCAATTAGTCCAATTTATTCTTTCTCCTAAACAAAACCCATACAACATAGTTGCTTCACAAATCCCAAACTAGGCTTGTAGCCCTTCCTAGGACAGATTTTGATCCTAGACCAAAATACTTCCATACAATGTATTGAAAAAGTTGGAGATTCAGATACCCTTTAGGGCTTTAGGGATCATATCCAAGCACCAATATGTGAAACTAAAGGAGAAATGAGAAACCACCTAATCTAGACAAGGCTATTAAGCCTAATTAGGTCTACTATTGCACTACAAGTGCTATTTCCTCTGAACCAATGCCCAAAAAAATTCTAGGAATATGTGAGAGAATTCATAAGGCCTCTAAATCCTGATTTTAAGGTCTTGGTGAATCCCCAACAAATAGTTATGATGACTATACTCAGTAGCTGGTAGGTGCGCACATAAGGATGTACACCTAGGGCATCATGGAAAATCCACCCCCCTGCAAGTTACCACATCTAACCTACATAATATTAAAGTGCATAGAAAAAAATTGAATTCCACCAAGGGGCATCAAATTCCCATGGTGGAATCGATTAGAATACACAAAATAAATTGAAACCCTAGTTTTAGGCCTACAATCTAGGTAGTCAAACCAAAACCTTGATAACTTCCCAAATAGAATTGATCAAATCATGAAATCACTTGAAAATGAAGGTATATTCATAGTACAAGATTTTAGTTTCAAAATATCATGCTCTCCTATCTGTACCAGGTCGTAGACTATAACTGTTCTCAGAATTTGCAAAGAAATGGTAGTATTTTTATTGATTTGAAATGCAAAATTACATCATCATTCCTTCCACCCACTTGGTAGGGCTTATGAAGGCTTCCCTCATCGTTTACTAACTAATTTTCAAACCATATGACTATTGGGGGGATGTTTACAACTTTTAGCAAAAAGTTGTCAAAGTTGCAAAGCAACTTTCACAACTTTTTAGCAACTTTTCTATCCTAGGCGACCCAACTCAGTCCACCCCTAAGTCTAATGATCCAACATGGATCCAAACATTTAAAACATTAAATCCTAAGGAAATATCCTATTCTAAGGTTTTAGGGGCCTTGTTTGACTAATAGTTGACCAATGGCTTATCAATGCCAAACTTGGGACTAGGTCTTACAAGTAGGGTCCAATTATAACCTTTATTTCTAGAGTGTCTTAAAGACTACTAGGATCATCAAAGGATCCAAGAGAGAATCAAAGACTCTTATTTTTGTGAGGGTGCTCCTGCACCACAAATAGATAGCAATAGTCTCACCAGTTAAGGTTTGACATCAATGGCAAAACAATAAATGTTTACATTGTAGCTTTCCAAAATGAAGGTGATTGAAATCCTTAAAGGGAAACCCTAAAGGGGAAATATCTAGGTCTCATAATAATATTTAATAAAATAATTAATTATTATATGACTAAAGTTTAGCTTGAGTGAAATAGAGATAATAAGTGACTTAATAATTAAATCAATATGATTTAATTAATAATTTAAATCACTTTATTACTCTAACACCCCCCCCCCTAAGATAAACTTAGGGAGAAGCTAAAAACCTAGAAAAATTATTGAAATTAGGAAAATGGCTATCGACAACAAGGCCTGATCAAGTACCAAAGTACAAAAAATCTCTTTAAAGAGGAGAAAAGGAGTAAAACGAGTGGGAAAAACCCCTCTCCAAAAGGAGATGAAGCCTAACAAAGGACTAAAGAAGCCTCCAAACTAGAGAATGCACCAAAAAAGAGGAACAAAGAAAGAACATGTAGAACACCTCTGAAGCATGAAGCTGCAAACACTATCAAAAAATAACTGCTGGAACCTCCACTATAATGGAACATGATCAGGTAGAGAAAACTGTGAACAAAGCCTAAAGAGATAATCAATAGAAGATGGAAGAATGCCTCCAAAACATGAATGAAAGAAGAGTGTCCATATGGTAAATGATCCATCTCACCAAAATGCATAGGTACCAACCACTTCATCCACCTAGTACATAGGAACAAATAATTAATACATAGATCACTCCATTGAACAAAGGAAGAATTAGAACCAACGGGAGATACCCCATAATGCTGAGCAAGGAGAGGAATGATATGTACACTGAATCAGACTGCCAAGAAATGTTGCATGATGAAGAATGTACAAACATATATAAAGGATGGTGTCATGGAAGAAACACTCACTTGACACACATCATGAGGATATATGTCATGGAAGGAACACTTACTTGACAAAGGTAGATGAAAAACAAGGCAAATATCACACCTCCCATGAAACTTTATAATATAGTGTGAGTACAAACTGGCACAAAATGTGCAAGATCCCAAGCATGCAAGATGACACTTTATCTCAGTGCGTTTACAAAAAAAAATGCTACAAAAAAAGATGTATACAATATTTAGAAAGGAAATGATTATAGGACCCAAAACATCCAAGATATCCACCAAAATGCCATAAAGAAAAAAAATAAAGAAAAGATACATGGAGCAAATTTTGGGTGTGTGACCCACAAAAGAAGAAAGGAGAAAAAAACAAGATTTTTGACACCATGCGGAAGTCAAAAAAGGATTCTAGGGGAGAAAGATATAGTGACTAGAGAAAAAATTTGAACCCTGAATTTGATAGGGAAAAAACTCTACAAGAAATAAAAATTAGATAACCAAACTAAAAAAATCAGATTGGCCTCAGAACCAGCTTTCTGTCGATATCTTGTTTGGAAAAAAAAATGCCTCTGTTTGCTCAAGATACGAGAAAAAAATACCAGGCGGTCAAAATAGAAAGAAACTCAAGAAACCTTAGCCAATAAAGGTGGAGCCTTACTAAACTGACAATTTCCCCAAATCTAGACTATCTCTAAAATTTCAGCCAAATTTGGCAAAAAAAAAATATTATTTTTTTGTGAAAAAACAATTAAAAAAATGCATGCTTTTTTTTATACACAAAAAAACTATTTACATTTTTTGTATTTTAAAAAATTGTTACAAAAATGCTGGGGGCCTATGGCGCACGAGCTTTGGGATCGACAACAAGGTTCAGGCTCTACAAAGAGCTCTGGGCTCTGCCGTGAGCTACGGGCTTGGTGACGAGCTCCGACCTCGGTTGTGAGCTTTGAGCCCTACAAAGAGCTCTGGGATTTTTCATGAGCTCTGGGCTCAGCAGTGAGCTCCAGGCTTAGCCATGAGCTCTGAACTCAGCTTGTTGAGCTTTGAGCTCGCCAGTAGGAGTATGCCCCACAATTTTTTTTCCTTTTTTAATTAAAAAAAAAAGACAAATGCCACTTTCTTTCTCCTCCATGCAACCATGCAAAAATTTCAAGGTGGTGTCAATATTGATGCAGGACAAATATCGAGACAGTCTCAAAACTAAGGTGGATTTTTTCCTCGTAAAGCATGCCAAAGGTCGTGCATGCAAAAATAGGGTCCAAATTTCAACTTTGTCCAAATATGACATGTCTTATATGAAAATGGGGTGTTTAGGGGCATTCCAAACATGATCGTGAGGTTAGTATGTGCCCACAGTGCTCCAAAAATATCTCCACCCTAAATCCACACAACTTTTTATAGAAAACCTCAAAACCCTCAGAGCTCCAAAAATTTCAAAAACTCAGGAATGGGCAGTAGTAGCAAGGCTCTAATAACATGTTAGAATTCAAAGAATTCATAAGCCAATATCATCAGCATGCAAAATAACCTGTTACAAAAGAAAATCTTAGAGACAAAAATGTTCTGAAAGAAAAAATATTCATTCAGAGAGGGAATACAAAATACAAAGAGATCAAACCTTATAAAGGTGATCGAAACCCTAAAAGGGAAACCGTAAAGGGGAACTATCTAGGTTGCATAATAATAATTAATAAAATAATTAATTATTATATACCTAAAGTTTAGCTTAAGTGAAATAGAGATAATAAGTGACTTAATAATTAAATCAATATGATTTAATTAATAAGTGGAATCACTTTATTACTCTAATAAAAGATTCTTAAAACTTTTGGTATGGAAAATTGCAAACCTGTTGGAAAACCAATGGTTATTGGATGTAAGTTATCTAAAGAGGATGAAACACAAGACATGGATAAAACTCTTTACCGATCCATGATTGGTAAATTGGAGTATGTTGTTCACAGTAGACCTGCTATAGCACACACTGTTGGAATTGTTGCAATATTTTTTTCTAATCCAAAGGAAACACATATGACTCCAGCTAAATTAATTTTGAGATATCTGAAAGGCATAGAAGATTTTGGTTTATTGTACAAAAAGGAGGTACTTTTGATTTGCAAGTTTACACTGATGTAGATTGGGCTATATATGTTGATGACATAAAAGTACTAGTGGAGTCACATTCTTTCTAGGTGAAAGATTGGTTACATGGCAAAGCAAGAAACAAAGTTGTATTTCACAGTCTACTACTGAGGTTGGATATGTTATTGCTGCTATAAATTGTGCAAATATAGTATAGATTAAGAAATTACTTGAAGGTATGCAAGAAGAGATCAGATATCTGGTTACTATTGTTTGTGATAATACAAGTGTTATTAATATATCAAAGAACCCGGTTATGAATTCAAAGACCAAGCACATTTCTATCAAGTATCACTACTTGAGAGAACAAGTTCAAGAGAAGAATGTGAAATTAGAATATGTGTTTTCAAAGGAACAACTAGCTGATATCTTTACAAAGCCACTACCTAAAGATGCTTTTGAGTATCTCAAAGGTAAATTAGGGGTTCTTCTCCTATCCAATGTTCACTAAGAACATGAGGCATGCTGCATCAATTCTATATTTTATTATAATATCTATTTCTGAATTGATGTTAGTATGACACACTTAATGTGACCCCTGAAGTAGTGAAAATAGTTTTTTTATGTAATGATTTATGAGTACATGTCAGGTATAATCCACTACTAGAACAAGTTTTTAGGAGTATGACTGTTTGGAATTGTTGTCAAAGACACAGAAGAATGAATTGATGACATTTATCCTTAAGGGAGATATGGTTATTGATTTTGAGAAAATGAATTGCTAATATTTACTCATGAAGGATATTCAGAATTTATGTTACAAAAATAGAATATTTATCCAAGAGGGAGATTCATATCAAAAATCTCAAAGTGGAAACACAAATATCAACTCAGAGGGAGTACATTTATGTATTTGAGAGATCCCATCATCAATTGCTATAACAATATTATAGTGGTTGTCATAAATCCCAAAGATGGATATTTTTGATTACTGATGAATATCTGATAGAGATGATGAAGACTGGGTGATACCGAGTATCATGATTGTAGAAATAGTTAGATCACTTATTGTTTTTTCATTGATGTCAAGCAATTGATTAATTGATTTTTTTTATGTTACCATATCTTAAGAGGATAATTTAAATGGGTGACGAATATAGATCAGACAATGATGAAGTAATGATGATATAGTTGTTTTCTACTATATATTTGATGTTATCAAATGGTACAATTGATTTATTAAGTTGGGAACCACAATGAATTAAAGTTGTGATTGAAAGAGTTACTCTACCAAACTAGACTGAGTCTGTTGGTAGAATGTTATGTGAGTCTGTCACAAGTTACCAATCACCGAGAACCAAAGATGAGACAGACACCGAGAAGTGAATGAAGTCAGTTACCAAGTTGCAAAGAAAGTTTTACCGAGTACAATATACAGATAATAAATGATGATAAGAATGAATTTAATGTGAACTGATGATGAGATGGATGAGGAAATGAATTAAATGAAGTTTGTTACAAGATCTACTAATGGGAAAGTTCAATGAGAAGATCTAAGGCAAAGATCAAGTGATTAAACAAAATTGTGAAGAGTTTGGTGAATTGTATAGAGAAGAAGAAGAAGCTAAAGAACAACATTTACCGAGCAAAATAGAGAAAAAAAGATTAAAGAATCTAGAATATGAGAAAGAGATGAATGGAGTATGTGATGCCATTATCCAATTGAGCATAAAGGATCTACACAAGAAAAGGTAGCTTCTATATTTATAGATCAAAGTCTACAATTTCTTATTAATATTTGTGACAAAGAAATCTCTTAACCGAGTGGATTTAACAGTTCTATTTGTAAAACCTAGACTTAGGTGACATTCTAAAAGAGTGTTTAAAGACCTATAACATGGCCACTCCTAATAGGGTCACATTTAGTAAGTTTTTTTATAATCAATAATAGGGTAATTTCTTAACCGAGCATACTTTAGAAGGGTACATTTTTATTGTGGGATACAATTCTCATATTGGTTTTTCCCAAATTGGGTTTCCTCATCAAATTTGGTGTCAACTGAGTTAAATTTTGTATCTACATCCTTAAATTTAGAGTTATATGAGTTAATCTAATGTTGCTAAGTGTTAATAATTGATTT
>MU223762.1:4113685-4125265 GCA_018584345.1 Thuja plicata
TACCAAGAGTTTGTGTTGAGCTCATACTCTTGCTAAAGTGGGGGCTAAATGTATAGTCAAAAAATGGAAGCACTTCCATTGTAGACATGTTTATCCTTTCGAGTAAGTGGTTTGGGGTCATGGAAAGTGCCTTGAATGGGTTCCTGACTTTGACATGGCTTCCTCCCTGATCTGTTCCTCTTTCCACTCCTATTTGGCCTGATTTTTGCATTCTGAATGGCAGACTGATGATTCTAGGCTCCAGGGTCAAGGTTGACATTTTAGGTCTATGTCGACCTTGACCCTAACCTAGGTTAGGGTCGACCTTGACCTTGACCTAGGGTCCAGATCCTAGGGTCTTCCAGTTTCTGGAGGTCGGCCTTTGCAAAAAGTATTTCCCGCTTTTGGGTCAGCTATTTCAGGTTCTGAAGCATTGATTCCAAAATTATATTTAATATAGGTCCTCTCCTAGTGGTAAAGGCTCAAATGGGATTTAATTCTCCTATGTAGGCCTCCTTGGAAGATTGTGCCCTAATTTCATATAAAAGGGAAGCTTTCTCTCTCATTTTCTCTAAGCATTAAGAACCATCATCAAGTGAGCTAAGTCTTCTAATCAAGCATTATCAAGTGAAGTTCAAGCAAGCAATCAAGAAAGATTTCAAGCAAGCATTCATCCATTCATTCAAGCATCCATTTCCATGAAGGAGATCCATTAGAGGCCATTGAAGGTTTGAAGCTACAAGGTGCCCTTTTGGTGATCTCTCCATCCACCTTCTTCCAATCCTATTCTAAATTCAAGAACCCATTCAAGACTTGGTGTTGGAGATCTACAAGCAAGAGATTGAAGACATCCTACCTTTTCTACATTCCACATTTTGAAGAATACTTGTGGATTCAAGGATTCGAATCCACCACAGGGACTTTTTCAAGCAAGGTGAATTTATGCATTTACTTTGTCTATTTCTAGAATTTCAATTACATATATTTGAGGTAAATTCCAAAACCAGGGTTTGACCAAGGCAAACCCCTCCCCCACAACAAAAAAATCTCCTTTTTCTTGTAGGTATAGGTACAAAATAGAGGATTTGAGCCCAGATATGGATACCCTTTTTGAAAAAATTTTGGGATCCGCAAACAAAGTCACTTTCAGATCTGTGCAGGTCAGGGTCGACAATATTGGATCAGGGTTGACATTTGTGGGTCAAGGTCAACCTTTTTCATAAGACAACATCAGAATGGAAAATGATTTCTGGGTTTTGTTCATCTCTGCATTCTGGTTCCGTATCAACTGTTAGTTTTTCCATAAACTGTCTACAAACCTTAGAAAATAGCATTCTTTGATCTGCAATATTTCAAGGTTAGTGCATTTCTCCCATCTCTTCAATTACTGTTATACATCATTTTTTATACATATAATTAACAAAATTTAAGGTATTTCCTTTAACATTCTCCTTTCCAAATAGTTGATTCATTTGTGTATTAACCCTTCTCTTGGGTTGATCAACTTGGATCTCCCATTTGTGCATTTTAGGATAAAAAGGAACATCTTATGTTCTTCTTAATCACAATTGCAACACTTAATCAATTCAACTCAATTAAGGTTAATACAATCTAGGTAATTCAAAGAACAATTTACACATTTCTTATTTCAAACATTACATTTCAAGATAATTAATAATCTATCAAACCATTCTTTCTTAACACATTATACATTTTTAATAAACATGTCTCTATTTCAATCCCCTTTACATTTTAGTAAGAAAGATACAATTTCTTATCTTACAAGTCCTAAGAACACAAAAAAATTACTAACTTAAAGCATTAAGTCCATCTAATGGTACTATCACTCTGAAATGAACGGGTTCCTCACAAACTCAGAGTTGCAGAGCTATCTTCATAAAAGAAATATTTCTTACAATCAACACTACTGCTGAGATTTGAGCCTCTCCATACATTAGATGCCATCTTCCATGTTTTTAGGGACTGTTGGTCAATATCCCAGTCCTATCTTCTAGGGGGATCCAAATTAACCAAATGTTGCATGCAACATTTGCAATTATTGCAAATGTTGTCATGACAACATTGTAACAACTTTTGGCATCTTTGCCACTATACCAACTTCCTAAGTTTTAGGGCCTCTATCCTCTATATCTCAAGGAACCAACTTCATTAATGGCCTCCAAGCATCTCAATGACAACATTTATGTGTTTAGGACACATTCAAAGCTCAAATCCTTCACTAAGCTTCTAAGCCTAAGAAAATTAACAAGCAACTAATAATGGTTGTTTCGGTGACCTTAGTCCTAATGACTAACTCACCTAGTCCAAAATGCAATGAACTTCTAGGGTCCAAAGCAAACAAACTATCTTGACTTGGCCAATGTAAAGTACAAGCCAAAACATCACAACTATGGAGGTTAGCCTAGGTGTGCTTTGGCACCATCCTCCCTAAAACAAGAAGTTTAATCCACCCTTGGATTGAGTAGTGTAGGATCAATCCCCATCTTCTTAAACTCTGATTCTTTAATCCACATTGCATCAATATCTATTTGATCATGTCTCTTGATCAAGTGTTCTTTGTACTCCTTGATTCTAGTCTTCCTGTAGACTCGGGTATCCAGAATACTGTCATCTTTCTTGACTGGAGAAGGAGGTAGCTTGAGCTCTCCTACATCTTTGATCACTTCACTGAGGCTTTGATCCATGTCTTGTGGTGGTCTTTTGTAATGAACCAGATCTACAATGTTAAAGACAAGGGATAGTCCACTATCTTTGAGTAGCTCCACTCTAAAATCATTATGACCATACTTTTCTAAGATAGGACAGGGACCTATCATTCTCATCTGCAACTTGTCAGGGATTCCCATTTGCAGTCTAGACTTGTTTAGACGTATCATTACCAAGTCTCCCACATTGAATTGAACTTCTCTTCTACTCTCATCAACGTTGGTTTTATGTTTCAAGGTGTTCTCTGTCAAAGTCTTCGTCACTCTATCATGTATCTCCTGCATTGCATAAGAAAAATCATTTGCATATCCACTTGCCTTCACTCCATCCTTTAAGCCTCTTAGCTCATAGAATCCTCTAGGATGTAGACCAGGGATAACTTTAAGAAACCCCCTCCTAGGAAAAAGTGTAAAATCATGGAGAATCGCACATTAATTTAGGGGAAATTTTTTCTTGATGATGGCAAATTTTTTTTCCAAATTAGCAAAATAATATAAAGGCGAAGACGATTTTTTCCCTACCCAATGAAAATTCCATAAAATCCTGGCGAATAATACATTAATGTGGGGAAAATATATATTGTGTGAGACAAATTTGTTTCTATTGAAGTAAATACATTGTAATATATGAGGCGAATGATTTTTTCTTGAAGGGTAAAAAAATAATTGTGCTGGCGAATTTTATGTGCCTTTTGAATTTTTTTTTTTTTTTTGGCTAATCTATCATTAAGTATGGGAAAAATAAATATTTGATTGGCAATTTTCAAAAGATGGGACTTGTCAATGTGTCATGTGGGCCAACGCCAACTAATAAATTGTTTGCAGATTAAACACATGTTGGTATCCATAGGCACAAAAATTTACATTGACACATGACCTAACAGTAACATCCATCATTTTATAATGTTAAATGTCTTATTTGAGACTGTTTGATGATCTTAGATGAATGGTTGAAGTTTAATTAATCTGCACCATACCTATTATCTAATTAATGCCACATCACGTAATGACATCATTATTTACACATATCAAGTCTTACATCTGTTTAGGTGGACAGTTTATAATGTATCACAATTGTCATTAATAAAAGAAATGTTTTATCACTGACACTAAATCTGGCTATTTATAATTTCACACACTCATGCTTTTAATATGAAAGATTTATAGAATTTTGAAGGAAAAATGAATTAATTAGGTTAGAGAAAGAATTAAGGGCTATTTATAGATTATCTATGCTTCCTTCTTCTTCAATTCTCCTTTGGTTTGGGTCTACCTTTGCTAGTGCTTGAAAGATTGCCTCTAGTTTTGGTTTTTAGGTTGTATTAGTATAATTCCAGATATTTTGGTAGTTGTTTTTTGAAGATGCACACTCCTATCCATTTGATAAGCAAATTTGCAGAGGAAAAAAATGCCTTTTTGGGCCCGGTCTCAAACCAAACCCTTGAATCATTTTGCAAGGAGTTTGGAGCCTTCACAAATGAGGCTGTGAGGATGGTGCTAGGCCATAAATTTTTGGAAAATGTTGATAGGTACTGAGTTAACATGGACATTACATCCTATTTTTTGGCATCTCTTTTGGACCTCAGGGGAGAGAAGGTGGATATGCTCCCTCTGTTAAGGAAGCTATTCAAACATGAATTCCTGGGTGACATCATTGAGGTTGATGTTTATGCAAAATTAGGGGTGGGGATCCCTTGGGAAAGTGATATACACAAGATTTTCAAGTCAGATGAAGATGTGGCCATTCAACATTTTCTTTTGAACCTGGATGCTCAGCAGTTAACGCACCATAGGAAATGGGCACAGATTGGTAGGGATTTTCTTCGCAAATAGTTTCTGTTGGATGACTTGGTGGACTACGGATGGTTGTATAAATTCATAGAGATTGTCATCTCTGGAAAGTTCTACTTAGATGGAGGGAAAAATCCTTAGTGTTGTGTCCCTATGGCCTCCACCTAAAAATTTTGAAATTTTCACTATAGTAGGTTGTAGGTTTTGTCTTTAAATTTTTGTAAGGACTTCAAATGAAACTATGAAAGTCTCCAAGTCCGAAATTCTAAATATCGTAAATTTATAGAAAATATTAATGAAAAATTTGCAACTTCATTTCAGTTTTTTTTTATGGATTTAATTGTAAAATATGTATGTGTGAGTCGTGACATATGTGATTTTATAATTTGTGAAATTGCAAATGAACCAAACAAATGTTAAATTGTTAATGTATGATAGCATGTTATTTATTTAACATTATTTATTTGATAGTAATATAACTTAAATTTTGCATGTATCATGTCATATGTGTGACTATGCGACTACCGAATTATGAAATTTTAAAGTAGTTATTCTTTAAACTTTAAAGTAAAACTAAAATATAAAATTAGCAAATGCCAAATGGCAATACATAAAACATCTAATAATGATAATTTCTGGACTACCAGTCACATCCAGTTAATATCGCCTCTTTGGTAGAGTTGTCCACCGTCACTGGCAACTACAAATGGTATGTACATTTCACAACTACACACGGTATGTACATTATACTATCAACTATGAGCATTGATACCATTGACACGTACCTTAAACCTATTTATTTAGAACCCTAATTTGTAAACATATTATTTGAGACTGTTGATTGATGTAGATCAATAGCTATATTTTTATCTTGGACACAGATTCTTGAAATGAATATCTTTTTAGAGTGGAAGTGACATTCTTTAGCCATCAGGAAATTCACACAGTTTCCCAAATTATACTAGTACAACTGTAGTTATTAGTATAGTGACCACTAGCTATATTAGTAATTTCCCACACTCCTACATTAATGCATTAATGGGAATGATTTACCTAACAATATGGAAGATATGGATTCACAGGGCTATTAATAGACATTCTTTCTTGCTTCTTCGTCAATTTCAATTTGCTTTTTCCTTTCAAAATCGGCCCTCAAATTTCAATTTTATTTGTAGTTTGAAGATTTAGGTTTAAAGTTTAGGCAAAGATGGATACACCAATTAGGTTGAGAACAACATTTACTGATGAGAAAAATCCCTTTTTGGGAAGGATACCAGACGAAGTACTCACTTCCATTTGCAAGGAAGTGGGCTCTTTCATTAGCAATGTTGTGTTGATGGTGCTCGACCATGAGTTCATTCACAACAAGAAGAGATACTGTGTCAGCACAGACATTACGTCCCGCTTCCTAGCGTCTCTTCTCAACCTCAGAGGAGGGAAGGTAGACATGTTTATGCTACTAAAAAATATTTTCAAGGATCAATTTCTGGTGGATGACGTCCTAGTCATTGTCTTTGCAGAATTGGGGTTGGGTATCCCTTGGGCTGATGAAATTGAAAAGCTTATCCAGTGAGGCAGCAATGTGGAAAGGCAACCCTTCCTACTGAACCTTAATGAAAGGCAGCTGATGTGGCATTGGAAGTGGGTGCAACTGGGGAGGGACTTCCTATAGAAGTAGTTTCACCTTGATGACTTTGAGGAGACGGACTACAACTGGCTTGATGAATTTGGGGAGATTATCCTCAACAGACAATTCTTCTCAGATAGGGACGGAGATGAAGACCCTTAGTGTTTATGTTCTTGAAATGGTTTTTTGCATTTCATTTTGTTTTTTTGTTTTTTCTTATTGTATGAACCACTGCCCTTGTGGCAACAAATTTTGTAACTGTTTGGAATCTAGATACTACCCATTTTGTGGGTAAACATACTTCCCATTTTGTAGGTGTTTACGGTGAGACTATAGTCTAAAGTTAACTGTTAAACTCTATAATTATAAAGTATATTATGATATTAGTGATATAAATTTTCAAAATAATTAATGAAAATTTTGTTTTTCGACTCTTAATAATTATTATAATTTTTGTATCTTCCTTAGGAAACAAGACTCATATTAGTGTGTGAGATAATAGATTGTCTGCGTAAATATTGTTTAATTGCAATTTTGTAAAGAAATCTGAAGACTTCATATTGTTTCATTGTAATTTTTTAAAGAAATCTACAGACCTTAGACCTTAGACTTTACTTATGATAAATAATAAATAATAAATTATATACCCATTGACATTCCAAATCGATGTGTGAATCTATGATATCATATATTATGTATTATGAACCAAAAAAAAATGCCAAATCAATGTGTGAATCGGTGATATCATATAATATGTATTATGAACCAAAAAAAATGTAACAATGTTTAATGTATGTGTGTGATTTATTTAAGATTATTAACTTAATTTTTCCATGTCAATGACAAATGTAATTGTGTGTATGAAAATACACCTTCATGAAATTAAGATTGAGAACAATAATTCTATGGAAAGATAAAACAAATTAATCTAAGAATTGAAGCTAAGAATCTATATCATCTCATGGTTCTCTATCCAAGCTTTGTTAAGAGAGCTCTCAGGCTTAATCTCTCTCAAGGACAATCCTAGAATGAGATATGAGTGAAAAATGAATGCTCAAATCTATCTAGAATGCTCAAAATGCTCCAAGATTATGTTAGAAAACAACAAATGCTCCTAAACATGATATGCTAAAATGCTATGCAAATGTTGAGATTCTCTCAAAAGCTCTCAAGTGCTCCTCATATTCTCTCAATATGCCTATAGTAAGGATGCTTTTGCTCTTGAAATTATTGGATCCCAAACACAAAGGAAATGGCTTGTATTTATAGCATTTTCCCAAGGGTAGGGGGTAGAGTGAGTTGATCATGATCAAAGTTTGGTTAAGTCAAAAGCTTTGAGGTGTTCTCAAATGGAGGGAAAGTTGGTTGGTTGTCTCAAAGATATTAGGAATTAAATAACTCAATTATTTAATTAATTTAGCCATATGAGGGTGAATGGGTTGGATTTGATCTTTTTGATTTGAACTATACAATTGAAAAATCAATTGCATAATTTGATTAATCTCTTGTAGACTTGAATTTAATTATTTGATTTCATGATTATTTGATCTTTTAATTTGATTTGATTTTTGTCCATTTGATTTGATAAATGTCCATTTGATTTGATCCATTTGTTTTGCATTGAGATGACATTTTAAGGCATTTAGCTAAGATTTATAGTTTGGAATGTTTGAGATACACCTGGTCAATTTTAGGTGTCTACAAATGCCCTTCTTTGAATTGATGTGCTATGAACATTGATTCAAAGAAAGCTTGATCATCCTGATCATTGATTCGATGTTGATAAGTTGATTGACTGATATGAAAATCTAATATGAAAACTGTGATATGAAACCCTAATATGAAACCTTGATATGAAATCGTGATGTGAAACCTTGATATGAAAATCTGATATGAGACAACGACATGAAACTTTGATATGAAACCCTAATATGATGCTCTGATATGAAACTCCGATATGAAACCTTGATATGATGCTCTGATATGAAAGTCTGATTGATAAATTTTGAAATTTTAATGCCCCAGATTTGATACAAGATATAATGCAGAATCCCAGTTTGATGATATGATGATGCCCCCTCAGAAATGAAATCATATTGATCATATGTAAAAGTTTTTGATGATCAAAGTTGATAAAAGAGATCTAAGATGATTATATTTTTTATAATAATGATGTTTGAAAGATATCGAACAAATGCCCCAGTGTGTAGAATATGTAGATTAGGTTTGACTGGGTCAAAAATCTCATAAAATAGGTTAAAATAGCTTAAATAGGTTGAAAAACCCAAATTTACTATTTGTTTTCACTTTTTACTATTGAGATTTTGCTCTGAGCTCCTGACGATTGACAACGATGGTGGTCCCCATTCGAGAGCATAGATTTGAGTGAGCACACAGATAGCAGAGACCGCCTGACTATAGACCTTCGGTGAGTGGTTGAAACTCCCTTAGTGCATTTATTGCTTTTGAAATAGCATTTAATACATCTTTTTATTTCTTTCTAGGAAAATTTTAGCAAAATGCTACGTAGGATAGGTAAAATGCCATGTAGGGCAGAGAAAAGCTATGTCCACACTGTGAAAAGCCATGTATGCACAATCCTTAGCTGCGTAGGAGCTAGGATAAAATTTTCACCCAAGTTGTAATGAGCTGCCTGGAAAAACACTAGTTTTTAAAGGCCGCATATGAGGTGTGAAAAGCCATGTAGGCATGTAAAAGACCGCCCAATTGGTTAAGCACCACCTTTGAGTGGTAAAGAGCCACTTTTAATGTTTAAAAATCCACGAGGCTTAAAAAGCCACATACACTAAGTTAAGCGCTTCCTACCATAAAATTGGAAATTTAATATAGGAAATAGATGAACTCAGTTTGATTGATCACCCAGATGACCTGATTCGATTCCAATCTAGAAAATATACGTCCAAAATGTCACATAGTGTTTAGGATATTAGAAAAGTCATAATGATGAATATTTGATAGGTCAATCAGATATGATTAAAAATTATTACGAATTGTCCTTGTGTCTCACGATATAGAGGTTAGGAGCAATATGTTGATACGCTCAAGTTAGAGTAAAGATAGATTTAATGTTTTGTGATTGACTTAGAATGGTTCACCAAGAGAAAAACTAACATGATGCACTTTGTTTCAAAATGTAGGAACATTACCGCAAGTTGTGGGTACAAGGTGTAGCGTTATGGATTTTTGATTTAGTAGATGAGCTTATGCCTCCTGAGCAGTGTATGATTGAGACATGTGGACTCAATTTCCTTTTATATATCCCTTGGTTTTAGTTGAACTGAGGTTTGTTGACAACTATGGTAGAGCAATGGCACTCTGACCATAATACCTTTCATTTACCTGTTGGTGAGATGACTATTATTCCAGAGGATGTATATAGATTATTGAGGATCTCGACTCATGGAGAGCGAGTGTATTATGATTCAGTGTATGCAGACAGTGTTTGGAGATAACACCATTGTTGATGATGGCATTACTTGGGCATAGTTTGCCTCATTTCCCACTTTACTAGCATTATTAGAAGCTATGATTGGGGGATTAATTTTGCCAGATAGGAGAGGTCGTGGTTTCGTAGTCAGATGGGGCCAGATTTTAGAGGACCTGATTGCACAACCATGGAGATTAGATTGGGGTTCTTGTGTATTGGCACAGTTATATCATGATCTTCATGAGATTATGTATCAGTGTAGTGCAGTTATTTCTGTAGGTGTAGTATTGTTACAGTTATGGACATGGGAGCATCTGCCTATTATGAGGCCAGTTTTAGATCGAGTACAGGGTCATGGTTATCCTTATGCATTTCTATATGATGGCATGGTTGTCCAACATCATTTGGGCAAGGTTGTTTTTTAGAGACGTACCATCGATGATATTGATTAGGTGGTATGGAGGCCATATCTGTAGTGTGAGAGGTGGCGGGAGGATGATGATGAGTTGCCATATATGTTTTCACCTTGATGGATGATAGGTTGATCACCATTGGTGATTGAGATAATTTTTTGTGGGAGATTTCTCTGTCAGTTCAGCCGTATGCATCATATGCCACAGGGTATGACACTTTATGCTAGAGTATAAGCTGAGAGATCGATTTGGGGAGCACAGGTTGACTACTAGTCAGCTTGTTTGCAAATAGATTAGCTTGGATATGGAGTTTGGGATATGATGCCATAGGTGGCGGATGCAGGGATGTCAGTAGAGTATCTTGGGATTATTGCTCTTTTTCTCTTTTTTGTTTTTTTTCTACCAAGGTGCCTATTGCTAGGTTTTCACCAAGGCACTTTTTTTTTTCTTTTTCAAATGTTTTTGGATTTTTTAATTTTTTGGTT
Organism: Thuja plicata; assembly: GCA_018584345.1. Lineage (NCBI taxonomy): Eukaryota > Viridiplantae > Streptophyta > Pinopsida > Cupressales > Cupressaceae > Thuja > Thuja plicata. The sequence goes on from MU223762.1 coordinate 4,124,155, forward strand.
TTTTTTTGTATTTTTGATCTTTTCTCCTTTTTTGGTATTTTTGAATTTTCTCATGTACAAAGGTGATGCTTGACTCATCCGATACTCTCAACTTATACTCTTTATTCTGATACTCTTTCCTCTGTATGAGGTGTGGAACCTCTTAAGATGAATGCTATTGATAGCTTCTAGCAATTCATCACCATCACAATCAGCCAATTTGTAGGTCCCCATTCCAAATGAAGAAACAATGACAAAAGGACCAAGCCAATTTTCTTCCCACTTTCCTTTCTTTTCTCTATCAGCCTGATTTTTTGGATTTTCTCTCAATACTAGATCCCTTATTTGAAATTTTCTTGGCTTTATATGCTTGTTATAGTTCCTAGCAATTTGATTCTGATACACTTTCAAGTGATAGGCTTGAGTCTGATGTTCCTCCAACAATTCCAATTGTTGAAGGTGGGCAACTCTATAATCCTCATCTATTATTAATCCATGCAATGAGACTCTGAGGGATGGTATTTCAACTTCTAAAGGAAGAACAGCTTCGGCCCCATAAACCAAAGAAAAAGGTGTACCTCCTATCAGGGTTCGAATACTAGTCCTATAGGCCCATAATGCTGGATTGATTTGAAGGTGCCAATCCTTTCCTGATTTTCCAATGGATCTCTTAAGGATTTTAAGGATGTTCTTGTTGGTAGCTTCTACTTTTCCATTACCTTGGGGATAGTAAATGGATGAAGAGTCATGTGTAATGTGGAATGTGTCACAAAGTTCATCAATATCTTTGTTCTTAAAGTATTTTCCATTATCCATGATGATGGCATGAGGAATGCCATATCTACAAATGATATGATTTAGGATAAACGTGGAAATTTGTTTTCCTATTGCAGTTGATAAAAGGACAGCTTCAACCCATTTAGTAAAGTATTTTGTCACTATGATTATATACTTGTGTTCGTTTGAACAAGGTGGATAAATCATGCCAATTAAGTCAAAACCCCATTGATAGAATGGCCATGGTGTGACAAAAGGGTGTAATTCTTGTGCTAGTGCATGAATCAAGTTTCCATGGTATTGACATTTCTTACAAACTTTAACATATTGACAAGCATCTCTTTCTAAGGTTTTC
>MU223762.1:4126845-4142598 GCA_018584345.1 Thuja plicata
TTGTCAAGTATAGATAGATGATCTTTTCTTTTATGTGACTTAGCTAAAATGTCATCCACATAATCTTCCATAAAGGTGTGCATCATGTCATGGAAAATGGTAGTCATGGCTCTTTGATAAGTGGCTTTGACATTTTTGAGACTGAAGGGCATTACATTCCAACAAAAAGTACCCCATGGGCATGTAAAAGATGTCTTCTCTTGATCCTCAGGTTCTATATGAATTTGATTATACCCACTAAATCCATCCATAAGTGAAAGCATAGAATGACCTACTGTGAGATCAACAATAGCATCAATGCTAGGTAAGGGAAAGTCATCTTTTGGACAAGTAAGGTTTAAATCTCTGAAATCTGTGCAGATTCTTATGGTTTTATCATGTTTGGTAATTGGCACAATATTGGAGATCCATTCGGCATATGCTATTACTCTTATGTATCTTTCCTTGAGCAATTTCTCCAATTCAACTTTGACTAATAGGGCTATGTGTGGATGCATTTTTTGCAACTTCTGCTTTATGGGCTTAACCCCTAGTTTCACATTTAAGTGATGCATTATGAAACTTGGATCTAATCTAGGCATATCAGTATATGACCATGAAATGATTTGTTTCTCTTGAAAGAATGCAATGAACTCTTCTCGTTCCAAAGGACTCAAAGATGCTGCTAAGTGAATGAATTTAGGATCATTTTCTATTCCAATGTTAAACTTTTCTATGGGTTCAATAAGTATAGGTGATCTTTCACCTTTGTAAGCTGGTAAGGTGTCCAACCTCTCTCCCTTAGGTGCCATAGTTGGGTTTTCACCTTCAAAAACATCCTTTATTTTTACTTTTTTTGCGTCTAGCACTAGCACATGGTGGTTTTCACCACTAGACCTTCTCATTTTTTTGTATATTTTCTCTTCATTTTTTGGATTAAGAGGTTGAACACCTGACTCTATCATCATGTTTAGAGTGAATTCATTGGTGGAAGAATTGGGTTCAACCGCATTCAGGTATAAGGCCATTGAATTGTCATTTGGGAAGTAGAGTAAGTCATTTGACTCAGACAAATCCCAATCGATAAGTTCAAGATGAATTAGGGAGAAATATTCATTGAATGGGCTTTCATTTGAAGGAGTTAAGGACATGACTTCATTAGATGGTTCATACATTGTATCATCATGGCCTATGACATGTGCCTCTTCAAGATGGTCCATGGAAGAAGGATCAAAATCCTCTTCATCAGAGTCCTCTAAGATTTCTATGGGAAAGAAAGCATGTGGATTAAACACTAGGGTTGAATCTCCCACCCACAAAGGTACCCAAGGTTCACCTACCCATTGAGTGAAAGGAGGTGCTTGTTCTATGTGGACTTGTTGAAGTTCACTTGATGTTTGAGTTGAATTTGAACCTTGAGCCATATGTTTTTCATTCTCAACTTTAGGAGGAATTGCATAAGTGTGAATGGTATCAATCTCTATGTCATGATAAGATTCTTCAGACAAGGAATTTCACTCATAGTCTCTAGAGTCATCTCCATTTTCAGAACCTACCATATGGATATGTGCATGGAAATCATGCATGGGACTTGAACTTTCCCCTTTGTGTTGAAATCCTATGTCTTCTTTCTCTTCTTTGGCTCTCCAAACTAGTTCAATAGGTTCTAACAACCCTCTATGTCAAACTCCTAAGTCTCCTCTTCCCTTACACCCAATTTTATTCATGATATCAAATCCTTTTCCATATTGATCAGTTTGGCTATTGATATGTTGCACCCTTTCATTGGAATTATCTAAATTATCATCATCTTTATAGAGCCATTGTAATACCTCATCATCTTCTTTGTTTATTTATTGTTTGTCACATTCCCTCACAAAATGGGCATTGTACTTATGAGGTTGATGATCTTTGGATGGTTTCCCATGTGTCCTTGGAGATGTAGGTAAATCAAAGAGGGAAATAGAATATTCCCCTACTCCTTTTGAGTTAATTTTACATTGTTTCTCAAATTGATGCATTAGGTCACTCATCTTTTCATAGTGATCCTTCTTAGTTTGTTCTCTTTCTTCCTTAGTGGGTTTAGAAGATTCCAATCTCAATTTTGAAGTCTGAACTGAAGTATCCTTTGAATTTAAACCCTCTTAACTCATCTTTTATTTTCCCTTAGTCGATGTAGTTGAGTTAGTTTGAATAGGGTTAGGAGTAGATGTGACTTTTGATGTTGGTTCTGACTTTTCTTCTTTGGTCTCTTCCATGATAGTATCAGGGATAACTCTTTCCCTATTGTGAGGAATATAAAATTCATGACTTGAATTTAAAGCATTACAATATTGGAACGGGTTTGAATCTCCTCCAATTGTGATCTCTTCCCCTAGGTATGGAAATTTCATGCATTGGTGATATGTAGAAGGTACTGCTTACATCTCATGTATCCAAGGCCTTCCTAGTAGGATGTTGTAGGTCAATTTCATGTCAAGGACCTGACATATAGTGTCCTTTTTGATAGGTCCCACTTGAATTGGTAGAATGATCATACCCTTTGAAGATCTTTCCTCTTCATCATAAGCCTTAATATTTATTTGCTTCTTTGGATCAATGGAAGACTCAGACAACCATAATGACTTGACAAGGTTTAAAGTGCAAATATTTAGACCAGCTCCACCATCTATGAGAACTCTCATAACCCTATGTCTTTGGATCAATACCTCTATATGCAAGGGTAATTTTTGAGGATGTGTGATAGACATGTCATCTTGTTCTAAAAAAGAAAGACAATGAGGGGCTATGAGGTGCCCTACCATGTTCTTAAATTTGTCTTCCTCCAAGATTATAGGAACCCTGGTCTCACACAAGGCTTTTTCTAGAATCTCCTTGTGATTAGGAGATAATTTCAACAACTCCAAAATTGATATTTGGGCAGGAGTCTTTTGCAATTAATCCACCAAACTGTAAGGCTTTGTGGTGGGTGGTGTTTGTTTATCCAAAATATTTGGTGTCTTAGGACCAATAGTAATAGGAGTAACCTCTTCTAAGGTAATATTTGAGGCTTTCCTCCTTGTGATGGCATTAGTAGACCCTTGAATAGGTTGGTCTTTAACCAAAACAACATTGATGGTATTGTCATAAGTATAAAGTTAACATTATGACTTCCTTTTGCATTATTTGCATTATTTCCTCCATTGTTGGAGTTAGAAGATTCTCCCTTTTCATGCTTATAAAAAGGAGTTTTAAAGGCTATGTGATCTTCATTAGTTTGAGGTCCATCCACCTTTATCACACCGTTGTCTATGAGATCTTGTACCACATGTTTGAGACATAGGCAATCATTGGTCTTATGTCCCCTATTTCAATGATAGTCACAATGGTTGTTCTCATTCCACCAATTGGGCTTGATGTGAGGTTCATATGGTTGAGCCTTTGGTAGATTGATAAGTTTATTTGCAATAAGTGTCCTTAATGAATTTTCTAATGGTTCACCCAAAGTAGTGAATGTCCTTTTGGGTGTAGGTGCAAAGAAAGGTTTAGGCTTAGAAGCCCCTTGATTATTATCAAAGTTGTTATTAGTGTTGTTGTTGAAGTGCACTTTGGGTGCTTGATTCACATTATTGGCTTGTTGAGTTTTGAGTAAGATTAAAAGGGATAGACTTTAAAGTATTAGCCTCCACCACTCCATCATTAACCACTCCTTTATTATTGTTATTCCTTGTCCAATATAGACTGTTGTTGTTGTTGTTGTTATTCCAATTTTGATTGGTGTTGGAGGTATTGTTGTTGTTGTTGTTGTTATTCTTGTTATCTTTGTAGAGTTTGATTTATCCAATTTTCACCAATACCTCTTCTGTTGTCACCCCATTCTCAAATAATTCTTGGAATGATCTAGGACATTGTAGCCTTAATTAATAGTTCATTTCATGATTCAAGCTATTCATAAAAATATCCATCTTTTCCTTTTCGGGTACACTTTGAGGGTATCTAGAAAATACCACTCTCCATCATTGTAGGAAAAGTAGGAATCCCTCTCCTTCTCTTTGTTTGGTGTTTCATAGATTAAGCATTGTAACCTCGTGTTTGATGTTATAAGAATAGTGAGTTAAAAATTTAGAGGCCAATTCCTCAAAGGTTCTAATACTAGAGGGTAATTTTGAGAACCACTCCATTGCCATACCTCCCAAACTTCTAGGGAATAAACTCATAAGGTAAGTTGTGTCATGCAAGAAATCTAAAATTAGGGCACAAAATTCCCTTAAGTGATATTGATGATCAGATGTTCCTTCATATTTATCATATTTCAGATAAATATCATTTGTTGGAAATGGTATCATGACTAAGGACTTGTCAAATGGAAATGGACACAAGGCTTCAATAGAAAAAGGTTTAGGAGCCCCACTTTGTTTTAATGTGTCCATTTGTATTTGAAAAAGCTGGACTTGTTTGTTCATGACATCAATGGGGTTAGCCTCTGCTTCTTCTTTTTTGAGTTTGGTGAAATCATAATTGTGTGGAAGCTTGAGACCCGTTTGTGCTAGGTCTAGGAAGTACTTCTCTTTATCTTTTTCCAATAAATTTTTCCATGAGTTTCATAAAGAAAGGGCTTTGCATAGCCTCAGTAACCTTTTCATTAGTTAACTCCTCATCATTAGGGTCTATATTTCCCTCGTTGTTGGTATTGTTCATCCCTTGATTATTAGGATCCATGTTTGTCCCTCCATTGGTATTTTTGTTGGATCCTTTGTTGTTAGGATCAACATTTCCTTTTTTGGTCATATCTTTCTTCACGTGATTAATCTGATCAGGATCTATATGATGAAATGAAAATGACATCCTTGGTTCTATTTCTTTGATGGGTTCATGTAAGGGTGTTGCAGAAAAAGGATCACTCTGAAAGGGACACTCTTGTCTTAGATAAGATCCGTCTGGTTGTAGGGTAGTCTTGATGTAATGGGATCGAGTAAAAAATGGCATTAACATATGCCAAATGAAGATCTTAGGTTTTTAACTCGCTTAATTGATCAATCTATGAATAATTTTGAAAAATGCCCAATAATGGTAGATTTTGATCAAGTTAGGTATCCACGGTGGTAGAACATTCAAAAGGGTATCCAAAAAATAAACTTTCTTATTTTCAATCCTTTGGCAGATACCCACTATTTTCCCTTTTAAAATTCTAGGTGGCTCTTACCTGTGTGTAGGCAGCCTTTAAATGTTAAAATGCGGCCGCTGGAAATCCTATACATGGCGCTCTACAGTTGACAGGCGGTGTTTGTCTATTGACAAACAATTTTAAAGTATTCTTACGTGGCTTTTTCCAGTGAATACGTGGTTCTTTAATACTATTAAGTGGCATTTTATGATTAACAAGCGGTCAAGGTTTGTTTGCAAGTGGCTCAGAAATGGTGATAAGCGGCGCTTTACTGAACAAAGTTGAAATTTTCAATTTTTTTTATATTTTTGGGGTTTAAAAATTTAAGGTCTTTGATCAGATTTATCAAAAAATGTTCTTGCATGAAAATGAAGTGCAAACTTAACACACATAAAATTTGCACCATATCCCTAAAAACCACACTAAAAGTGTATGTTCTTGGATGTTTGAATAGGTTTACACAAGAAAGTCTTCCAAGCAATCTACCTTAGCATCAACAAATTTGGCTTTTAATCATGGTTTTACAGAGGTAGGTCTGCTATTTTATGAGGTCTCAAAACTATTCTGGTCTAAACCTTGACAAGATCCTTTACCCCTTTAAGGGCTTCCCACATGCACAAAAGTATGATTTTGTGCAATCCCGAAGGACTACTAGAGGAAGTGAGGATGGCTTGCACAAGTTTTAGTCACTTTCTAATTAAGGAAAAGTGCATTATTTATAGTGGGTCAGATAATATTGCGATAAAAGAAAATATCTCCCACTTTGGGTCATTCCCTCTCACCATCCCCATAAGGCAATTCTCAAGAGGTAGGCCCTTTAAAGCTCTATTTAGCTAGCATGTTCATGAAAAGCAAGAAATTTAACTCAATCCAACAAGTTTGGGAATCTGATTCACTCAAAGAGTGAAGAGCATATCCCTATTGTTTTTCTTTGTTCCAAACACCTCAAATAGATCTGTTTATTTTCAACCTCTTGACAAGGAGGTTCTTAGAAATGAAGCGTGTGGTTAAATTAATCCTTCCTTTCTTTTGACTACCCAAACTTGACACTTTTGGATTTTTGATCAACTTCAAAAAGTTGACAGTATATACCTGATGTCTTGTTTGAATAGAAAATAGTAAGGTGTTTCTTATTTATACTAGATTCAAATGAATTGCCACAAGTTAAGTAATGCAAGCTTGATGAGATAAGTACCTGATTTTGAAGCTAGCAAGGCTAGGCACATTTTTGAGTATTTTGGCTTGCTTTTACTCACCTAGTGGCGATTGTTCCCACTCCATCTCATCCAACAAGTTAGTTAGCACAAAGCAAGGCAAACTGAAGGAAAACTTGGAAAAAACCAAAATGACAAAAATTCCTCCTAAAATCTCTTTTAAATGAAAGATTTATCAATTAAATCTTTAAAATAAGTTAGCACAAAAATTAATTAGAGAGTAGGAAATTTTCATTTATAAGAAAAAAACACCTTAATATAGTGATCATACAAGTGTTCTTCCTCAAATAAACTCTCCAATAAATTTGTTGTATGTATTTCCTTATTGTTCTTGGTTTTGATTATTACCTCTTTGCTAGGCTTCAAGATCTGCTTCTCTAGTTTTTGTAGCTTGGGGTGATTTTTCATCTGCAGGACAAGAAAACACAAAGAGTTACCACAGTGACCAAATTAATCAAAATATGATTTAAAGAAAAAATGATTACACAACATTTAACAGCTAAATAGTGACTATCAAATGATCTTAAGCGTAAATTAAAACTTTATACGCGGCTTTTAAATCTTAACATGCAACTCTTAAAATATCACAAGCAGCTAAATATAATCAATAGGTGGTACAGAAAGAGTAAAAGAGGGCCAGAGATTGTTGTTAGGCAGCTGTTGAAAAATTCTAGGTGATGCACTTTATCTAGCAGGTGGCATGATTTATCTGGAATGCGGCAGTAAAATGAAAGACGGAGATGAATCAGGCTATATAGGTGGCATTTTTATGTTCATAAGCGGCTCTTAGCATCACATACACGGCTCTTCTCTTTTTTTTGCAAGAATAACACCAAAAACAAAGCAAAACACATAAATCTTATGATAAAATTTTAGTAGAGAGGCTTAGAGCCCCACAGTGGGTGCCATTATGTGTGTATGAAAATATACCTTCATGAAATTAAGATTGAGAACAACAATTCTATGGAAAGATAAAACAAATTAATCTAAGAATTGAAGCTAAGAATCTATATCATCTCATGGTTCTCTATCCAAGCTTTGTTAAGAGAGCTCTTAGGCTTAATCTCTCTCAAGGACAATCCTAGAATGAGATATGAATGAAAAATGAATGCTCAAATCTAGCTAGAATGCTCAAAATTCTCCAAGATTATGTTAGAAAACAACAAATGCTCCTAAACATGATATGCTAGAATGCTATGCAAATGCTGAAATTCTCTCAAAAGCTCTCAAATGCTCCTCATATGCTCTCAATATGCCTATAGTAAGGATGCTTTTTCTATTGAAATTCTTGGATCCCAAACACAAAGGAAATGACTTGTATTTATATCATTTTTCCAAGGGTAAGGGGGTAGAGTGAGTTGATCATGGTCAAAGTTTGGTTAATTCAAAAGCTTTGAGGTGTTCTCAAATGGAGGGAAAGTTGGTTGGTTGTCTCAAAGATATTAGGAATTAAATAACTCAATCATTTAATTAATTTAGCCATGGGAGGGTGAATGGGTTGGATTTGATCTTTTTGATTTGAAATAAACAATTGAAAAATCAATTGCATAATTTGATTAATCCCTTGTAGGCTTGAATTTAATTATTTGATTTCATGATTATTTGATCTTTTAATTTGATTTGATTTTTGTCCATTTGATTTGGTAAATGTCCTTTTGATTTGATCCATTTGTTTTCCATTGAGATGACATTTTAAGGCATTTAGTTGAGATTTATAGTTTTTAATGTTTGAGATACACTTGGTCAATTTTAGGTGTCTACAGTAATTAACATTATGTGTCATGTGTGTGACTATGAATGTGGAATTGTAAAAGTTTAAAGTATTTTATAAATTATGGTTAGTAATAAATTAATAAATAATTAGAGTATTAGACAGTTATCTTTGATTGCAATATTTTAAATTTAATTAGTTATTTTTATATTAGACAGTTTCAATATTTAATCTTATTTAAGTTTAATAAATGTTTGACGTATGGTGTTATGTGTAACTTTATTTCTGGAGACCGTTGGATGAGCAGAGATCCATGATGTATGATTTATTTTAGGCCAAAAGGTTAAAGAAATCTCATTTCTATAATGCTATTCCAAAATTATGACACTTGAACACTCATTCAATCGAATGACACGTGGTGATGTGACCACTCACACAATCGGTGTCATCTGATAAATATAATTAAAAGTAAATAAATGGGACCCACCACACATGATAGTGACTACTAGCGACTGTTGGATGAGTAGAGATCAACGATTACAATGTATGGTGTATCTCAGGCCGAAAGGAAAAATAAATCTCATTTTTGTAATCTGATCCTAAAATCATGACACATGTACACTCATTCAATCAGATGACTCATGATCATTCATAGAATCGGTGTCATTCGATAGATATAATTCAAAGTAAATAAATGGGACCTGCCACAATTACAAATGATGGTGGTTGCCACCGACCGTTGGATGAGCAAAGATCAATGATGTACGTTGTATTTCGAGCCAAAAGGCAAAAGAAATCCCATTTTTGCAATCCTATTCTGAAATAATGACACATGTACACTCATTCAATCGGTGTCATTCGATGATGATTGTAAACCTATTCTACAATCATGACATGTGTACACTAACCTAAGTTTAATTCAAATTGTAATTGGAGTAAATTAAAATTTAATTAGTAATAAGCTCAATTTGACTACAGACCAAACAATCAAGTGAGACGTGTCCTAGTGACCTCAAATATCCAGAGAAGCAATAAAAGTTAACACAAGTGACAATAAAAGTTAACACAAATGACAAGTCACGACTGACAATTCAGTACTACTCACTATTGTACAATTTTAACCTAAATTTTTATATTTTCAATTCTTACTAGTATTATAGTATACTGTATTGGAGAATCAGATATTCAGAAAGGGGTTATGGGTAATGGCTTCTAGGTTGAGGATTGAGGAATGCAACATAGTCTCTCAGCTCTCTGCCCACTCACAGTCTGCACAAATTAAATTTCTGGGTAAAATCTTGAACACCCACGTCCCGCCTTTAAATTTTTCAAATCTAGAGGTTTACTGTTTAGATTGTAGTCATAGAATTAGGGTTGAACTTTCAAACACACCTATAAATTGTGGCTATCACTAGTATACCATGGTCCACGATGGGAAAAAAAAATACCAAGAGTACGAGTAAAGGGAAAAGAAAGAAAACAAAGATAATAGACTTCCACAAACTGGTTAAAACACCAAGTTTCACTGATGAATTCCATGATATTTTTGATCATGTTATCTATGGAAATAAGGAAATCACAAAAACTAGATTTTCACTTAAAATAAGTGTAAAGATCCAATTAAGGTTTCAAATTTTGTCCATTTAACAACACATTACAAGAAAATACAAATAAAATTACACTGTAGGTTATTGGTTCAGCACACATGGCGTTACCTCAAGTATTCCCTTGTCCAAAAATTGTCATGCTCTGCACCCAAAATTATGATGAAAATAGAAAAGCAATTGTCAATAAAAATACTCAGGAGGAAATTTTGTTGATAATAGAGACTAAATTTGCTAGTCTGTTGGACCTAGGGTTTGAAGCACAAAAATCAGATCTACACATTGACCTAGGAAAGCTGGTAGAGATTTATGAAAATTTAGATGCAAAATGGAAAGATTCATATATCAAAGGAATAACAAGCAGTTCTAGTCTGGATCCAGATCATAAGCCTCCTTATGATTATGATATTTTTGTGTAGTGGGTTCAGGATAGTATTTCCTTGTGAGCATTTTGTTTGGGGTTGGATAGTAACAAATAAGTGGGTGCCAGCATTCTTGAAATGATTTTTCAGATTCATTGTCAAAATGAAGTAGTAAAATATAATTTTATTGAGTGAACTGTTCATTGCATGCAAGAACAATAGCTAATGATTAAAAGAGGTTCACTAAAGACATTTAGGTTCACAACGTACTTGTGCTATCTTCTTTTAGAAAAGAATTGTGCAATATTTTAGACAAACAAGCTTCAAAGTCAGGTCCAAAATACACTATATGAATGGACACCTCAGATAAGGATGAGTGATAACAGAAGGAACTATAACAATTTTGTAGACTTCTTTTTTGCACCTATGTATCATAAAATTACAGGCACTCCATTGCCTAGATTGCTTGTGTCTTGTAGAGATTGCATTCAACTCAAAAGTCAAATACAATTGGTTGACTGGTACTTCATGGAAGACTACATTGTGTTAAGGTTTTATGATTCAATGGTAGAGCCCTACAAACTTCTAATACATGTTACAAAGAGGTTTTTTGCATTGGAATTTGTTCAACACATGGGAGCAAATATGTTGGTGCAGGAGCACCTATTATTTGGATGTTTCTAGGAGAATTTAATATTTCATATTTTCTATAATATGATTTCATTATTATGTAATGTCCTAAATAATATTTGGAATCCATTCAAACCATTTTGTAAGGCTATTAAAGCCATTAAAATCATAGTGACCAATAAGGTTATGATAAAGTCAAACATGGTAAAACCACTCAAATATATCCAAATATAGTGGAATTGATGTAATTAGAGTATTTAAAATATTTTCATCATATTTTGAAAGGTTTAGTGAAGGTTTGAGGATATTTGAATAATAATTGTAAAAGTTGTTCAAAAGTTGTCAAAATTATAATGACAACTTTTACAACTTGGTGACAACTTTTTAAAAATTTGTTAAAAGTTGTTAATGGGTAGTTTTAAGTTGGTTGGATGGTTTATTATGATTCAAAATTATATAAATTTGGTCTCCAAAACATGAAATTGTAATTTTGAGGAGTTTGAAGAAGAATTTGGAATGAAAGAAAACTTGTTTTTGATGTAAAATATTTCAGTTTTCTGATTATTTTTCCTGAAAATTCTATGATGTTTTGATTGGTGTGAGCTCATTTGAAATGATACAGAATTTAAAATTATATTTTTAGAAAGGTATAAGATTTATATTTATTTTTATTTTTATTTGGTTTATTTTCATTATGTTTTGTGGAAGTTATAGCCATTTTGGTATAGACTGGTTGAATTTTGTCATAACATGAGCAACTTTGGAAAAAATGCAATAACTTTTGTTTCATTGCTTGGATTGGGCTATAACTTGGGGAAAATATTTTTAATTCACTATTATTAAATCCTAGCAATGGTATTGGCTTCATTATTTCATTTATGGAAGTTATTAATAAATTTTTGAGGGTTTCAAATTCTGCCCTAGTTTGAGAAATTGTTTTAAGATTGCAAAATAGTTGCGTTTATTGAAATAATTGAAGGAAGTTTGTAAATGTGAATCCTAAATTTGCCTCAAATGGTATCAAAGCCCAAAATGTCTGGTAAAAATGTGTTTTTTGGTTTTTTTTGTCTTTTATAGGTTGAAGAGAGAACCTGGATACCAAGATAGTAGGCTAAAGAGGAGAAAGGCCTAGAGAGAGGTATCAAAGACAAGAGGAAGAAAGGAGAATTCCTTGAGAAGAAAATGAATTTATTTATGAAAATGATGCATGGTGATTTTCAGGGTATGGATTCACAATAGAAAAAGAGGGTAGACAAAAAGAAAAGAGAAAAGGAAAGGATAGAAAGATTGAAAAGAGATCTAGAGGCACATACAAAGAAGTTGGAGAAACTCCTTGAAATCATAGAGCAGAGAATACTTGATGATGATGAAGTTCAAGATGTTGAAGTAGTGGAAAATGGTGAATAATATGTAACACCTCATGCTGAAAAGATTCAATAAATAAGGGAAGAACAAAGAGAAACAAAGATAGAAGAGACAAAATAGGAAGAGTTGATTGAATCTAATGAGAAATTTAAACCAATTGAAGACTCCATAAAGATGGACATTGATGAAAAATATGATGTTGAAGTATTTGAAAAAATAAAGGATGATAATGAACAAATAATAGAGATGGATCAGATTCATGATGATAAAGATAGTAAAAGGGAAGAGTTTCCAAGAATATTTGAGGAGGAAGACTCAAATTTTGTTACTAATCAATTGATTTTTTCCCATGAATTTGTTATTGTGTTCATTTGAATTTAGGTTATGAATAAATAAGATTTTAAAGGACATAATTTTGTTCTTAACAGGGTCACATTCTTGAGGAAAAGGATTGAGAGACCAAAAGTGAAGATGAAGAGAAGATCTTTGAAAACACACTTCCAAGAGACTTGGAAAATTTTCAAAGTGGGGAGTATGGTGCAGGAGCACCTATTATTTCGATGTCTCAAGGAGAATTTAATATTTCAAATTTTCTATAATATGTTTTCATTATTATGTAATGTCCTAAATAATATTTGGAATCCATTCAAACCATTTTGTAAGGCTATTAAAGCCATTAAAATCATAGTGACCTATAAGGTTATGATAAAGTCAAACATGGTAAGACCACTCAAATATATCCAAATATAGTGGAATTTATGTAATTAGAGTATTTAAAATATTTTAATCATATTATAAAAGGTTTAGTGAAGGTTTGAGGATATTTGAACAATAATTGTAAAAGTTGTTCAAAAGTTGTCAAAATTATAATGACAACCTTTACAACTTGGTGACAACTTTTTAAAAATTTGTTAAAAGTTGTTAATGGGTAGTTTTAAGTTGGCTAGATAGTTTATTATGATTCCAAATTATATAAATTTGGTCTCCAAAATATGAAATTGTAATTTGGATGAGTTTGAAGAAGAATTTGGAATGGAAGAAAACTTGTTTTTGATGTAAAATATTTTAGTTTTCTGATTATTTTTCCTGCAAATTCTCTGCTATTTTGATTCATGCGAACTCATTTGAAATGATACAGACCCGAAACTTAATTTTTTAGAAAGGTATAAGAGGTATATTTATTTTTATTTTATTTTGGTTTATTTTCATTATGTTTTGTGGAAGTTATATCCATTTTGGTACAAACTTGTTTAATTCTGTCATAACATGAGCAACTTTGAAAAAAATGCAATAACTTTTGTTTCATTGCTTGGATTGGGCTATAACTTGGGGAAAATATTTTTAATTCACTTTTATTGAATCCCACCAATGTTATTGGCTTCATTATTTCATTTATTGAAGTTATTAATAAATGTTTGAGGGTTTCAAATTCTGCCCTAGTTTGAGAAATTGTTTTAAGATTGAAAAATAGTTGCGTTTATTGGAATAATTGAAGGAAGTTTGTAAATGTGAATCCTACATTTGCATCAGATGCACTCTTTAATGGTCAGAAAAATAAAATGATATTTCCTTCTTTTCCTTTCTCATTGGGAGGGTTCACATTTGAGAGAAGAGGATTCAAAGTGGCAGAGGCTTTTTTTTCAATTTTTCGCTTTGCTGTTGACATTCACTGGCAGTATGATCCACTAAACATAATTTGATCAAAGCTTACAAAGAATGGGAGCTCCACAACCAAATTTTAGAATGAAAGTATGCCATTGATAGAAAAATTTAAAAACATGGAGACTTGGGATGATGTCAAAAAAGAGATGGAGAAATACGCCGCTGAAAATAATATTTTAATACAGGAATTGTCATCACAAATTATTGCATTGCAAAAGCATAAAGTAAAAGAGAAGCAAAAGACATCCTACAATTTATACCAGCAAGCTGCTAAACCATCTACAAAAACTATTTCAAACAAAATAATGCTTCAATGTGAAGATGATAATTGGACTACAACCAAAATTAAAGATTTTTGGTAAATGAGGAAGAATCTCAGTGAGCCAAAGACCTCTGCAGATCTTTATGATCTAGATGAGGATGAAATATTTAGCTATTTGTGGAATGCAGAGCATCCTGGTCAAACACATCATAGTGATAATGAGTATGATGATCATGAAGATACTAGTTTTGATGGGCGGGATTCTGTGATAATTGCCACTGGAGTCAGTGCGTCCACAAAAGAAAAATATGGCAAAGGGGCATAGATGGTAGAAAAAATGGGTTTTCTAGATAGGGGTGGTCTGGGTCCCACAGGAGAAGGGAATTGGTATCCACTTGCCACACTCGCTCCACCAAAATGTGGTAGTGGACCAGTAATTGGAAGTTCATTAGAAAAAGGTACTACTCAGTCTCATACCCTTTCACCTTCATTTGTTCTAGCGTCAAATCTAGTTCCACCTTTGCTAGGCACTCAGATTCAATCTGAATCAAGTACCACTACTAGTGGTGGGGATGGCATGGGTAGTACTAGTGGTCCAAAAAGGACATTACAATTGGACACAAAATTAGTGGATCCCAGAGATCAAGGTAGTGTAAAGAAGCAAAAGGTTATGACAACAATGCCAATGGTGTCTATGACTGTGAGTCCAACAATTGCCACTCCTTCAGGACAAAACCCTCTGAACAGTCCAAATACTCCACTTGTAATGGGCCAAGGTGTTACTACTACTAATCGTCATGGTGTAATTATTAGAACCACACATGGAAGCTCGTAGATAGCTGCAAGTTCTATTTCACCTTTCAAACATTCAATTGTGTTAGAAAACCCTGATTTTTGTTACAATGATTTTGTAATGAACTTTGAACAAACAAAAAATAGGAATAGACAAAATACTAAGACATTGAAGAGGGATGCAGTTGTTGTAGCTCATGATGCAGAACCTATATCAAATAGGTTATTTACCATATATGACCCAAAGAATGAAATAATGGAGCTCATGGTTGTTATGCCCCCAACTAGAGATAACAATCCACCAGAGAGTCAAATAGATCCATCTGAATTTCAAGTTAGCACCCTCCAAATGGATTTATCAAAAATTAAAAATGTGGACAAGATAAGTGTGTTGAAAATGACCAACCAAGTTGTCTACAGTTTAGTGATGAAGTTGGAGAGAGAAAATGGAAAGCTTCAGGGCAGAATAGAAAAGTTACAGGAAGACGTGGAAAATGAAAAGGCAAAGGAGAAAGCAGTAGATAACAGGTGCAAAGAATTAGAGAAAAGGATAAAAAATTCATCCTCTAAAGAAGCATTTGTTCAGCAAGAATGTATGGAGGAAGAACTAAATTTTTTGAGGGAAAAAATAGAAGAGAGCAATAAAAATCTAGAGGATGAAAAAGACTCTTTAGTAAATTTATACAAAAGCTTGGAGAGTGCGGCACAACTAACCAATAAATTAAAAAAAGTGATGCAGGAGCATCCTGGGTGTAAGGGCAATCTTGCATCACCCAAAAATATGTGTTTTTCTATTCAATAATGGCTATTTTGTACAAAGCCGCTATATTTGGAAACTTACTATTTTTAGTAAGTTGGTCGTTGAACTCAGAATGTTCTAATTTTCTAGGTGAAGGTTTATGTTAGTCATATAAGAATGCCAGTTGAATTTCATTGCCAGATCATCTGTATTGGCGAAGTTATTAAGGATTTACTATTGAGATTTTAGGGTGCAAAATCTTTGAGCTCAATTTTTAGGACCTTAGAGGC
>MU223762.1:4186574-4199714 GCA_018584345.1 Thuja plicata
TACAAAATCAATTTGATGGCTGACTGCTCTTTGTGGTGGCAATGTTGCTGGTGTACCATCTCTAATAATGTCTTTGTATTTGTCCAACACATCTTGGACTTCTTTAGGCAACATAGTTGCTTTCTTTTCCTCTTCTTCCTTGGGCTTCAACAAAACAACAAACCCAATCTCTTCTTCCTCCTTGAAATCTTTTAAGAACTCCTTACCACTCATCAGAAGTAATTTCTGATCTCCTGCAGTATCTCCACCATCCAACAGTGACTGTATTTTGAAGATAGTTCCATCCTTCTTAAAGGTATACATATTCTTTTTCCCATGATAGACAACATCTCTATCATACTACCAAGGTCTACCCAATAACAAATGACATGCATCCATTGGAAGTATATCACATAGAATTCTATCTTGGTAACCCCTATGGAAAACTCTACCCAAGATTGCTCATTTACTAACACCTTATGACCTTTATTCAACTAAGTAACTCTATAAGGATGGTCATGTGGAATTCTTACCAAATTCAGTTTCTGGATTGCTTCCTTAGAGATTGTGTTGTCCATAAAGCCAGAATCAACTATCACCTTGCATACTTTGCGAAGTATCTTGCATTTCATTATGAATAGTGATCTCCTCTACTTTGGTTCCTCCTTGCTTGGTTCCTTCAGCAGTATCCTGTGGAACATGAGGTTCTCTCCCTTCTCTGAATCAAGATTCACCTCTTGATTATGGAAACTAACTTGGTCTTCTTGGACATATATATTTCTCCTTTCTCCTTGTGATGATGAAGGCTTCTTTGGACACCTATAAGAAGGATTCCCCAAATTATGACAACATAACACTTCATGGTAGAAAAGTGTGATCCTCTACCACAATAACTTTGCCTTCGTCTACCTCCATGATGGGAATTTCTACCTCTTTGGTAGCCTCCTTTGTTATCATTATTCTGATGGTTCTACTCCACTGGCTTTGCATCTTCGTGAGTCTTGGACTCATTATCTCTGCCTTTATATCCACCTCTATGAAATCCTCTGCCTCTGCCTCTATTCTTAGGGTTAGAGTCTTGTCTTCTCTTATTCTTTTCTTCTACCTTCAGTGCCAACTGAAAACATTTTTGCACCGTGGTTGGTGCCCACAAAATTATCTCTTCTTGAATGTTTGCTCTCAAACCACCCATATACTAAGAAACTTTTACTGCTTCTTCTTCTTGCACTCTTGATCTCAAACATAGTTTCTAAAATTCTTCAGTATATGCAGCCACATCCAAATCTTTCTATCTCAAACTCTGCCTCTTTCTATGAAGCTGAATCTCATAGTCTTTAGGGAGATAATTCTCCTTAATCTTTGACACCATAGCCTGCCAATTTGCAATAGGCTTTTTACCTTCTTTTTCCCTTTCTTCTTGGATGAATTTCCACCAAGTTAAGGATGCTCCTCTCAATCTAGACTTAGCAACTTTCACCTTCTGTGCTTCAGTCACTCCTTCACAATCAAAATGATTCTCCATTCCTTCAATCCATTCCATCACCAGTTCAGAATCCATTTTTCCAGCAAGTACTGGTACTCCGTCCAATGCCTTTCCACCTAGTGCCTTGATAGCCTTCAAGAATGGTTCTTCTGGCATAGGAGGATCTGGTTGTGGTATGACATCCTCCTCTGCAACAACTTTTCCTTTATTGGAACTTTCTGCTTCTCCAGTTACTTTATCAGCAATATCCTCTAGTTGTTTTCTCATTACCTCTAGAGTTTGCTCAAGAAGTCTATTTCTCTCCTTCTTCTCATTCACCTCTTTAGCCAACACTACATTTGTCACCATGGCTGATTCTCCTACTGATTCCTCAATACTTTGAAACATCTACAAATTTCAAACACAAATCTTTAACCTGGCTCTGATACCAATCTGATGGGGAGGTCACCTTTCTCTCCTAGACTCCTACTCTCTTTTAGGAATCTCACTTTGGACCCTATTCACTTCAGGATCCCCTAGACTCACACTTGAGTCTCTTCGGGTTACTCTCAGACCCTAACTAGAAGGATTTCTATGCTTCCTCTCTCCCAGGTTTCCTACCCACTGAAATGCTTCACTCTTCACCTTATCTTGCTCTTCATGACTGAATATAGTCAGTCATGCACCTTTCTCTTTCTATCTCTCTCTCCTACAAGTTCTCTAGCTAGACCATTTAGCTTGCCTAGGACTTGTCTCCAATTCTGACTAGCCTCTTCTCAATCCCAAGCACAGAAACAGAAATAAAATACATGAGGGATTCTTCTTGATGGTCACACTCAATAGGATGGATTATAAGAGTCAAGAAACATCCATGATACTTAACTGAACTCAAAATACTACTCTACAGAAGTCTGCACACGATAGAAGTACACACAGAAAAATACAGGAACTATTCTTTATTGAAAAACCAGACAATTACAATGAAAACTCAAATCTTCTATGCTAGTCTCCTCAGTCTCCAACTTCTCCAACCTCTGTTACAAGTTTTATTTTTCTGTCATATATTCAGCCTCTTCTTGATTTGTAACCGTTTCTAGGTTACCTGCCATCTAAAGATCCTTAACTACCTCAGCTCTTCATCTTCTTCCTGTAACTGTCATCAAGATCTTCCTCTGCATGGTTGTCGATGTGGACAATGTTTTCCTCTGTGGCATTCTCTTTTTCTTTTGTCATGCATGACTTTTCAACTTCCATCTTGTCGCGGTGTCGTAGCTCCTTCTCAGCTTGATCAGACATTTTCCTTACTCCGAGTGTTTAGTCGCATAGTCATGAGTCACAACAACTATACATGCCTTTATCCTGCGACTTGGCGATACCTTGTTATCGCGCACTCGCGGTACTTCCCACCTAGCTGCCTATTCCTCTGCGACCGTGCACTGCATTGTTGTCGCGTACCCGCAACACTTCAAAATGAGCTGACATTTTCTCTGTGACTGTGCGATGCACTGTTCGTCGCACTCTCGCAGTGCTCATACTTAACTTCCAGTTCACCTCACAATTGTGCGATGAGCTCTTATCGCATTGTCGCGACCCTTATAACCTAACTATCGGTTCACCTCACGACTGGGCGATGCCTCCTCATCGCTCACTTGCACCCATTTCAACTTAACTGCCGATAAACTGCCGACTATGTGATGCACTATCATCGCCTTTTTGAGATAGTTTTCCCCTAACCGCTGATCAACATGCAATTGTGTGATGAGTATAATGTAACCACTCTTGCGTTAAACTGGAAGAAGCCGTTAGGGTTTGGAAGAGAAAAAGAAAACTGTTACCAAACAAACTTCACTGCTAACTGTGACCTGCTCCATTTGTCACTCTGCTAACTACTAGGGCTTGGGAGCTAAAACCCTAGGGTGCTCTACACCATATTGGTAGAGCTCTTTGATTAAAATTCAATATTTTGTGCTTGACCATGCTTACTAACAACTCCAAAAGCTAGATTCATTTTGTGGGCCATGCAATGAATGGGAGTAATGTAGGGCACACAAGAAGATTGTATCTTTGTACAAAGACTGCCCCTATGGCCTTGCATTACTGAAGCTCCATCCGCTCCAACACACACCGACTTATTGGCAATTATCATGTCATTTATACCTCCATATTCAATTAGAGATCTCTTTACTAGTTCAAATAGATTTTTAGCTATTGTATTATCCTTCATTTTAGCAACAGTTAGTAGATGAGGTTGGTGGAAAAAATTATGTATAGTATAAACATGTATGCATACCCACAAAGTATTATCTAGTGCTGCAACCTCATCTAAAGACAATGCAATAAAATTTGACTCTTTAATTTTTTCCTTTAGATCCTGTTTTTAAACATCAGCAAGGCAACTTGCCCATTCCCATCCACTATTTATTGACCAATGACTGTTAGGATAGTTAGGAGATTTCAGAAAGTGTAATAAAGCACTCAATGATGGGTAGTCTGTCATAGGACGCCCTCTGCTCAAAATATTAAAAGAAACACTTAACTAAACAAATTTTCCCATTAGTTATGCTTCCAATGCTTTTCCAAAACAAGCTTCAATAGAGCCTTTAACTTGAGCAAGCTTCGTCTATATATTCAGCTAAAGTTCATATAATTTTGCATTCCTAACATGCAGAGATTCATCCTTTATTTTCCATCTTGTCACTAATTTTTCAACTCCATCTATGGTTTTCTTTTCGTAAACTTTACCCATATGCTTCTCTATGGACTCAATTTTTAACTGCAACCTCTTTTCCTTCTTATTTATCTTGGTGTAAATCTTACATCTGCATTCTACAAGAGGTTGACCTTTAATTGGATTGTGCACTGGTTCAATGAATAGATACTTTTACACCCACTCGATTTGAAAATTCCTCGACAACTCCCACTTCCGATCATTTTTTGAATTGTTTTTTCTTTTCTTTTTCCCTGCACCATCATCATATCTGACATTCTTAGTCTCATCCAAGTCATTTATATCATTATGGCTACTCTAGGTATTTAACTGAAAATCCTCTTCAAGTTCATCGTGATCTAAGATATTAGGTTCACCTACCTCTTCAATATGTCGTGTAGTTTCAGGTTGTGAATCTTCAAAATCTACTTGTGATGAAGTAGCTTCCTGATTTTGGATAGAAACATTTTCAACACCATGACCAAAGTACAATGATAAGGTTCTACATTTTTCTAGCCTCTCTAGGCTTTCCCCACTTGCAGGAGCCTTACCCTTATTCTTGTTACCCTTATTTTTGTTTGACATCTCCATTCTCCAATGACTTCCACTACAAAAAAAAATGTTAAATTATTGAAGAAGTGATAATAGACTATAATATATATAAATATGATTTTGGATTTATTGGCCCTAAAATCATGTCTAAGGTCTCCTTGTCACCAGTGTTCCCTAACTGGTTACTAGTTACCACTAAATAGTAATGAACTCAAAATTACAGTCACAGAATAAGTATCACTTACCTTTGCCTCAAATTAAATTATAGTCACTACTCGCCAATGCCATATGCAGTTGCACTCAATAGTCTAAAACTTTTCTATCGATCAAATGTTTTTATACTATCCTTATTTGGCAAATTCGATGGGAGGTATTAGGTCAAGGTATACAAATTTGGCGAAGAACGTGTAATTTTAACATGTCTTGCATTATTTGTGAGGGGATTATGGGTTGTCCAACACAAAGGAATGATTAATAAAGTTGGCAAATTTGAATCAGGTTGAGACACACATCTATAAAACGCTAGGAAAATTTGGGGTGGCCTATAAATATAAATGTATAAAACTATTGGCAAATAAAGGTCGTCCATTTGGGTCACGTATAAATTATAAGCGAATTTTCAAAATTTACAGGGACCAAAAATTAGATTCCATTGGCGATTATGTGTAAGAAAAGTAGAAAATTAAATAAAGCGATGGGAAATGGGCCCGGGCATTTGTCCCAATATTAATAATTTTTGGGTGATAGGGTCAACCTAATATATGAAAAAAATTGCCAATTCCCTTCTTGCCGACATGCGACATTTGCCAATTGGAGAATAATCACCACTAAATTTTTCACTGATGTAGACCATAGACTATCTAAAAGGGGCTCTTCCCTGTTGACCTATTTATAGTGTCATTGTAGGCATACTCAGCCTATCCAATCAATTGATCCCATTGCTGACCGTATTCATTGGTCAAGCATCTTAATAGATTTCCAAGGCTTCTATTCACCACTTCAGTCTGACCATCAGTTTGGGGATGGTATGCAAACCCAAAGGATAAATTAGTTCCCAATCTTTGCCAAAGAGTGTTCCAAAAATGACTCATAAATTTAGTGTCTCTATGACACAATACTCATAGGTAACCCATGGATTCTTACTATCTCTTTGAAGAAGAGAGAGGCTATTTGGCTGGCATCATTAGTGGTCTTGCATGGCACAAAGTGAGCCATCTTGATAAATCTATCCAACACTACATAAACAGTATCCATGCCTTGTCTTGTCTTATCTTGGGTAACCCAACTACAAAATCCATGGTCAAGCATTCCCAAGGCTTAGTGGGAATAGGTAGTGGTTGATAAAGGCCAGCATTTGAAGAAGTACCTTTGGCCTTTTGACATACAATGCAACTGTCCACATATCTCCTAACATCAAGATTCATTCTTGTCAAATAATAAAACCTTTGAAAAAGTTCTTATGTTTTAGTGATCCCAAAGTGACCACTCAATGCACCATTGTGCTTTTACTGAATTAAGTTCTCCCTAATAGACCCTCTAGGGACACATAACTAATTTCCCTTAAATAAAATATTTCTTTGCAAATTGTATTCAACATACTTGCTATGAAAATGATTCTTGTATTCAACACATACCTTATAAATGTCTGCAAATTCCTCATCATTAGCATATAGATCCTTGAAATGATCTATTCCCATGCTCTTCAA
Organism: Thuja plicata; assembly: GCA_018584345.1. NCBI lineage: Eukaryota > Viridiplantae > Streptophyta > Pinopsida > Cupressales > Cupressaceae > Thuja > Thuja plicata. The sequence goes on from MU223762.1 coordinate 4,192,981, forward strand.
TTGGATCCCTTGAATGGTAAGGGCTCTTCTACTTAAGGCATCTGCTACCTTGTTGAGTACTCCTTTCTTGTGTTTGATATTAAATGTGTATGCTTGCAGGTATTCAACCCACTTCATGTGCTTGTGACTCAACTTTTCTTGAGAGTTCAAGAAACTTAAAGCTTGATTATCTAAATAGACAATGAACTCCTTGGGGAGAAAATAGTGTCTCCACTTCCTTAAAGCCTGAACTAGTACATACATTTCAAGGTCATAAGAAGAATACTTCTTAGCTTCACTCAACTTCTTTGAATGAAATGCTACTAGTCTACCCTCTTGGCTTATGACAGCTCCAATAGCCACATTGCTTGCATCACACTCAATAGTTAAAAGCTTCTCAAAGCTTGGCAAGGCTAAAACAGGTTGGGTAGAAATATTTTCTTTTAACAACTCAAAGCTCTTGGTGGCTTGCTCATTCCATACGAACTTAGTCTTTATCCCTCCTTAGATTATGTCCAACATAGGAGCACAAATATCACTAAATTGCCTTATAAAATTCCTATAATACTGAGCAAGGCCATGAAAACTTCTTACCTCTGTTGTTTTCCTTGGAGTAGGCCAATTCATGATGGCTTCCACTTTACTCTTGTCCATTTTCAAATTGCCATGAGATAGAACAAACCCAAGGTATACCAACTCTTATTTGGTGAACTCACACTTCTCCAAGTTGATCATAAACTTCTCTTCATGCAGCTTCTTGAAGAAAGTATCAAGGTGTTGAAGATGCTCCTCTCTTGTCCTACTATAAATCAGTATATCATCAAGATATACTACTACAAATTTTCCAATATAGTCTTTGAGGACTTCATTCATGAGCGTCATGAATGTGGAGGGGGAATTAGATAGTCTAAATGAAATGACAAGCCATTCACACAAAGCTTCATTGGTTTTGAAGGTCATCTTCCACTCATCTCCCTCATGTATCCTTATTTGGTGATACCCACTCTTCAAATCTATCTTGCTATATTACTTGGCTTCACCTAGACAATCCATTAGGTCTTCAATCCTAGGAATGAGGAACCTATACCTAATGGTTATCCCATTTATGGCCCTTGAATCAGTACAAAGCCTTCATTTTCCTCCTTTCTTAGGTGCTAGGATAGTAGGTACAACACAAGGGCTAATGCTTTTCTTGATAAGACCTTGGTTTAGGAGTTCTTCTATTTGTCTAGAAATTTCCTCATTTTGTTGAGGGGTCATCTTGTAGGCTACCTTATTAGGTAGGGTAGCTCCTGGTATAAATTATATCCTATGACTTATGGATATGTTAGGGGGTAATGCTGATGGTTGTCCATCACTTACTATGCCTTCATAAGTCTGCAACATGCTTTGTATCTCCTTAGGTAACGCTAGTTTCTTTTCTACCTTGTCTTCATTTTTCTCTCTTGGTCTTAGCACCAATGTATAGCCAACTCCTTCTCCTTCTTCCATGGATTCTAAGAACTCTTTTTATCAAACCATAAGTACATTAGGACCTGCTATCTTCACATCTGCATCTTCTAATAGTGATTGGATTTTGAAAGTCACTTTGTCTTTCTTAATGTATAGGATTTCTTTATCCCATCATGGATATCTTGGTGGTCAAATTTCCATGGCCTGCATAGGATAAAGTGACATGCATCCATGGTTAGCACATCACATAGAACCTTGTCCTTATATCTCCCTATAGAAAACTCCACCCAAGCTTGCTCATTGACTAAGACATGTTGTCCCTTATTGAACCATGTGACCTTGTAAGGATGGGTGTGGGGTATCCTTGTCATGCTTAACTAGCTAAATGCTTCCTCTAACACAATGTTGTCAATATACCTTGAGTCAATGATGACTCTACATACTTGGCCCATCGCCTTACATTTGATTCTAAATAAGGACCTTCTTTGGCTTGGTTCTTCTCTAACTGACTCCTTGATCAAGGTTCTCCTCATCATGAGGTTCTCACCTTCTTCTAAATTTAATGGTACCTCAGAGTGTTTCTTTACTACATTTTTCTCCTCATGAACTATATTAGTCATCTTCTTACCTCCTTGAGAAGTACTACCATTCTCTAGACACCTATAGGAAGGGTGCCTCATTTGGTTGTGCAATGATAACATTTCATATTGGCAAAGTAATTGCCTCTTCCTTATCCACCACTTCTTCCTCTAAAATTTGAGTTCCTTCCTCTACCACCTCTACTAGAACTTCCCTCTTTCTTCTCAGTGTATTTGACGTCTCCTTGTGTCCTTGATTTTGAACTCCTTCCACCATAGCCACCTCTTTGTCCTCTACTATCCCTTCCTCTACCTCTTCCTTTGGAGGATTTCTCTTGTTTTATTTTTCTTTTCTCCTCTATTTTCAAGGCCATTTGATAACATTGCTGAATGGTTTTTAAGTTCACAAGACTCATGTCTTCTTAAATAGACCACTTGAGTCCATTCAAATATCTATCTAGCTTGATGCTTTCATCCTCCACCACTTGTGACCTTAAGCAAAACTTTTGGAGCTCTTTGGTGTATGCTTGGACATCCAAATCTTTTTGTCTGAGATTGTGTCTTCTTCTATGCAGCTATACCTCATAATCACTAGGCAAGTAAGTCTTCTTGATCTTGGTCACCAAGTCCTTCCATGTGACTATAGGACTCCTTCCTTCTTTCTCCCTTTTAGTTTGAGTAAACTTCCACCATGTGAGGGTTGATCCTCTTAGCCTTGACTTGGCCAGATTCACTTTTTGGGCCTCTATTACACCATCACATTTGAAATGGTTTTCTATACTGTCAATCCAATCCACAACTAAATCTGGATCCATTTGTCCACCAAATAGTGGTACACCTTCCAAAGCTTTTCCACTTAAAGCCTTTAGTGTCTTTATGAAGGGTTCTTCAGCAATAATAGGGTCAGGGGTTGGAGCTTCCTCTTCTAATTCCACTCCCTTCTCCCTTGCTTCTTCTTCTTCTTCTTCTTCTTTTTGATCTATCTTATCCTTCACCTTATCAACTTTGTCTTGGACTTCACCCAATAGTTGCTCCATTTGAGACAATCTTTCTCTTAGCAACTTGTTATATTCTTCTTGTTATTCTACCTTTTTGGCTAACTCAGCATTAGTCACCATGGTTTTATCTTCTATAGATCCCACTAGTTTATTCTCTCCAACTAATTTAGTACATTGAAACATCCACCACAAGCCTAATCTTAATCAAGTTCTGATAGCAATATGGTGTGAGTGTTCCAAGGCTTGCTTGCACAATTTACTAAGAAGACCTTCTTTGTCTTCTTCAAGGATCCTAATCTCCTCTAGGTCCTTATTAGGCTTAGATTATTAACTAAGTCCTAATCCAACTCTCCTCTAAGAGTCTCAGTCTTTGTGCTTCACCTTTGAAAGATTAACACCCTTTGGGTACTTCACTTCTCCTCTCCTACACTTAGAAGGATCTAAGTGCCAACTCCACAATAGCATTCATGAATCACTGCAGGGGTGCTAATCATGTTGGGAACCATACACATTTTCCCATTTGACTCCATTTTTATGGATCTCTTAACCCTTTTTAGTCGAGATCAAGTTTGAGACCCTAAGAAGCCTAATTAGGCCTAATTCCTTGTAGCCTTTTACAAAGACCTTTTCCTATTTCTTTCAAAACTTCCACAATGAACTTGAAAAAATAATCCCACATCCAGATACCCTTTATCATTTTACAAGATATTTCAAAATTTTTAGTCTCCTAAGCCCTTTGTACATAGGGTTCCTGATATCTAGGACTAATAGGGCTAATATGCCTAATTAGTAGGACTTTACTGCTTTCTTGTTCAAAACTTGACCAAATGGATTGGTGAGCTCCCAAATCTCTCAACAATGTAAGATTAGGTCATATCCCACCTATATCTACTCTTACCCTATATTTTACTTTCCTTCCCTACATGAAATGCTCACTATTTCATCTCCAAACCTCTAACCGGGCATTGTCAGCTCGTCTAGGGCTTGGCACTAAAAGTAGCAAATCAAATCCACAAGACTCCTACCTCTACATATGTATAGAATAATGACTCCCCTATCATATCCAACCACCCATAAGAATATCTCATGGTTAGTTTTCATGGGGGATCCATGAACTGACTAATTGGGCAGGACAGGACCAGTGAGACTACTAAATCAAAATAAATTTATACAAGACTTCAAACAACCTCAAATAAACTTGATCACTGAATGAAATATGCTTAGAACATTCTTAAGAACACAAAACAATCACTAACTTAAATAATTCAATCCATCTAATGGTATTTTCACTCTAAAATGCACGGGTTCTTCACAAACTCAGAGTTGCAGAGCTATCTTCATAGAAGCAATATTTCTTACAATCAACACTATTGATGAGATTCAAGCCTCTCGATACATTAGATGCATCTTCCATGTTTTTATGGACTATTGGTCGATATCCCACTACTATCTTCTAGGGGGATCCAAAGTAATCAAATGTTGCATGCAACATTTGCAATTATTGCAAATGTTGTCATGACAACATTGTAACAACTTTTGGCATCTTTGTCATTATACCGACTTCCTAAGTTTTAGGGCCTCTATCCTCTATATCTCAAGTAACCAACTTCATTAATGGCCTTGAAGCATCTCTATGACAAGACTTATGTGTTTAGGACACATTAAAAGCTCAAATTCATCACTAAGCTTCTAATCCTAAGAAAATTAAAAAGCTACTAACAATGACTATTTTGGTGACCTTAGTCCTAATGACTAACTCACCTAGTCCACAAAGTAATGACCTTCTAAGGTCCAAAGTAAAAAAACTATATTTACTTGGCCAATGTCAAGTACACGCCAAAACATCACAACTATGGAGGTTAGCCTAGGTGTTCTCATGCACCAAACAACAACAAGCATACAATGAAAACAATAAAATTGCATGATGCTTGAGCTCAAGGGAAAAATACATTGATCCAATAACAATAAATACATTACAAATTCCAAGCTTGTGGTCTCAATGAAATAAATAGTGTATAAAACAATATATGGTGCACAAAAGAAGCAAGCATACAATGACAACAATAACATTGCATGATGCTCGTCTATCATGGAAAATTCAAGTAGTACAGGCATACATAAGAGGATGAACATAAATAATAAGGGTACCAGACATTGTCTGAAGTGATGAATTTTTGACTCAGGTATGAATCAAGTGTACTCCTATGATGATCCAGACCTTGCAAACAAAAGAGAGATAGGGGTTAGATAAAAAATATGTAAGCAATGAATGGCATCCTATTACTGATCCTCATCTACAATTATGCATGCGCATAGTGAAGCCATATGCTTCTAGAAGAAAAACCATGCTACACTCAGAAGAATGCTGCATAAAGGAAAGAAGATACCATGTTTTTCATCATGAAATGATCATAAATGGGGAGTACCGCATAGTGAATAACAACAATGAAACAAATAAAGAGAGATCAAAAACTTCAAACAATGCCTTGAAGGTAATAGCAATGATGCCCTAGCTCTCAAATCTCACGAGTCATCAAGCATTAAAAATGCAAAGATGTAAACAATTCCAATATTAAACAGTGAGCTCATAAATAATGCATGATGCCCTAGCTTGCAGCCTGTGAGCCATCAAGATATTTCCTCATGAAATGATCATAAATGAGGAGTACCACATAGTGAATATCAACATCAAAACAAATAAAGAGAGATCAAACATGGCATGCTATCATAATAGAATGGCAGTGGTGACTAAATGTATCTACAACCTCAACAACATGGAAACATTGATCTAATAATAGCAAACACATTACAAATGCCAAGCTAGTCACAGTCTCAATGAACTAAACAGTGGATATATAAGACAATATATGGTGCACAATAGCAACAAGCATGCAATGACAACAATAACATCATACATATATATATGTATATATGTATATGTGTATATATATATATATATATGTATGTATATACATATATGTATATATTTATATGTATATAAAAAACATAGCTCATAATAGGGTCATGTGGTGCTCAAACAATGAGCTCATAAACAATGCATGATGCCCTAGCTTGCAGCCCGCAAGCCATCAAGACATTACCTCATGAAATCATCATAAACGGGGAGTACCACATAGTGAATATCAACAAAAAAACAAATAAAGAGAGATCAAACACTTCACACAATGCCTTGAAGGTCATAGCAACGATACCCTAGCTCTGAAAGAAAGTTCGCGGGTCATCAAGCATTCCATATGCAAAGATGTAAACAATGCTAGTATTAAACAATGAGCTCATAAACAATGCCAGATGCCCTAGCTTGTAGCCTGTGAGCCATCAAGACATTTCCTCATGAAATGATCATAAATGGGGAGTACCACATAGTGAATATCAAGAGAAAAACAAATAAAGAGAGATCAAACACTGCATGCTATCAAAATAGAATGGTTGTGGTAATTCAATGCATCTACAACCTCAATAGCATGGCAAAATTGATCCAATAACAACAAATACATTACAAATGGCAAGCTAGTCATGTTCTCAATGAAATAAATAGTGTATATATAAAACAATATATGGTGTACAATAGTAGCAATCATGCAATGACAACAATAACATCATATATATATATATACATATATCTATATATATATATATATATGTATATATACATATGTATATATGTATATATATATATGTATATGTATACATATATACATATACATAT
>MU223762.1:4200289-4219593 GCA_018584345.1 Thuja plicata
ACAATTATTTGAGTTCAATAACATTTAGAAATTTGAGTTACAACCTATTAAACATGAAGAAATATACACTACATGAGGAAGAATTTCAACAATGATTCCAAATTTGAATATTTATACAAATCATTGAAATTGAATACAAGTGAGATACTAATCTCTCCTTCATACTATTTATACAAATCACTGACCTTGAATACAAGTGAGATATTTATGCCCTCTAGAAAAAATCTAACTTCGTAGGAATTAGATAAAAAAATTTCTTAAGATCATACATGGACCTATCTTCCTCCATTTTAATTTATTACAGGCTCCTAGGTTTTTGAAAGCCTTAGGAGTTTTTATTTTTTGAAGCATTTAGATCTTTCACATATTCCTCTAGCTCCACTGTCTCCTAAGCATCATCTTCATGGTTTGATATATATACAAATAGTTACGTCATTGTACATTGGTAACCTAATTACTAGATGAGTGACTACAATACCCTAGTTTGCGTTATTAGATGATCTTGTTTAATTTGTGTTCATTTCATGAAAAGATACATGTAAAGGAAAAGAAATTTCTGCATCTAAAGATTACATGTATATACTATATATATGCCAAATAACTTGTATATACTATACAAGGAAAGGAATTGAAAGATAAAATCTTCTGGGCTACTATGAGCATAGACAACTTTTAGGAGAATATGCAAGATTACAAGCATACATAAGAGGATGAACATAGATAATAAGGGTACCAGACATTGCTTGAAGTGATGAATATTTGACCTGGGTATGAATCCAGTGTGCTCTTGCATGATCTAGAACCTACAAAGAAAAGAGAGATGGGGGTTAGATCAAGAAGATCTAAACAATGAATGGCATCCTAATACTGATCCTCATCTACAATTATGCATGTGCATAGTCAAGCCATACACTTCTTAAAGAAAAACCATGCTACAGGACATGTGCACTCAAAAGAATGCTGCAGAAAGGAAAGAAGATACCATCTTTTCCCTCATTAAATTATCATAATCAAGGAGTACCACATAGTGAATGTCAACAACAAAATAAATAAAGAGATATCAAACACTTCACAGAATGCCTTGAAGGTAATAGCAACGATGCCCTATTTCTCAAAGCTCGCAGGTCATTAAGAATTCCAAATGCAAAGATGTAAATGAATGCCAATATTAAACAGTGAGCTCATAAACAATGCATGATGCCCTAGCTTGCAACCCATGAGCCATCAAGATATTTCCTCATGAAATGATCATAAATGGGGAGTACAATATAGTGAATATCAACAACAAAACAAATAAAGAGAGATCAAACACTTCACACAATGCCTTGAAGGTAATAGCAATGATGCCCTAGCTCTCAAATCTTGTGGGTCATCAAGCATTCCATATGCAAAGATGTAAACAATGCCAGTATTAAACAGTGAGCTAATAAACAATGCATGATGCCCTAGCTTGTAGCCTGCGAGCCATCAAGACATTTACTTATGAAATAATCATCAATGGGGAGTACCACATATTGAATATCAACAACAACAAAAAAAAGAGAGATCAAACACTTCAGACAAATCCTTGAAGATAATAGCAAGGATTCCCTAGCTCTTAAAGCTCACAGGTCATCAAGCATTCAAAATGCAAAGATGTAAACAATGCCAGTATTAAACAGTGAGCAAATAAACAATGCATGATGCCCTAACATGCAGCCCACGAGCCATCAAGACATTTCCTCATGAAATGATCATAAATGGGGAGTACCACATAGTGAATATCAACAACAAAACATATAAAGAGAGATCAAACACTTCACACAATGCCTTAAAAGTAATAGCAATGATGCCCTAGCTCTCAAAGCTTATGGTTCATAAAGAATTCCAAATCCAAAGGTGTAAACGAATGCCAGTGTTAAACAGTGAGCTCATAAATAATGCATGATGCCCTAGCTTGCACCTCGTAAGCCATTAAGACATTTCCTCATTAAATGATCATAAACAGGGAATACCACATAGTGAATATCAATAGCAAAACAAATTTAAAGAGAGATCAAACACTTCACACAATGCCTTGAAGGTAATAGTAATGATGCCCTAGCTCTCAAAGCTAGCGGGTCATCAAGCATTCCATATAAAAAGATGTAAATGATGTTAGTATTAAACAATGAGCTAATAAACAATGCATGATGCCCTAGCCTGTAGCCCGCGAGACATCAAGACATTTCCTCATGAAATGATCATAAACGGGGAGTACCACATAGTGAATATCAACAACAAAACAAATAAAGAGAGATCAAACACTTCACACAATGCCAGCTTTAAGGTAATATCAATGATTCCCTAGCTCTCAAAGCTCATGGGTCATCAAGCATTCCAAATGAAAAGATGTAAACAATGCAAGTATTAAACAGTGAGCTAATAAACAATGCATGATGCCCTAACCTACAGCCCGCGAGCCATCAAGACATTTCCTCATGAAATGATCATAAATGGGGAGTACCACATAGTGAATATCAACATCAAAAAAATAAAGAGAGATCAAACACTTCACACAATGCCAGCTTGAAGGTAATAGAAATGATGCCCTAGCTCTCAAAGCTCATGGGTCATCAAGCATTCAAAATGCAAAGATGTAAACAATTACAATATTAACATTCATATTGTGCCATTAAATCAACAAATTCCATCAAAATGAAATTGAGTTAATGAGAATAGAAATCTTGAATGCCTACCTCAAGTCGTGGCTACCATATACCAAGATGCTAATCATCTTCCACAGTATGCCCTCTTTGTGCACGACGGTATGCGATCATGCTAAATTAGAAATGAGAATTTCTTCTTCTTCTTTTTTTATATAATCATGCAGGTGTCACAATTATGACTGTACCCTCACTATTACGATAGCCTTGGGGGCACTTGAAAAAAAAACACAAATCACATACAAATGGTGGTGCTGTTGCAAATTGGGGTCAAAATTTGACCCCAAATGTTGTAGTATGCTGGAAAAGAAGATTGATATCAGATTCAAAAGTATTCTGACACTTGAGAGGTAAATTTGGATGAGGAGCTCAGAAGATTGATATCAGATTCATAGGGTCTGATAGTTCATCTTAAGAAATCTTGGATAAAAGGATCAACATATTGATATCTTCTCAATGAGTTCTTCTTTGTGAGAGAAATTTGAGGTGAAATATCTTGTTTCCACTCTCTCTGTTGAGGCATGATGGATGTCAATTTTTTGACTCCATATTTTTTAATGGGATTGTCCCCTGTGTACATCATTTGGAAGTGATGAATTCCAAATAATTATCACTTGTATTTGTTAGAGTTATTGGATGGTGACAACCTTATGATAACTTGACCTTCTATTGTGATAGAAATCATGTGATGGCTGAAACAGATCACAATAGATGATTTCATGCATGGTGGATTCAGTTCCTTAAACAAATCATTGAACTTCTATTGTGATAGACATCATTTGATAGCTGAAATAGATCACAATATATGATTTCCTGCATGATGGATTCAATTCCTTAAACAATCCATTGACCTTGTATGGTGATAGACATTGTCTGATGGATGAAACAAATCACAATAGATGATTTCTTACATGGTGGATTTAGTTCCTTAAATAGACCATTGACATTCTATTGTGATAGACATTGTGTGATGGCTGAAATGAAACAAATCACAATAGATTATTTCTTTCATGGTTGATTTAGTTCCTTAAAAAGACCATTAACCTTCTATTGTGATAGACATCGTGTGATGGATGAAACAAATCACAATAGATGATACCTTACATTAAGGATACATTACCTATGAAAATAGTTGAGTTATGGTGAATATCATGAGACATGATATTCTTGCTCAGAATATATATCTTGATATCATGATGAGGTGATATCTCTTGATATCATGATAAGGTGATTTGTTCTCTCTTAAAAGTAATGGATCTTTTGTGAATTTCATTATGATGGATTTTATATTCTCTAGCTAAGAGGGAGTGTTGATGTTTTGGGTACTTATGGTGAGGGTCATAAATTTTTAAATGAGAAACTACTACACATTTTTTTTTATCATACTCCCTAGCTAAGAGGGAGTGTTAATGTTTGTAGATTCAGTAGTATGATCATTTAAAATACATATAATTTGTGTTTATGAACAATAATATATTATGTATGTTATATTATTATTAATCATATGACATTTAATATTCAATATGAATCTATTATATTATTCTAAATTAATAATTGAATGATGAAATATTATAAGATAGATTAAATGATAATTAATGGGAAGAGGCATGTAATTTCTCGATAATAGAAAATAGACATGTCCCAACATGGGACATATCTCTCTTATTCTCATTCCCCATATAAATGAAAGAAAGATTGGAATATGGTAATTTTTGGAATTGTAATAAGTAGGAGTTTTATTTTATTGCAAGGTAGAGTAAGTTTCAAAATTTTAATGAAGAATTTTGAGTTATACAATTTTGTGTTGTGTATTTTTGTTATTCTTGAGGGTTTTAGGCTACATCATTTGGTATCAGAGCAGGATGATGGTTGGGAGAGGAAGAGGAAGAGGAACAAGTCTTATCCAAAAGTAGAGAGATATGACAACCTTATAAAGAAAAGTAGAAGAACTCATGAACCAATTGGAAAACCAAGGATTACAAAGACAAGTAGATGAATCTAATGGAGAGGTGAGAAAAGGAGCTGAATAAATAGATGAAGGATGAGGGAAAGAAGTTATTTTTGAAGAGAGGTTTCTTAGAGTCTTAGAGGGAAAAAATAAAGTGATCAAGGTTGATGGTTGAGAGTATGCAGGTAGTCTTAAGCCAAAGGAATTTATAGATTGGTTAAATGAGATGGGAAAGTTTTTTGAATGGAATTCTATGACAGAAGAAAAATAGATGAGGTTTTCATGCACCAAGTTGAAGGGAAATGCGATGATCTAGTGGAATCATCTCCAAAATGAATGAACAAAGAAATGGAAGGAAAAAATCAAGACATGGTGAAAAATGGAGGAAAAATATGAGAGAAAAATTCTTACCTATGGATTATGCTCAAACACTGTCCCAAAGGTTTAAAATTTTTAAATAGAACTTGTCTTCTGTGTAAGATTATATAGATGAATTTTACAAATTATCCATCCATATAGGTTATCAAGAAATTAATGAACAAATGACTTTAAGGTATTTGAAGGGTTTGAAATTCACTATTTATTATGAGCTAAGCATGAATCAGATCAAATGAAAGGATGATGCCTATCTATTGGCTCTAAAGGATGAAGAAAACAAAATAGGTGTTAGAATTAAAGGAATAGAGGAGGACAAAGGGGAACATCAACTCCATTTCATTGAGGATCAAGTTCTAGTCAAGGGAGTGAGAAACAAGAAGAAACCCATCAAAATTTGTCGAATCAAAAAAGAGGAAGAGGGTTTCAATGTGGTAGAGGCTATGGTAATGGAAGAGGATGGGAAGGGAAAAAAAGACCATTCACTTGTTTTAGATGTAGAGAAGAAGGACACAGGGCCTTTGAGTGTTCCAATTTTAACATGAAAGATGGAAATTAAGGAGGGCCATCCAGAGTGAACCTAGCCGAGGTTGACATTGAAGGATTTGAACAAGAAGTGTCTATGGATATCAGATAAATTCTCATGATGAGGAGGAAAATGATTATTTTTTCAAAGGAATATGTAGATGAGAAAGGTGTTGATAATTCATGGCTCAAAACCAACTTAATCTAAAAAAGGGGTACCTCAGGTGGAAAGGTAAGCCAAGTAATTTTTGATGGAGGCAGTTGTGAGAACATGATTTCTAAAGAAATGGTGGAAAAACTAAATCTCTAGTGTGAGAAGCACCCTCATCCCTATTGGATTGCATGGTTCAAAAAGGGCAATGAAGCTACGGTAGATAAGAGGTGCCTTATTAAATTTTCCATAGGAAAGGTCTACAAGGATGAGTTATGGTGTGATGTGATTCTAATGGATGCATGCCATGTCCTCTTAGGTCAGCCCTAGCAGTATGATAGGAAGGTTATTCATAATGGAGAAAAGAATACTTACACCTTTTGGAAGGATGGATCTAAGGTAATATTGTTACCTGTTAGGGATGAATGAAAAAATGAAAATATGCTCTCTAAAAAGGAACTTGTTAAGTAGATGAAACTAACATCATGTTGTTATGCATTGGTAGTGCAAAAGGATAAAGAGGAAGACTTGAAAATACTACCAAAAGAAGTTGCAGTGTCAAGGAAGAGTATTTAGATGTGATTCCAGAGGATCTACCTGATGGGCTCCCCCCAAAATGAGATATCCCACATCATATTGATCTTATTCTAGGAGCAATTCTTCCCAATCAAGCGGCTTACAAAATGAGTGTCACAAAACATGCAGAATGGAAAACATGGGTAACTGAGCTCATATATAAAGGTTTAGTGTAGGAGAGCGTGAGCCCCTGAACTCCACCAGTGTTACTAACCCCAAAGAAAGATGAAACATGGAGGATGTGCATAAACATTCAAGAAATCAATAGGATAACCATCATGTATCATTTTCCTATCCCTCATTTGGATGACATGATGGATGTTCTTGCTGGAGTAACATATTTCATGGAGATTGATCTGAGAAGTGGGTACCACCAGATCCGCATCTGAGAATGGGATGAATGGAAAATTGCTTTCAAAACTAGGGATGGTTTGTGTGAATGGAAGGTTATGCCCTTTGGTTTATCAAATGCACCTAGCATTTTTATGAGACTCATGAATATTGTGTTGTGTCCCTACATTGGCAATTTTTTCGTAGTTTATTTTGATGATATACTGATTTTTAGTAAGGGAAGGGAAGAACACCTGCAATACTTGAGGATAATATTTGGGGTATTAAGAAGAGAGAAACTCTATGCCAATTTGAAGAGGTTTAGGTTTATTCAAGCAAGCTTGGATTTTTCTAGGATTTATCATTTCTGCAAATGGTATCAAGATGGATCCAGAGAAAGTTTGAGCCATTCTTTAATGGCGTAGCCCATGTATTATCACCGAGGTGAGCAGTTTTCATATCTTGGGTACTTTCTATAGAAATTTCATTTGTAATTTCAGCAACATTGTAGTACCTACAACAAATTGCACTAAGGGTTGAGAGTATTCATTGACCAAAGAGGCTGAAGAGAGTTTCTAGTATGTAAAGAAGAAGGTCACTGAAGCTCCTCTATTTTCCTTACCAGATTTTCATAAAGTACTTGAAGTGGACTGTGATCCCTCACATGTGGGCATTGGTGTTGTACTGAGCCAAGAAGTAAGATGATTTCTTTTTTAGTGAAAAACTGAATGATGTGCAAATGAAATATTCCACATATGATATAGAGTTCCATGCAATTGTGCAAGCTTTGAGACATTGGAAGAATTATATGGTACCCAAAGAATTTGTGATTTTTACATACCATATTTCTCTAAAATACTTGAACACACAAAATAAATTGAACAATAGTCATGCAAAATGGGTCTCTTTCCTCCAAGAGTTTACTTTTGTTCTGAAGCATAAATCAAGGAAATAGAATCAAGTTGCAGATGCCTTGAGCATGCATGTTGTTCTTCTAAGCATCAAGGCTTTGATGCGATCAAGGACTTGTATGAATCTAATAGTGACTTTTGGGAAGTTTTTGATCACTTAAAGAATCCAGTACCTGGGCACACAGACACTATTCAAGGTGAGTATCTTATGCAAGGTGGTTATTTATTCAAATGAAAATAGTTGTGCGTTCTTGTAGGATCAATGCGGGAAAATATTATTAGAGAATTTCATAGTAGTGGTATGACTGGGGATTTTGGCAAGGATAAAACAATAGCCTTGGTAGCAGATAAATACTACTGGCCAAAGATGAAGCAAGATATCATCAGATTTTTGGAAAGGTGTCAAATTTGTCAAGTAGCCAAAGGGCACTCCCAGAACACTAGAGTACATGTCATTTCCAGTACCAGTAGGACCATGGATAGACTTTAGTATGGATTTTGTGTTGAGAATGCCACATAAACAGTGAGGTAATGACTCTATCTTTGTAGTTATGGATAGATTCCTGAAAATGGCTCATTTAATTGCTTGTAAGAAAAATACTAATGCCACTAGGGTGGCCAAGTTATTCTTTTTGGAAATAGTCAGATTACATGGGGTTCAAAAAATGATCACCTCTAATTGGCATACTAATTTATTGAGTGAGTTTTGGAGGACCTTATGGAAGAAGATGGGGACAAAGTTATAGTTTAGTAGTGCTTAACATCCACAAACTGATGGGAAAATATAAGTGGTCAATCAAAGTTTGGGTAATTTTTTGTGATGCATTGTTGGAGGAAAGCCCAAACAATGGGATTTGGCACTACCCCATGTAAAATTTTCTTATAATAGCTCTGTAAATAGGTCAACTTGCAAGTCATCATTTCAAGTTGTTTATGGTTGAAATCCTCAGGGTGTTCTTGATTTAGTGCAACTTCCTTTGGGTGAGAGAGTCAGTGATGATAGAGAATCATTTCCAGAATAGCTCTACAATTTGTAGGTAGATGTAAGATGGAAGTTACTTTTATACACTAAATTTTGGACCATGTTAAGTGCTTGAGCCTAAAAATATAGTATGACATGGGAATCACTTCTAGGTTGTTGGAGCTTTTCTAATTGAAGTGAAGTCTCCAGATTCTAGGTCGGTTCCTCTTGGATAATCACTTATCTTTGCTCTTAAACATGAAAAGTAAACTTGGGAGGAAAAGGGATAGAACAAGAACTGAAGGGAAATAATGAAAAACAATTTTAAAATACTAGGTGATGCACCAAAGGTAACATGAACCATAACACAATGACCATGGCTAACATGAAAATTCCTGAATCTAGCAGAGCACAACTTTCTGAATAGGCTCAAGTATAAGTATTTGGTGCAGGAGCACACCTAGGATAACCTCCATGTTTTAGTCATTTTTGGCTTGTAATTGATATTGGCCAAGTCAAGATACTTAGGTTGTTTTAGGACCTTATAATTTCATTGCAATGTGGGCTAAGTGAGTTAGTCATTAGGACTAAGGTCACTAAATTAGCCTTTGTTGGTAGTTTTTATATTTCTTAGGCTAGTTGCTTAATATTGGATTTGAGCCATGAATGTGTCTTAAACACATAAATGATTTCATAGAGATGACATAAGGCCTTAAATGATCTTGAGTCCTTGAAATGAAGAGGTTAGAGGTCCTAAAACTCAGGGAGGAGGCATAATGGTAAAGATGCCAAAAGTTGCTAAAATGTTGCTATGACAACATTTGTAATAATTACAAATGTTGCATGCAATTTAGTTACCTTGGATTCCCCTAAAAAATAGGAATGGGGAATCAACTAACAAGGCCTAGAAACATGGAATGAGGCATCTAATGTGAGGAGAGGCTCGAATCTTGAGAGAGGGACATTGTAACAAGTTTTGAATTTGAATAAAGCTCTGCAACTCTCTGTTTTCATAGAATCCAAGCATTTGTGTGTGAAAGTGATACTTAATGGATTGAATACCCTAAATTAGTTTTTGTTTTATGTTCTTAGGATAGGTTGCAGTGTTTTTCATTTAGTGATCTAGTAGTTTGGAGTTATTCTAGGGTCGTAGTTAAATTTTTTTCAATCTAGAGAGTCCACTGGTCCTATCCTAACCAGACAGTCAATTCATGGTTCCCCCATGAAAACTAACCATGGAATATTCATAAAAGTGGTTGGATATGAAAGGGGATTCACTAGTATATACATATCTAGGATTGGTAGTTAGAAAGGTCAAGTTAATATTTTTAGTACTAAGCCCTAGGCAAGCAGACACTGTCTGATTAGAGGTTTGGGAGATGAAAGATTGAGCATATCTTGCAGGGTAGTGAAGAACTATATGGAATAGGTATATTTTTAGATAGGGAATAGTCATATCTTGACATAATAGAAGGATTGAGTTGTTACCAATCCATTTGACCAAGTTTTGTGCAAGTTTTCAACTAGGTTGCAGACAGTCCTAGAAATTAGGCCTATTAGCCCTATTGGACCTATATTGTAGGAAACCTATGTACGGAGGGCTTGAGAGACTAAAAAATTCAAAATCTCTTGTAAAGTGATAAAGGTTATTTGAATGTGTGAATGGTTTTTCAACTTATTTGGGAAATTTTTGGAAGAAGTGGGAAAAACACACTGTAAAAGGCTACAAGGAAATAAGCCCAATTAGGCCTCTTGAAGATATAAAATTGAACTCAACTTAAAATGGTCATGAGATCACTCAAAATGGATCCAAATGGAAGTAAATGGAATTTTTCCATGATGATGATGAACCCTACAAGGAATATTTTAATGTTAGAGTGGAGTTGGCACTTAGATCTTTCTAGGTGTAGTGGAAGAAGTGAAGATTTGAACTAACTAAAAGGTGTTAGTCTTTCAAGGTCAAGCACATGAGTTGAGAACTCTTAGAAAAGACTTGGAATTGGAGTTATTTAATCATCTAAGCCAATTAGGACCTAGAGGAGATTATGTTCCTAGAAGAGACAAGCTAAGGTCTCTTGGTTGAAGTGCTAGCAAGCCTTGGAACACTCACATCATATTAGTATCAGAGCTTGATTGAGATCATGCTTGTGGTGGATGTTTCAGCCTACTTAATCAATTGGAGAGAATACACAATTTGGATCAGTAGAAGAAAAATCCATGGTGACTAATGCTGAGCTAGCCAAAAAGGTGGATGAGCAAGAAGAAGACAAAAAGTTTTTAGGAGAAAGGTTGTCTCAAATGGAGCAACTCTTGGGAGAAGTTGAAGACAAAGATAAGATAGATCAGAAAGAAGAATAAGAAGCAAGGGAAAAGGGAGTGGATTTAGAAGAGGAATTTCCAACCCCTGACTCTGTCAGTGACCAAGAACCCTTCTTAAAGGCACTAAAGGCTTTAAGTGGCAAAGCTTTGGAGGGTGTACCACTTTTTAGTGGACAAATGGATCCAGATTCAGTTGTGGATTGGATTGATAGTATAGAGAACCATTTCAAATGTGATGGTATGACAGAGGCCCAAAAAGTAAGTGTGGCCAAGTCAAGGTTGAGAGGATTAGCTCTTGCATGGTGGAAGTTTGTTCAAACTAAGAGGGAGAAAGAAGGAAAGAGTCATATAGTCTCATGGAAATGAATGGTGACTAAGTTCAAGAAGACTTACTTTCTTGATGATTATGAGGTTCAGTTTCATAGAAGAAGACACAATCTTAGACAAAAAGATTTGGATGTCCAAGCATACACCGAAGAGTTCCAAAAGTTGTGCTGAAGATCACAAGTGGTGGAGGATGAAAGCATCAAGCTAGCTAGATATTTGAATGGACTCAAGTGGTCTATTCAAGAAGACATGAGTCTTGTGAGATTCAAAACCATGCACCAATGTTATCAAATGGCCTTAAAAATAGAGGAGAAAGGCAAAATAAAATAGGAGCAAACCTCCAAAGGAAGAGGTATAGGAAGGGATAATAAAGTATCAAGAGCTGGCTATGGTGGAAGAAGTTCAGAAACAAGGACACAAGGAGAAGTTAAGTACACTGAGCAGCAAGAGGGAAGTTCTAGTAGAGGTGGTAGAGGAAGGAACTCAAATTTTAGAGGAAGAAGTAGTGGAAAAGGAAGAGGCAATTACTTTGCCAATATGAAATGTTATCATTGCAATGAAATGGGACACCCTGCCTATAGGTGTCTAGAGAAGGGTAGTACTTCTCAAGGAGGTAACAAGAGAACTAATTTAGTTCATGAAGAGACAAATGTAGCAGAGACACACTCTGAGGTACCACTAAATTTAGAAGAAGGTGAGAACCTCATGATGAGGAGAACATTGATCAAGGAGTCGGTTAAAGAAGATCCAAGCCAAAGAAGGTCCCTATTTAGAATCAAATGTAAGGTGATGGGTAAAGTATGTAGAGTCATAGTGGACTCAGGGTCTACTAACAACATTGTATCAAAAGAAGTAGTCAGCAAGTTAGGCATGACAAGGATACCTCATAGCCATCCTTACAAGGTCACATGGCTCAATAAGGGATAGCATGTCTTAGTCAACGAGCAATCTTGGGTAGAGTTATCTATAGGGAGATATAAGGACAAGGTTCTATGTGATGTGCTACCCATGGATGCATGTAAATTTCTCCTAGGAAGACCATGGAAATTTGACTGCCAAGCTATCCATGATGGAGTGAAGAACTCCTATACATTCAAGAAGGATAAAGTAACTTTCAAAATCCAATCATTGTTAGAAGATGTAGATGTGAAGATAGCAGGTCCTAATGTGCTCATGGTGGGTGAAAAAGAGTTCATAGAAGCCATGGAAGAAGGAGAAGGAGTTGGCTATGCATTGGTGCTAAAGCCAAGAGAAAAGTATGAAGAAAAAGGAGACAAGAAACTAGAGATACCTAAGGAGATACAATGTATGTTGCAGACTTATGAAGGTATAGTAAGTGATGGAAAGCCATCAACATTACACCCTATAAGAGCCATAAGTCATATGATAGAATTCATACCCAGAGCTACCCTACCTAATAAGGCAGCTTACAAGATGACCCCTCAAAACAATGAGGAAATTGCTAGGCAAATAGAAGAACTCCTTAACCAAGGCCTTATCAAGAAAAGAATTAGCCCTTGTATCCCTTGGATCCCCCTAAAAAATAGTAATGGGGAATCAACTAACAAGGCCTAGAAACATGGAATGAGGTATCTAATGTGAGGAGAGGCTCGAATCTTGAGAGAGGGACATTGTAACAAGTTTTGAATTTGAATAGAGATCTGCAACTCTCTATTTTTATAGAATCTGAGTATTTGTGTGTGACAGTGATACTTAATGGATTGAATGCCCTAAATTAGTTGTTGTTTTTTATTCTTAGGATAGGTTGTAGTGTTTTTCATTTAGTTATCTAGTAGTTTGGAGTTAGTCTAGGGTCGTAGTTAAATTGTTTTCAATCTAGAGAGTCCATTGGTCCTGTCCTGACCAGTCAGTCAGTTCATGGATCCCCCATGAAAAATAACCATGGAATCTTCCTGAAAGTGGGTAGATATGAAAGGGGAGTCACTATTATGTACATATATAGGATTAGGAGTCATGAAAGGTTGATTTTCTATTTTTAGTACCAAGCCCTAGGCGAGTAGACACTATCTAGTTAGAGGTTTGGGAGATGAAAGATTGAGCATATCTTGCAGGGTAGTGAAGCACTGTATAGACTAGGTACAATTTCAGATAGGGCATAGTCATATCTTGACATGCTAGAAGGATTGAGTTCTTACCAATCCATTTGACCAAGTTTTGAGCAAGTTTTCAACTAGGTTGCAGACAACCCTAGAAATTAGGCGTATTAGCCTTATTGGACCTAGATTGTAGGAACCCTATGTATGGAGGGATTGGGAAACTAAAACCTTCAAAATATATTTTAAAGTGATAAAGGGTAGCTGAATGTGTGACTATTTTTTCAACTTCTTTGGGAAAGTTTTGGAAGAAGTGGGAAAAACACACTATAAAAGGCTACAAGGAAATAAGCCCAATTAGGCCTCTTGAAGACATAAACATGAACTCAACTAAAAATGGTCATGAGATCCCTGAATTCTCTTTATATTACCTATGTATTTAAGGATTATGCATCCTTCCTACTAGACATAATATATCAAACTCATTAAATTATCAACCAGGGAATGTAAGCTTTGAAATGGTATCGACAAAGTATATGCTCTAATATACTCTAAGAGTCATTACTGATTAAGAAATGGAAAATACTAAAATGAAACTAAACAAAGAAATGGAATTAACAACTTAATCTAAATATAAAAGAACTTGCTGAAACAGTAAGCTAACTCTTTGTCTATGCTGTAGGAAATAGTGAACTAGCTAACTGCCTATGCTACAGGAACAACCACAAGTGTTGTTATGAATGGCCACAGGAGCAACAGAGTCCTAATTACTTCAAATTACTTGCAACTACTTCTACTAAAATATGAATTAGTTTCACCTCCCGTGTGGGCCCCCATGGAAGAGTGAATGAACAAGAACTCAGAAACTAAGAATTGAATCTCTCATTGATCATTCATAAAACATGGATTAAAAAAGATGTAGAAAATAAGATTGTATATTTCTCACTAGATTACAAAAGATTCCTGTAATACTAACTCTCTTCTTGGAATCAAAACTTCCAGATTATTTAACAACTTTTAAAACAAACTCCTATCAACTAGGATCCTCCAACATCTGGGATATAGCAATCATTAAGAAACATGATCAACAACTTTAACTACAGAAACAAAATACATTTAATCATATATGAAATCTAGGAATGCGTCGTTTCTATATTTACTCCATCATGGCTACTTTTCAACTAAGACTTATCTACAATAGAAATTGTTCTCATCTGCGTGTAGTGGAATCGTCATGAGCCATGCAACCATTGTCCTTTTCATGGCATCACTCCATTCTTTAATTTTGATTCCTTCCTTTGCCGCGGATCCACCATTTCTATAAAAGGTTATCATGTGCACATATCCAAGACAAGAATCCATAACAAGTTTCTTACTAACTTGCTCTCATCACATGGATACAGGAAAACCACTTGACTTAAGGTAGGGAAAAAAGACATCAAATTTAGTTCCATATACCCATGTAGCATAGAGAAAGTATATTTATAAACTCAAAATGTTTCACACATATTTGCATACACATAATTATAGCAGTTCTAAGAAAATAGTCTGAAACAGTATCATGAAAGAATATGAACTTCTCAAAGTTTAGCCATAAAACATATGAAACTTGAAACTATATAGGCCTTATATTGGCCTCATTATTTCCCCCAACTTAGCCTTTTTCTGGTCCTCTAACAAATAGATAGTTCTTCACTCTGGCCTAAATTCTGAGATCTATGACTACTTTCTGTCCAATACCCTCATTACCAAAACTCTAGTAAAAGCCCTTAGTGTCCTTGTGCATTTCCCACCTCCTCACCTCTCCTACCATGTCATAATCTTCTTAATTTGTTGAGTTGGGGTGGCTGGCATGTAAATGGAAGCCAATAGCTCTACCTTTCCTTGCCTAATATGATGTACCAAGGAGCACACTTTTTTTCCATTGCAAGATTAACAGGTGAATGTGTCTCCTTATTTCTCATGTCCTCTATGATGTTGATCCAGTGCCACTGGATTGATTTTGTGGCCTCAATCAATTCAATTTTGACCATCCAGGTGTATTCATCAAAGGTTGCATTCCTGAGAGGGTTAATGATCTTGCTTCTGGACTCTGACTGAGCCAACTTCATCCAGTCATAATAGTAGGATTTGGGGTCTTTGGCTTCTGGCCGTAGGTATAGAGGAATTTCATCCTCTAATTCTCTATAAATTTTGGCCTGGGATTGTCTATTGATCTCATTTTGTAACCATGACATGAGTAATCTCAACTGAATGTCCCCAACATAAGGTAGCAGATTCCAATCCCTATTATATGGGTGTAGGAGAATTTTGGATGGCTTGGAAAAACTCAAGGGGCTCATTTATTAAGGGAGACTTGCTCTTACCTATACTAGTTAACTGATAATTCAACATTTGTTCTTTAAGAAAAATGGCATAAACAGGGGAAAGAGATCTACAGCTCATTAGTTCAGGGATAACTAACATTACCTTAGTCAATTTTTCTTGAAGCTTCTCTACTTCCTCCTCTTTTTCTACCAATTCCTGGAAAGTCTGATTGATAACCCAGTGTAAAGCCTTCTTCTACCTTTGGCATTGTTCTTTTTCCATTATCAACTTGTTGATTAGCTGAAAGATAATAGAAAATGGAGTTACAAGGCAAGGTACCTCTAGTAGTTCATCTTCATCTGGGTCTTCCCCTGCAACTTGTGTGTCCAATCATGTCAATACTGGGGTTTTCTTCAAAAAGATCCCTTCCTTCTACTGTAGGAGGTGTGTCCACACTCATTGCAATATCAGAATTTTCCTCAAATAAACTCTACTCTACTGTCGCAGGAGGTGAATCCAGTACTCCTCCTTCATTATCAAGATATCCTTCTGAAAAGCCATCCTCTAATTCAATAAAATCATCATTAATTTGGAGTCCATGAGAAGATGAACTCCTCCTTTGAAACCTGTAGGTTTGTTCATCGGAGGTGGAACCATCTTTGATTACCACACATTATGTGCTCACTCTGATCTTAGAGGATTATTTACCTTCTTGTGGTTCCTCTAACTCAGGAGCGTCAAGGTTGATTGTTGTTTCTCATGGTGATATGTCCATAGCCAAACCCTTCCTCTATCTACTGCTTCTTCATAAAGGGGTTTCCTCCTTCCTTTCGATAGTCTTTCACTTTCTTTAAGTGGTTAAAGCTACAGGATCCTGCTTCTTTGAGCATTTCCTAGAACTAAGCAATTGGATCTCCTTTTTCCTTCCCTTTCCCTATAGGGGTGGTAGTTGCATCGATTCAAGGTGAGAATTTTTTTGCAGAAACCTCTTCCTCTAAAATTTTCTCTTTGCCCTTATTTTGGGATGACCTAGATATAGAAGCTTCAAGAGGATGCCTAGGGTTTTTAGTCCTAGGTCTTCTTGCTGAAGAGCTTGATCCCAGTTCTTGAATAACCTTAAAAACTCCCTGATTTGTTTGGACTCTCTTTCCAACCCTACTCCCTAAATGTCTTAGGGTTTCCTTCTCTAATTCTCCTGACAGGAAATCCTCCCATGTCATACTAGACTGGTCTCTCAATACTTTTTCCACAATAACCTTAATGAGACAGTGATGAGAAATGATATTGGGCTTACCTTCCTATACTATTGAAGCCCATTTCTTCAGAATGTTGAAAAGAAAATTGGGCATGTTGATGGGTCTATTATTGTGCCTTAGGAAGCTCAAAAACTTGAAGTGAACTGCATGCAAGTATGCTTGTCGTCCCTCACAAGTGAAATATTTGATAATAAAGACTGCACATTGCTTATAGGTTTTAGGTAGAGATAACCTATTAGTGCCCTATTTCTTATCGACCTCCAATGGCGGGTCTGTGTGCAAAGTAAATTGTGCCCTTGCTATTGTTAGGTCAAATTTTTCTGAAAATTCCTCACCTTCCCGCGGTAATCCCATTACCTTAGCCACAATTGATTGTGAAAATGGTACCTTTAATCCCTTGACAGTAGCCACCCCGTCATGGAGTGTGCTTAAGAACTGTAATGACACCTCTTCATCTTGGCTGGTCAGCTTAAGAATATAATCAATCCATCCCCTGGCTTGGAACAACGGCATGCAAACTTGAATATTTAGCAAAATGTAATGAACCATGGGTTCACAAAAAACTAAATCTCCACCCATGTTCGAAGGGCATGAAAAACACACAAACGATATTACACAAGCAACGTAGAGATTTGCACAAATTATATCAAATAAGTTTGTAGAGAAAATTTAAAAAGGCAAATTTGTAGGTATTTGCAATGATGGAAAGTTCTGGACTTCAAGATTTCAAGTGCTATATGGGGAAATGAATACAGATCTATCTCATCTCAAGAATTAAACTATTCATCATTACTTAGCAGTCGTACATATGGACACCTTGGCTTATTTGTGTGAAGTAAATTACTCATTTTGAGGCTATCCCATCTTATAGAATGAATTGGTAATATTTGTGCAAAAAGGGTACAACACTTTAAAAGTTTAAAAAATAGCATTAAATACATATGTGGTTATATAAAAAAAATCATAGATTTCCCCCACAACTTAAGTATGAAAATGGTTCCACATGTGCACATATGATGAGAGCTACAAGAATAAAAAAATTATAAATGAATTAAATGCCAAGGATAGTACACACACCTGATGACGTACTGGTGGCTCCACAAAATTGCCATCCAATGATGGGAAATAAAATGATTTAGATGGGTAACAGATATGTAATAATGAAGTGAAATGAATATTTATTGTGGAGAAAGGTACTTTCTAGAGAAAAGTAATTTATTATGGAATTTTGTGAACGTGGCTCAAAGGGAAGAATGAATATGAGCGAGGTGCTCATATCCATCACCTACAGGAGGGTCATGAACTTTAGTATACTCAAATTGTTGTGGGAACTCTGCCTTGCTCTAGGGCTTATGGTATAACTTGAGGTGGTGGCCATTAACCGATAACTTGAAACAGACGGGGTTAATAGTAGAAAACTATACAACACCATTGGAAAATACAGTGACAATTTCATAAGGCCCTAACCAATGGGTTTGAAACTTACCAAGAGCATGCTGATAATGTGAGTCATAGAGAAGAGCCCAATCACCTACGAAAAACTGCTTGTCTTTGATGAACCGGTCATGCCAAAGTTTCTCTTGCTGCTAAATCAACTTAGTATTAGAAAAAGGAGATTTATGGTATTCATCTAGAATGCTCAATGTGAGAACTCACTCCTTCTGTGTGGCAGCAAGGTCAAGGTTGAGCTCCAATGATGTCTGCAATGTCTTATGCTCAAACTTGATAGGCATCATAGCTGTCTTTCCAAAGACTAATTGGAACGGAGTGAATCCTGTTAATCTCTAAGTTATGTTGATGATTAGTGACCAACATTTAGTCATTTCATTAGT
Source organism: Thuja plicata (assembly GCA_018584345.1). NCBI lineage: Eukaryota > Viridiplantae > Streptophyta > Pinopsida > Cupressales > Cupressaceae > Thuja > Thuja plicata. Next base: position 4,218,846 of record MU223762.1, read on the forward strand.
TTGTTTTAGTTGGCTAACACTGTGGCCGAGATAAAACTATGCAAGGCCAAGCAACATTGTCAAGAAGTTTTCAGTATGCCTAGTTAAATTGCCGAGCTGAGTGACATTGTTGAGCCGAGTAAAGACAAAGATGTTAAATGCCGAGCGACAGATAGTCAAAGTGCCGAGCAGGATAGTTTTTGTATATTTTTCAAGAATGATACAAAATTTAAGGATAAGTGATCCAGCCAACTTGTATAAGCTTTTTGGGCCGACATTGTGTGCATTTAATATTTTTATACGGAGTTAATTATGCATTTAATTGTTTTATCCAATGCATGACTCATTGCAAGCATTAATTATTTTATCATTAAGGCATGGATGTCACATCTTGATTGTTGATCTAGATCTCACTATCAGATATGTATAGATATATTAGATTGCTTTGAAACCCTAGTTTATGTATGTATGTACAAGAGGCAGAAGAGGAATTATTGAAGTGACTGCATTTTGTGAAATGCACAGAGGGTTATTTTGTTCAGAAGCAGAGATCAAGCAGAGCATAACATAGTGAACAACAGAGTAAAGATATATTAGATTATAAGATCATAAGAGATACTGAAAAAGATGAGATCCCTCATTAGCATTAGAGTGCATATCGAAGGATCAATACTTGAGACTTTCTAATCATTGTATCAGGTGAAAATCTCTTAACAAAGTGGTTTTAGCAGGCCTTTATTTATCTCTTAACAGAGTGCTTACTTCATTG
>MU223762.1:4225609-4243165 GCA_018584345.1 Thuja plicata
GATAAGTATAACTTAACCCCACTAGAAATCAGTGACAAAAACAAGGGGGAAGTTAGTAAGGAAGTTAGTACTACTGAAGGAGGAAGCTAGTACAGAAGTTGGTAAGGAGATATGAAAGGATACATCAATACAGAAAAGGTATACTTGTATATAAATTTTGAAGGCATTGTAAAATTTTTGTATAAGTATATTCCTAGGGGGAGTACTTAGCGTACTTAGGAAATGCTTTTGATGAAATGTACAAAAGTTATGATAAGTGTTGTTAATATCTAAGTTATGTTGATGATTAGTGACCAACACTTAGTCATTTAATTATGCAGTTTTAGTTGGCTATCACTGTGGCCGAGCTAAAACTATGCAAGGCCGAGAAACATTGTCAAGCAGTTTTTTAGTATGCCTAGTTACATTGTCAAGCCAAGTGACATTGCCGAGCTGAGTAAAGACAAAGATGTTAAATGCTGAGCGACAGACAGTCAATGTGCCGAGCAAGATAGTTTTTGTATATTTTTCAAGAATGATACAAAATTCAAGGATAAGTGATCTGACTCACTTGTATAAGATTTTTGGGCTGACATTGTGTGCATTTAATATTTTTATATAGAGTTAATTATGCATTTAATTGTTTTATCCAATGCATGACTCATTGCAAGCATTAATTGTTTTACCATCAAGGCATGGATATCAGATCTTGATCATTGATCTAGATCTGTCAGATCTATATAGATATATTAGATTGCTTCGAAACCCTATTTTATGTATGTAGGTGCAAGAGGCAAAAGAGGAATTTTTGAAGTGACTACATTTTGTGAAATGCACAGAGGGTTATTTTGTTCAAAAGCAGAGATCAAGCAGAGCATAACACAATGAACAGTAGAGTAAATATATATTAGATTATAAGATCAGAAGAGATACTAAAAAGAGGAGATCTGTCATCAGCATCAGAGTGCATATCGAAGGATCAATACTTGAGACTTTATAATCATTGTATCAGGTGAAAATCTCTTAACAAAGTGGTTTTAGTAGGCCTTTATTTATCTCTTAATAGAGTGCTTACTTCATTGTAAGTTTAAACTCTTTAACAAGGTAGATTGTAATGTCTGAAGCTTTTAACAGAGCAGACCTTTAACAGGGTAGATTACATTTTGTAATCAAATATTGTAACCTTAACAGGTACACTTTATTACTACAATAGTGAAGACTTTTGTGGGTGTCATCCCCACCCTAGTTTTACCTATTTGGGTTTCTGGGTTACCAAATTTTTGTGTTATGTGTTACTTATTTCATGGTGTGGAGTCTATCTGAGATTACGTTAGATTCATTTATATATGAATGTGGATCAACTTGTTTTAAGTGTTTAATTTTGAAGATCTGATTCACCCCCCCCCCTCTCAGTATCTTTCTTTCCCATTATTGTATTTCCAACAAATCTTGTAGTAGATTTCCAAGTAGTTTGGTAGGCCCACAGTGCTTCAAGAAGTTTGGCTGCCCAATCCTTCTTGTGAATAGCTACAGTCTTAGTAAGAATGGCCTCCAGTTATTGGTTAGTGACTTGAACCCAACCATGACTTTCCATGGTGAATTTTGTAGTCCTCCATTAGAGAAGCTATAAGGTTGGAAGTGAATTGCGTACCCTGTTTAGACACTATTTCTTTGGGAACACCAAATCTCATAAAGATGCATTCATATAAAAACTTGGCAACATTGGTATCCCACGGATGCTTCATTAGTTATCCTCGACCCACTTGGTAACATATTTAGTGCAGACAAGGATATAGGACTTACCATGAGAAGATGGGTCAATGGGACTTATGAAGTCAATGCCCCACTTATCGAAGGGTGTGACAACCATGTGAGGCTGCAAGGGCATTTCATCTATCTTTGTAGGATACCCCATGCATTGGCACCAATCACATTTCTTGGTGTATTGAGCTGCATCTTTGTGGAGGGTCGGCCAATAATATCCTATAGTCAAGATGTTGAAAGCAATACATTTTGCTGCAAAGTGGCCGCCACATGGATCATCATGTCATGCCCAGAGGATTTCATAGGTTTCATCTTCCTGGATGCATCTGCACATAACCTGGTCTAGACCAGTATAAAACATGAAACCAACAATCCAAGAAAAATTGAAACTTTTCTCTGCCAATAATCTATGCTCCTTTGAAGAAAATTGAGTTGGTGTCCTACCTGTGGTGAGGCAATTGGCGATATCAACATACCATGGATTCTAGGCTATTAACAGAAATATATGTTCATCCAAAAAGGTGTCATCAATTGTTGCAGGATCATTAGAAACTTTCAAGTGAGAGATAAAATCAGTGACAACATTGGCTTTCCCTAGTTTGTCAATGATTGTGATGTCAAATTCCTACATGAGGAGCAACCAACAAGCCAATCTTCTTGAGATGGCTGGCTTATTCATCAGGTACCAAATCATGGAATGGTCTATATGGACAAAAATATGATAACCAGTGATGTAATGGGTAAACTTATTCAGAGCATAAATCACTCCAAGAAACTCCTTTTTGGTCACCGTATAATTGAATTCTGCACACTATAGGTTCTTACCGATATAATAAATGGCATGTTCAATTGCATATTCTTGTTGGCCCAATACTGCTCCTATAGCATAATCGGAGGCATCAGTATGAATGTGGAATGGCAATCCCCAATTTGGCCCACACAACACTGGTGTGGTTGTCAAAACTTCCTTAAGCTGTAGGAAGGATTTTTTACAATCAGAATTCCAAGAATAATCATAATCCTTCTTCAGTAGATTATAGAGGGGCACTGCAATTTGGATATAATCCTTTATAAACCTTCTATAGTATCTAGCATGGAAGAGAAAACTTTGGACATCCTTCTACTTTTCTGGTTTGGTTAGAGTAGTGATGACTGAAATCTTGGCTGGGTCTACCTGGATGCCATGTGAGGAAATAAAATGTCCCAACACAACACCTTCCTCCATCATCATAAATCATTTCTCATTATTGAGAGATAGATTGTATTCCTAGTAGCACTTGAGGACTTTCTCTAGATTTAGCTTGGCCTCTGCAATTGTGTTCCCATAAGTGGTGAAGTCATCCATATAGATCTCCATACAATCAGCAGATATGTAAGAGAAAATACTAATCACAGCACGCTGGAAACTGGCCGAAGCATTACACAAATCGAATAGTAAGATGGAATATGCAAAGGTCCCCCAAGGACAAGTGAAAGTTGTTTTCTCCTGATCCCTAGGAGAGATTTGAATCTGATTGTGACCACTAAATCTGTCTAAGAAGGAAAAATACTTCTTGCCAGCCAGATTATCTAGGACTTGATCAATAAAGGGAAAGGGAAAATTATCCTTCTTGGTGGCTATATTCAATTCCCTGTAGTCAACACAGAATCTCCATTTACCCCATTTCTTAGGCATAATGAACAAGGGTGAAATCCATTGGCTATCAAAAATGGGGTAGATGAAGCCAATGTTGAGCAACTTCTGAAGTTCAGTTTTGACTATGTCACGGAACATAGGATTTACCCACCACTAAGGATGGTGTACAATTTTATAATCTGGGCTAATGTAGATCTTATGAGTATAGATTTTGGGATATAATCCTCTCATGTTAGTGTAATCTGAGGCAAAATCCTATTGATGTTCCTGTAGCAATACTGGGATATCCTTCTGGTGAGAGGGTGTCAAAGTACTGCTAATATTTAACTCCTTACCCAGGCTAACTTCAACCTAAATTACCTTGTCTACCATTGTGATTGGGGCAACTGGAAGAGAAACCATTTCATAAGGCAATAAAGAATGAAGGAAGTGGGAAGATACAAAGTAGGAACATGTATGTGCAGGTGAAAAAATAGGTTCCAAGATACAGTCAGACTGTGAGCACCACTAAGGACTGCGACTATATTCATTTGTAACAATGGATTTGAGTACCTCATCATCCTCTTTAGCAGTTAAAAAGGGGTCTCTATCAACAGCCTTGAGTTGATGGATTGAGTTGGTTTCTAGATCAAGATCATCCAATTCTGGCCATACGACATCTTCATCTTGCAACATAGGTTGAGTAGGGGAGTAGAGGGTTAAGTTTTTGGTATGGACTCCATTGGAAATTGTCATCTTCCCTGACCAACAAGCTATGAAGGCGTTAGGGATGGCTAACCATGGTCATCCTAAAATGAGAGGATACCCACCCATATCAGCTTTAGGGGATAAAACAACAAAGTCCACTAGATACTCCCAAGAATGTAAGGTAACTAGGACATCTTCTATTACCCCATCTGATTTAATAGTACAGCTATCAGCTAGTTTCAAAATGGTTGGTGTATCATGGAGGCCAGCAATGTTTAAATGTGACAATACTTCTTTGGTCATGACATTGATAGACGCACCCAAATCAACTAGGGCATTTGGGACTTGGATACCTTTGATGGTGACTATAACCACTAGACTTTCGGGATCAAAATACTTGGGAATAATCAACTTTTCTGACATAAGGTCAGAGAGTTGGCTGACAACATGAATTTTTTTTGGATCCTTTTTCTTCCTGCTAGGTTTTTTTATGCAGGCTTCCTATATGGCTTTAGTGTAGGTAGGGAATTCTTTAGTAGCATCCAACAAAGGTATTTTTACTATTATCTATTTCAATTGGTCAAGAAAGTCTTCTATCGCATGGATTACTATGGGTTCAGCTTGATTGGCTAACCTTTGGGGAAATCGGGGAACTTTGGCTACATGAGTAGGCATATCTTCCTAGTCAACAGGTGGCTCTTCAACCTCTATTATTATAGGTGGTTGAGGTGATGAAAGTGTGGTCCATGATCTCTGATGGATATCATTTAAGACATAGCTCTACTACTAAGTGGTTGGCTTGTTATTGGGATTAGGATTAGGCTATGCTGGTAGTAGCATTTTCTTAGGAGGGTTATTAGCGGTTGTAGGAGGAGGCATTAAGGCTTTTTGTTGAGGAGGAGGCATCAGGGTTTGCTGATGGGATGGATTAGGCCATTGATTGGGTTGTTTCCACCCCTAGTGAGGTTTTTGCCAACCTTGGTGGGGTTTCTACCAACCTTGCTATGGTTGCTACCACCCTGGGTGGGGTTTCTTCCAACCCTGCTAAGGTTGCGGCCAACCCTACTAAGATTGCTGCCATCCTGGTTGGGTTTGCTGCCAACCTTGCTGGGGATGTTGCCAACCCTGCTAAAATTGTTGCCACCCTGACTGGGGTTGTTGTCACCCTTGGGTGCCCATATTTGGAAAATTCTTCCATTGACCATTATTATTGAAATTTTGAAGAGGATCCTTTGGCATACCTAGTCTTGGGGCCTAGGGCTTGCGTTGAGCAATGTAGAGCACCTCTCCATTTTCATCAATGGCTTTGAATTCAGTGGGCCTCAGCTGTGTCTCCAAATTTGCAATAGTCTTACACTTGCAGCTCCTCTTCTTTTCTTGGCAATGTGGACAGTATTCAACTAGCACTACATCAACATCTTCTTTCTTTCTCCTTGCATGCATGGTATCTATCTAAGTAGAAACAATGTTAATGATGTCCTGCTTGAAGTCAGAGAGAAGATTAGATAGCTCCACATTTGAAACCCCAAAACTAGCAGATTTCTGTGGGATGTCTCTTCTTCCCCTTCCCTTCTTTACAGTAGCCTGAGAGTAGTTCAAGCAGATATTCTTGATATCATTCCAATTTTTCTATGTAATGTCACCACCAACCATCAGGTCTAGAGCTGAAATGCTCCCTTCATTGACTCCTTTGAGAAATAGGTGTTTCTGAGATTCTTCATTCAATTGATGTTGAGTATTGTGCTGTTGATTGAATATGAACCTGGAGACATATTCCTCTAGAGTCTCATCCTCTTTCTGGGACATCTTGAAGATATCATCACCTTTCAAGTCACACCCCCAATAGTACTCTTTGTATTTGGAAAGAAACATGTTTCTCATAGCAGCCCAATCTACTATAGCATTGGCACTGAGGCTCATAAACCATCTCAAAGCAGCTTCCTTCAGAGTCGACAGAAATAGCTTGAGCTTGTGTGCATCACTTCTATAGTCGTAGCTTCTACAAAAGATGTTGAACTTGAAGAGGAAGGTCTCAGGGTCTTCGGTGATGAGGCCATAGAATTTAGGAATTGCCAAAGAGGGTATGTTCTTCAAATTTTGGTTTCCCTATTGAGGAGGAATGGGGAAAGGGAAGGTTGGTTGAGCCATCCTTGGAGGAGGCCTTGGATGCTACAGTAAATATTCTAGTTCAGAAAAAAGCTCATCTAGATGTAAGGACTCTTTAGACAAGGATGAAGATGATGGGAAGTGGTCAAATGTATCAGCAAACACGTTCTCAATTTGCTCTTCAACTGCTTCATTCACAACTTGGGGTACCTTGAATTTAGGGTTAAAGATGTCAGTAAATAAGTCAAGAGGTCCAGCCTAATAATTTTGAGGGAGAAAACTCCCAAGATGATCTCTTCTCCTATGCATAAAAACAAAGGCTAAACTAAATCTAAGATAATGACGCTAGGGTAGACTAGATTGACACCATTCCCCGGCAGTAGCGCCAAAAATGACTGCTCTTTATAATGCCTCTGTATTTAAGGATTATACATCCTTCCTACTAGAAATAATATACCAAACTCATTAAATGATCAACCAAGAAACATAAGCTTTGAAATGGTATCGGCAAAGTATATGTTCTAATCTACTCTAAAAGTCATTACTGATTAAGAAATGGAAAATACTAAAATGAAACTAAAATAGGAAATGGAATCAACAACTTAATCTAAAGGTAAAATAACTTTCTAAAATAGTAAGCTAACTCTTTGTCTATACTGCAGGAAACAGTAAACTAGCTAACTGCCTATGCTGCAGGAACAACCACTGGTGTTGTTATGAATGGCCATAGGAGCAATAGAGGCCTAGTTACTTTGAATGAATTGCAACTACTTATACTGAACTATGAATTAGTTTCACCTCCCATGTGGGCAGGCCCCCATAGAAGAGTGAATGAAAAAGAACTCAGAAACTAAGAATTGAAGATCTCATTGATCATTCATAAAACATGGATTATAAAAGATGCAGAAAATAAGATTGTATATCTCTCACTGGATTACAAAAGATTCCTATAATACTAACTCTCTTCCTGGAATCAACTAGGATCCCCCAAAATCCAGGATATATCAATCATTAAGAAACGTGATCAACAACTTTAACCACAGAAACAAACTGCATTTAATCATATATGAAATCTAGGAATGCATCGCTGCTATATTTACTCCATCGTGGCTACTTTTCAGCTAAGACTTATCTGCAATAGGAACTATTCTCATCTGCACATAGTGGAATCATCATGAGCCCCGCAACAGTTGGCCTTTTCATCGCATCACTCTGTTCTTCAATGTTGACTCCTTCCTTTGCCTCAGATCCACCGTTTTTGTAAAAGGTTAGCACGTGCACATATCCAAGACAAGAATCCATAATAATTTTCTTACTAACTGTCTCTCATCACATGGCTACAGGAAAACCACCCGAATTAGGGTTGGGAAAAAAGACATCAGATTTAGTTCCATATACCCATGTAACATAGAGAAAGTATATTTATAAACTCAAAATGTTTCACACATATTTGCATACAGATAATTATAGCAGTTCTAAGAAAATAGTCTGAAACAGTATCATGAAAGCATATGAAGCTCTCAAAGTTTAGCCATAAAACATATGAAAATTTAAACTATATAGGCCTTATATTGGCCTCATCAATACCTCAAAATGGATCCAAATGGAAGTAAATGGAATTTTTCCATGATGATGATGACCCCTGCAAGGAATATTTGAATGTTAGAGTAGGGTTGGCAATTAGATCTTTCTAGGTGTGGTGGAAGAAGTGAAGATTTGAACTAACTAAAAGGTGTTAGTCTTTTGAGGTGAAGCACATGAGTTGAGAACTCTTAGAGAAGAGTTGGAATTGGACTTAGTTAATCATCTAAGCCAATTAGGACCTAGAGGAGATTAGGTTCCTAGAAGAGACAAGATAAGGTCTCTTGGTTTAAGTGCTAGCAACCCTTGAAACACTCACATCAATATTTCATAGAGAGGTTTGGAATGAAAAGAGGCTATTCAGGGAAAGAGAATATTTCACAAACAATAGCATCCAACAGAAAAAGACCCAGACTATGACCTACAAATAGACATTCACTCTAGCAAATAGGCACCAAAATAAGACAAAATGACAAGGGATTGAACAATATGCACAAGATCATCTAAATTAGATAATTTATAATAGTGCACAAAGATGCATAAAGAAAGAGAACTCAAGAAATCCAAGATATCTCAAATATCAATTATTGTACTATAATCTAGTAAGAGAAATACAGACAAGATGGCCTAGGGATAGAGAAAAATATCTCAAAAGACTTTGCATAATTTGAATTCCAATGAGAAATTACAAACACATGAAAATTTAGGGGCATAGAAAATTCTACAAAAACCTTGCATAAGGTAAACAACCTCTAAGCTATGAAAGCTCAAAATACACTTATATACAACCTCCCCTAGGGTGCAAGCTTGAGAGTTAATCCACTGCCTAGTTAGGGTAGAATTAGGGTTACAACTGATTTTAATCGAAAATGCAAAAACCCTAAACCATTTAAGTTGATCATCATTATACTTTTAAAATATCTTAGAAGATCATATTACCCTTTTAAAAATATCCCATATCGCTACAAATTCAAATAGAATAAGTGATGGTTCCAACTATCTGTCTAGAACTTTGTCTTTATCGCCACCACTATGAGCCATCATGAAATGAGTTTGAAAGATTTGAAAATTTGAATTACAACAGTCACAGGTAGTGCGAGGAGTTCGATCAATGACCCAGACATGAATCTTTATCAATTTTAAAACATAAACTTTGATCTAAATTAATCCACCCATGAGTACAGGATCAAATTTTCCACATGTCACCATGACTTAATGGCTTAAAGATTTAACATCTTCATCTTTACGATAAATGCTTTATGTCCATCATCTGATCTTTCATACTTTCTATGTCTTTACTTTATCTTTTCAACCTGAGACCCATCATGTGATTTGCCACATGTCACCATGGCTTAATGGCTTGATGGATAGATCATGATCAACTTTTGTTTAAGCCTTTAATCCCACCATCTGATCAAAAAGGATTTGATCAATCCTTAATAAACCAAAACCCCTACATAAAGATGACCCCATGATCCACATGGCACAACAGTTTAATGGATTGATGGGTAGATCTCAAGCACCTTTTGTTTAATTATCTAGCGGACTGTTGGATCAAAAGAAACTTGATTGGTCACTACCTGTTTCTGACATCACCCCAGCTCCACCATGGACATGTGTCTTCATGACTTAAAGTCTTGATGGGTAGATCTTGAGCACCTTTTCTTTAAGTCTTTAAGCCTACTGACCTATTTCATTCAACTTGATTGCACTTTAGCTACCTCAACGACCCTAGGATTATGACATCAGAACTGCCAAATGTCATTCAGGCATGATGGCTTAATGAATAGATTGATTTCATCTTTTCTTTAATTCTTTAAGCCCACCATTGGATTAAATCAGAACTTCCCATAGATTAATCAACTGAAGACCCCACGTAAAGGTGACCCCATGATCCACATGTCACCACATCTTAATGGCTTGAAGATTAGATCGTGTGCATCTCTGCATTAAGCCTATAAGCCCACCACATGATCATAAATGACTTGCTTAATGTTTATCTTAATCACCTTAGTGTTGCATTGGACCCATCATGGACATGGGTTGGATAGGCTTAATGTCTTAAAGATTAGATTGTACGCTCTTTTTCTTTAAGCCATAATGCCAACCATATGATGAAAAGAAACTTGATCAATATTTAAATTGTCTTTTAAAATCAGATCTAAACTGGACATGCATCGACAAAGTATGATGCGTTAATGAATAAAAACCTTCATCTCAGCAATTAAGGTATCAAGGTGACTATTTGATTAAAAAGGAACTTGCTGCCTCCTGGGGTAAATAAAGTGCTTCGGGACTTAGGAAAAGAAACTTGGGAAAAGGTAACTAGTGTAGGAAAAATAACTTTGGTCCCAATCAAACAACTTAAAACACTTGCATAAATTAGAACTTAAGTGGCGAAAAAGGTAATGCTAGATTAGAACGGGCGACCAAAGGACTAGGGTTTAAGATATTTTCATAGGTTTTTTCATTTAGGGCTAAAAGACATGAATGAAGGGTAAAATGAGTGACCTAGAAATATGTAGAGAGAAAGATAAGGACCATAGAAAGGTTCAAAATTCATACAAGTTGGGATCTACCCTTGTGGGAGCCTCATTTACTCCACTTGTAGCCAAAATTGGATAGGATGTGAAATGTGGGTAACATTTTTGGTGATTTCTACTGAATGTCAGCTTGCTAGACATATAAAGCTTGTGGCCTTATAACATTCCATTGGGCAAGGATTCTGCATCTAGGTACATAAAAACTTCTAGGAAATAGGAGGATTGAAACCAGGAGGAGGAAAAACGAACCAAAAATAGGGAAAAATATTGTACTAGAAAAAACAACAAATTGTTCCCAAGCACTTTGAGGAATGCTAGAAGACTAACCTAAAAAGAAGAACAAAAAGTAGGAAACTTAATTAGAAAGATGGAAAAACCTCAAAACAATTCTTTAGGTAAAAGTCATTAACATAAATTGGCAAGGCTTCTAATTCAAGGTTTGATAGCTGAAAATAATTATGTTCCATGCACTCCATGATCACAAATGGGCCTCTCTAAAAGGAATCAAACTTGGTATGCCTGTCAGGCTTGGATCTGTATTCATCCCATTTGAGGACTATATCCCCAACATTGAAGCCTCTTGACCTATCTCTCTTGTCAAATCTCTTCTTGGCTTTCATTTTTTGAAACTCCATGGTTTGCATAGCCTTATCTCTACTTTCTTCTAACTCCATGAGCTGAGCACATATTAGCTATAAGGGATCTCCTTATTCAAAATAGACATGTTGAGTGGCAAGGTCTAGAGCTGGAAATTCTATTGAGATGGAAAATTTAGCTTCAATGCCATAGACTAGTATGTAATAATAATTCCCAATGATCTTCTTAGGAGTGATCCTTTCTAACCATAAGGCAAAATTTACTTTTGAATGCCAATCCCTCTGATTCTCTTGCAAAATATTCTTGATTATCCTTATTAGATTCTTGTTTGTAGACTCTTCTAAACCATTACCCTGGGGGTAATAATTGGGACTAGTATTTAAAAAAATACCATTCCTAACTACCCCTTTAGTGACTCTTAGGCCTGTGAAGGCAAGTGCATTATCTAATATAATAGAGTCAGGGACTCCAAACCTTTGGATTATGTCATCATAAAAATTTACGACAACACTCTCATTAGCTTCTTTTAGTGCAATACCCTCAGTCCATCTGGTGAAGTAATCATTTGCAGTGATTATCCACTTATGTCCTCCACTAGATGGGGGCTTAATCAGTCCTATGAAGTCAATGCCCCATTTCACAAAGGGTTAGTCAGTCCTGATTGGTCTGAGTGGTAGAGCTGCCAGCCTTTCCTTACCTACAAACATAGCATGCTTCATGCATTTTATTACATGATCATGACTGTCCTTAAAGATAGATGCCCAATAGTATCCACCTCACATGATCTTAAAAGAAGTATTCCTAGGAGATAAATGAGCTCCTGAAGGTCCATCATGGAATTCATGTAGGACCCCTGCTACTTTTATGAATTAATGCATCTCAAGAGAACACCATTATGATCCTTTCTAAAAAGGACCTCATTAATCAACATGAAAGGAGTATATTTCAACCTATAATACCTTATTTTTTATGAATCCATGTTTGTGGGCACTCACCTGTGTTTAGAAAATGGACCATGTTAGGAAAGAAACCATTCTCCCTTGGCATGATCTTCTATTGAATGCACAACTAAACATGCATTCACTGGTTCTTGATCCTTTTGAGTTTCATCGTTTGTCAATTCTTCACAAAGGCCTCTTCCTCTGACTAGTTTGGTAACCTAAATGTTTACATCATATTCAATGATTTTGGTGATCCAACCATCTCTTTTCTCATTTAGGTCCTTATAGAGCAGGAACTCTTTGACACTAGGATGAGTGACCCTCAGTTGTACCTTACTATGGATTAACATATGTCTAAACTTTTTAAGGAATTTTACCACAAAAAGTACATGTTTTTACACAAAAGAGTATCTTTGTTCATACTCTTCCAAACCTTTGCTAGAGAAACCAATCGGCTTTTCCAATCCTTCAGAGTTTTGTTGAGTCAACATTGCAGAGGTGGCATCAGAGCCTCCATAAGCATAAAGAATGAAGTCTTTGCTAAAATCAAGATTTAGTAAGGAAAGAGATTTTCTTAGAGCCTATTTAATGGATTGAAAACTATTCTTTCCTTCTTTTCTCCAATAGAAAATTGCATTCTTCTTCAACATGTCTGTTAAAGGCTTCAAAAGAACTGCAATATTAGGCAAGAATTGCCTAAAACAATTAATCCTTCCTATGAAGAATTGTAGACTCTTCTTATGATATGGTAGGGGTAGCTCTAGAATGGATTCCATTCTCTCAAGGTCTACTATGATACCTTTCTCGAACACAATGTACCCCAACAAATATCCTTTATGGGCTGAAAAAACACATTTCTTGGGATTAAGGGAGATCCCAAACTCTCTACATATTTCAAATATTTTCCTTAAATGTTTGATGTGATCTGATGCATGTTTAGAATAGATAGTGATATCATCAAGGTAGACCAATAAAAACTTGTACATGAGGCTTTTAAATGACATATCCATATCCTTTTGAAAAGTGGCACCTTCATTTGACAAACCAAAATGAATCTTTTGATAGGCCATAGTTCCCCACTTGGTTGTAAATTTAGTGTTGAATTGATCCTCTCCACTAACTAGGATCTGATCATATCTTGAGTAGCCATCCATCAATGAGAAGTGTTTTGATCTAGAGACACATTGCAGAATTTTCTCCATGGATAGTAATGGATGGCGATCTTTTAAGGATTCCCTATTAAGGTCCCTAAAATCAACACACTATCTAAGATCCCAATTCTTTTTCTTCATAGGGACTAGATTTGACACCCAACTAGTATGCTTAATATGGTAAATGATACCACTCTCTATCAACTTGAGAACTTCCTTGTGCATAGGTGGCTCTAGTTTGGGATTGACGGGCCTCTACTTTTGTCTGACTGGTTTGGCATTTAGTTCTAGCTGAATGGTATGTTGAGAAAGTGTTGGATTAAAGACTTTGAGGTCTTCATATTTATAGGCAAAGACATCACTCAATTCCTAAAATAATTGAGTATAGGATTTCTTTTCTGACTCAGTGTTCACCTTTCCAAACTTTAGGCTTTTACCAGGTTCCAGTTCTAAATCAGTATAGTCTTCATGTTGAACTACCAAGATAGTCTTATTATTTTTTGTTTTGGTAATCTTTTTTGAAGATAGATTCTAAATTGAAAAGGCATTTAGGCATCTTATTAGATCTAAGTTGTACCACTTGGTCACCATAATTCTGCATCAACCTATCCTGATTATTCTCTGAAAAGACATCTTCCTTAAATAAGAATTGCAAAAATTGTTCATCATTTTCAAACACTTGCCAATTAACATCATTATTAGGGATGGAAGGCCTAAAAATAATCTTGAAATGTTGTTGATACTTTCCTATGAAAATTTTATTGGTAATATCAAATTGGGATCCAACAACAGCTAATGTATCTACATTCTGATTTAGTTTTCTAGGGATAAAAATGATGTTGAAAGAATGGAAATATTCTATAGCATCCCAAACTCTATTCTTTTAGGATTTCATTACATATCATTATTGTTAGTTCTTTTCTCTCTTACTTGTATAACAACCATTTAACTATCACCATGTACCTTTAAGGTTAATACCTCTCTTTCTAGCTCATTCTAGTCCATTTACCAGAGTCTCATATTCAGCAGTATTGCTTGTGCAAGAAAAATTGAATCTAATGGTTGTATAGTATTTCTTACCTTTTGGGGAGATAAGAATTGCACCACCAATAGATCCATGCCTACTTCTAGCACCATCAAAGAACAATTCCAAAACTTCATTTCTTTTTTCTTCTAATTCCTCTGTGTCTGCTTTGGAAAGATTTGGCTCTATGAAACCATCCTCTTGTATCATATAATTTCCAAAACCAGCATCCCAAAAAATATTATATTGGGCCTTTGAAGCTCTTTCTCATCCCCATTCATCTAGATAAATATTCAGGATGTTCTCTATCTGAGTATTTCTCTCCATGATAATTGAAAAATCATTACTGTCAAGTGCAAGACAACTTGCATTGATTACATTAGACACATAAGGTTCTATATGATGTACTTTTTTAATGATTCAGATTTGATATTAAACTTGGTTCCATATCTAGTATGGAAAAGCATATGAGACTAGTCAGAAGGAAGATAGCCTCCTATATTATATGTGGATTACCTTGACATACATATAGGAAATAGGGCATGGAGGTCTATGACATAAATATCAAGTAGGATAAAGAAATTGGGTCTTGTATGGAGGAGTATACTTGTATGCTTGGCCACACCCACTGTGTTTACGAATTAACCATCAAGTTATGTTACTCTCTATTGGAATGGTTCATATTTCATCCCTAATTGGTCACCTATATTCTTGGGAATGACTGAACTAGTGGATCCACTATCTACCATACAATTATGTACTAGAAAATCTCCAATAATTAATGATACATAAAATGAAGGGAGATTTAATTTCCTACCTTGAATGGATTCTTCTTTGGGGTTTCTACATGGAATTTTCTTCTCTTGATCAATGTTGACCAACACTAGCTTAGCAGTCTCATTTGTTGGTTGTTGAGTAATTTCCACTTAACCCATAGCCCTCCTTAAGATTTTAGGTTGCCCTAGAATAGCCAAGGAGTCCCACATTGACATAGTTATATTCATTTTCTTCATGTTGTCCACAATGTTTAAAGGCGTTGCTATGTGGATCTTGTGGGGTGCTTTCACTATTATGGGCTCAACATCCTTGGGATATTGAATCTCCTTGACTGGCATAGTGAGAGACTTCTTTATTATGATAGGGATAGATGGATGTGATCGTCATGTAGATGTAGTAGATTTTCCCTTCTCCTTTTCTTTCTCCATGTCTTGGGCTCTTGTCTTGAACCGAGTATTGGAAGCGATTGAAGATTCACCATTTACTCCATTAAAATCTTGCTCTTCCCAATTAAAGAGAGTAGTCTCATCAGAATATGTATTTTGTTGTGGTATTGACCCACTAAAAGGTGCCTTTAACTGGGTGTATGAGGAATTTTGTGCCATTAATTCTTGATTCATCCACCCATTTGAGCATGTAGCCTGATTATGGGGCTGGTTGCAAGGAAAACATGATTCATTTTTTGAGGCTAGATTGATATGACTTGGAACCAGCTCCCTAGTCCCATTTATAGAGTTGAGGAGAACTAGATTATAAGGTTAGAATGGTCTTTGATAGAAGTTTTTCCTTTGGCCGTGGTAATTCCCTTGATATGGTTATCTATTCTGCTGATAAGATTGTCCCTAATTTTGATATTGCTGGTTAGGACCTTGATTTTGGTGTTGAAAAGGTGTTCTAGCCTCCTGATTGTTCTTTTTTATATTGGTGAATTGTTTGGTTAGGGTCTGTAACAAGTTTTTCATTTCATGTTGAGCACTTTGTAGTAAGCTATTTGTTTCTTGCTGATCACTTTTCATTGTTTGCAATTCTTGGGAAAAAATTTCTCCCAATCCCTCGTTGCTAGAACTAGCTTGAGGTATCACAATAGTAGGTATGGGGTTAAATGGAGGGGTTTGCAGAGGCATATTGGGATGAATGTCTAAAAAAATAGGCATGGGTGGCCTTGTGGCTATCATATAGGCTTGAATTAGACAATTTTTAGCTCTTACTGTTGTGTCAAAAGCTTGAGGTAGTGAGGTACCTCCCATGGATTGAATCATGACAAATATGTTTCTATTCAAACTCTTAAAGAAGTGTAGGAAAGCATGTTCAGCTGAAGGCCTTATAGAAATAGGAATCTTATTCCATTTCTTGAGAAATCTACTATTCAAGTCTATCATCTGCTCTTGAGAAGCTCTTTTTATGGTTGTGAGTTTCTCAACTAGGGATAGATAGTCTGATTTATCTTCAAATTATTTAATAAGGGATTCTCCTAATCTATCCCTCGAATCAATAGAACCAAAAACTAAAGTTCTAAACCATTCTAAGGCCTTACCTTTGAAAGAAGTTGCCAATAACTTAGTAGCTATGTCCTCTTCAGTAATATGGTGAACACTATAGGTAGTAGCCTAATCTCTTATGTATTCACAAGTTGTTGTCTGTCCTTCTCCTATGAAATCAGGTAGACTTGTGAGTGTTGCTAAGGGTACATCATGATGTTGAGAAAAATTTAATGGAATCCCTTGACTAAAGGGTATAAAAGAAAAATTCCTTTCCATTATAGGGACTATGATTTATTGAACAACAAATTTGTGAACTATATTTGAATCAGGGAGTGGAACTGATTCCTCTAGAAATTCTTTGTTTAAATATCTTCCTCTCCTTCTTGAATGGAAAAGCAAGGGTCTCTCCTCTAAAAAAGTGGTGTAGAATGTACTCTCCTTGTACAGGGAATATCCTTTGAGATGATCTCCCTTTTCTTCTTGTTGGAGGCAACTGCAAAAATTCAAAAGGCTTTGAGATCCTTGTTGCTATCCTTCTCATAAATTTGAATAGGATTGGATCTTCCTATTCTTAACACCAATGTAGTCGCCAGATATTCTTTGAAAAGAAACCTCTTTAGGTCACTACTATTTAATCAACATATCAAAGATGACACAATATTGAAAGATGAACTTCTTTTGTGGTCCCAGTAGGCATGACAAAATTGTTATACACTAAATTTTGCACCCTTTTAAGCACTTGACCCTAAAAAGATAAGATAACATGGGAATCACTTCTAGGTTGTGGTACCTTTGCTAACTAAAGTGAAGGCTCCAGATTCTAGGTCGGTTCCTCTTGGATAATCACCTATATTTTCTCTTAAACATGAAAAGTAAACTTGGGAGGAAAAGGGATAGAAGGAGAATTGAAGGGAAATACTGAAAAGCAATTTTAAACTACTAGGTGATGCACCAAAGGTAAAATTAACCATAAAACATTGACCAAGGATAGCATGAAATTTCTTAAATCTAGGATAGCACAACTTTTGAATAGGCTTGCATAAGTATTTCATAGAGAGGCTTGGTGTAACACCCCAAAATTGGCATCTTGCAACCCTAACCAATTTTGTTGCATTTGTCATTCTTCTAAATCATGAAAGTCCTATTATACTAGGTAATTCTAAGTTTTCACTTTTTCTACTCGACCTGAGTGTCAAATGCAGAAAATCCTAAATCTGTATTAATCATACATCATATTTAATTCCTAAATATCTATTTTGGCTAAACAAACCTTATGATCGAATTTAATT